>JAQJVL010000763.1:0-390852 GCA_035578905.1 Stictocephala bisonia | reverse complement strand
ATATGTATATATATATTAAATATATATTATTATAAATATTAATATATAATAATATATATTATAATTATTAATTATTAAAAAAATTAATTTTTACAAATTAATTCTACTTGGTAACGATAAAACCTGTACAAAATTCGGAAAAATCACAAAACCACTTTGAGTAAGTGAACGACTATTTATTAAACCCATTCAGTAATAAATCCACAGAGGCGTCGTAAAGTACAGATTATACGCTTTTGTTAGCCAACGTTTACATTTAATTATATCATGCGAAGCGGAAATCAGAAATGGTGATTTTATTAAATAAATATTAGAGATTAACTCAGGTTGTAGTAGCAAGTGAGAGTATATGAATGTTAAACAATTATACCACGATCAATTCGTGAGTACTTTTAATATTATTGTACTTGACTAAAATGTCCTGAATAAATATGAGTGGATGAATAGTTGTCACTCGTAAATGGGTGAGTGGGTGAGTCAATATCACTGTACTTATATGGGTGGGTGGATTTATGGTAACCTTTGATATTACTAAGTTTACTCAGAGATGCTACAGGCAGACATACCTCGCTAGGCCACAAACTGAGTTCCCCTGTGACAATAAAGAAGGCTGTAAGCCAGACCTTCCTTGCGATGTTTGAGGCCTGCTACAGGCAGACATACCTCGCTAGGCCACAAACTGAGTTCCCCTGTGACAATACGGAAGGCTGTAAGCCAGAGCTTCCTTGCGATGTTTGAGGCCTGCTAAAGGCAGACATACCTTGCTAGGCCACAAACTGAGTTCCCCTGTGACAATACGGAAGGCTGTAAGCCAGAGCTTCCTTGCGATGTTTGAGGCCTGCTACAGGCAGACATACCTTGCTAGGCCACAAACTGAGTTCCCCTGTGACAATACGGAAGGCTGTAAGCCAGAGCTTCCTTGCGATGTTTGAGGCCTGCTACAGGCAGACATACCTTGCTAGGCCACAAACTGAGTTCCCCTGTGACAATACGGAAGCTGTAAGCCAGAGCTTCCTTGCGATGTTTGAGGCCTGCTAAAGGCAGACATACCTTGCTAGGCCACAAACTGAGTTCCCCTGTGACAATACGGAAGGCTGTAAGCCAGAGCTTCCTTGCGATGTTTGAGGCCTGCTACAGGCAGACATACCTTGCTAGGCCACAAACTGAGTTCCCCTGTGACAATAAGGAAGGCTGTAAGCCAGAGCTTCCTTGCGATGTTTGAGGCCTGAATCAGGCAGACATACCTCGCTAGGCCACAAACTGAGTTCCCCTGTGACAATAAGGAAGCTATACACCCGCCCACCAATACACGTACAGTGGTATTAACCCACCCACCCATCCATTCACACACAAACCTACAGTGATATTGAGTGGTATTGGTGGTCAACAACACTGTACGTGTGTGGGTGGGTGCGCGGGTGGGTCTACAACATTGTATGTCTGTGAGAGGGTGGGTCAACAACACTGTATGTGTATGGGCGGGTGGGTCAAAAACACTGTAAGTCTGTGGGCGGGTGGGTCAACAACACTGTACTTGTGTGGGCGGGTGAATCAATAACACTGTACGTGTGTGGGCGGGTGAATCAATAACACTGTACGTGTGTGGGCGGGTGGGTC
This sequence comes from Stictocephala bisonia, assembly GCA_035578905.1. Classification (NCBI taxonomy): domain Eukaryota; kingdom Metazoa; phylum Arthropoda; class Insecta; order Hemiptera; family Membracidae; genus Stictocephala; species Stictocephala bisonia. The sequence continues at coordinate 389,235 of JAQJVL010000763.1, read as the reverse complement.
AACAACACTGTACTTGTGTGGGCGGGTGAATCAATAACACTGTACGTGTGTGAGCGGGTAGGTTAACAACAATGTACGTGTATGGGTGGGTGGGTCAACAACACTGTACGTGTATGAGCGGGTGCATGGGTGGGATTTTATTGGTATAGTTTGAATATATAAGAAAAATGATGTTTAATCAAATATGAGTTATAAATATGAACTAAAATTTGAAATTTTGTATAGAAATATAGCTGATACATCTTAATCAATTTTAAAAAAATGCGGACCATAAAATATGCAAAAGATTATAAAATTGTGGGTAAGCTGTTATGTACTATTCTCATTTAATTAGTGATAACATATTTAAATATAAACTTATTTAATTAGTAACAATTAGTGGTTACAAATGTTATAACAACTTATTTGTCTATGTAACGTTAGGTCTGTAACTGGCAATAGTAATGAATTATCCTAAACCATACTAAAATTGACAACAAATATTGAATATCCGGATGCACCAAATAATTTAACTTAAGTTTAAAATCTTACCTGAATATATAAAAGAACACAAATAATCCTACAAACAATAAACAACATTCTTACATTAAATCTGGTCAGAATTAAATACCATATTTTCTATAAAAGCTTTTAATAGTTGATTGTAAGATCTTTTATAATACATGGGGAACTTTGTCTATATATACAATTCTGTAGTTCGAAATAATAAATAAAATCAGTTTCAGATAAATGAATATTTGTAATGTACCTTCCAACAGAAGACTACTGTTCAGAACTGTAATAGCAGAAGTCTGAACAATTCACTCTGGCTAAAATTGCGAAGAAACAACTTATTCATGAAGCAGTCCTCCCCTACCCTCCCCTCTCTGCACTATTAACCTAAAGTTTCACAAATTAACAAAATAGGTTAACTTACAAATGTTCCCCAACTTTATTTCTTGTTCAAAGTTACATATTTACCCGAACTTAGCATTTTAACATCTTATAAAACTAATCACTCTAAAGATAATTCTGGTTACCCAAAGGCATAGTTCAAGGTTGGACGTTATATTCTGTAAATATGGAGGGCAATACATATAAACATATCATATATTTGTTTAAACCAAGGCTTAAAAAGCAGCAGTACAAAAACGAATGAGAATATTGGTAATGCGTAACGTTAAAACTTAAGGTTTGGGAACTAATTGTCTTCATTAATTTATTTTCCAATTTTTTTACATTTTGTATTTAAGTTACAGTAAGATAATTCATGGAATGACATTTTAAATATGTCTCATATTTTTCAATTTTTTGAATTTGATGTACTGAATACATACAATATATCGTAGAAGAAATAAAAACTGTACAACTGTCAACATAATGGTACCTACAAATATCGCCCTTAAGAAGCAGTAATTTTCTTATAAACTTTTTTTTGGTTAGACCAAAATGTACGGACCTAAAGAATGATAAAAGCACACAAAATACGAGGTACATGAAAAGGTATGGATGCTGACAGTGTCAACACTGGGATATTTATGATACAGTGTGGGTGTATTATTATGTAATGGCTACTTTAGTTATATCATCTCCATGATTTATTATTTATTTTAATTAGTATTTAGTTTCAATACACTTACATATTGTTGTGAGTGGTCGCTTGGTACATAAAACCAGGCATAATGCAACAATTTTAATTTTAAACAGCATTTTTTTAATTTTTTCAAGTTGGAAAAAGTATTAGGATTTCCATACAATTATATTTTCTCATTATTCACCACTTTCAACTAAGGGCTTTCACAGAAATATTTTTTAAAATTTGAATAAAGCAAAACAATAATTGATATTGTTATTTTGTAAAAACTGTTCTATATTTTAAGTTAAACTAAAACAGTTATACAAATGTCACTAATGGTTAATATTCGCACAATATTTGAGTTTAAAAAAACTTCAAACTGAAATGTTACGTGGTTTTTAGTTTTTTTTAGTTAAGTTACAATGTGCATCATACATTGTGTTTCTAAAATGTTTCTAATATTCTTTGACATAGTAAAATACAACATTTGTGAAATAGATTTTATATTTAAAAAATCAAACTATTCTAACTACTTTTTTGATTTAAAAATGTTCTACCTAAGTCTAAGAAAACACGCTGATTTTATAAAAAAGTTAAAACAATAACGTAATAAATTGTAGATTAATATATCTGGAGAATAAAATACATAATATTAAATGTCCAGTAATCAAAAGATATTCTTAACATTCTAAATTCATGGTGCATGTGCTTCATATTAAAATTCTGTGCAATATGACCCTGGGAATCACCAACATCCACTATTTACATCTACTTACCTGGGCTAAAATCAAGTATTTGGTAACCCTTTATATCCTCCCTAAAAAAATTTCGTGTTTTTTTCTTTCTGAGAAAATAAATAAAAAATACATAAATAATAAACTTCTATGAATATTAAATATTACCAGATTGTTGCGGAAATTAAAAAACTGAATTTTAGAAAGATATTCAATTAATTGACAACCTGTTAGCTAATATAATATTCAATTATAATTTTTTAAATGTTAATGTTGTGGATTTTTAAATTAATTTATGTAATTGTGTATTATTTTCTTCAATTGTACATTACAGAACCATTCATACATAATGTCATCTCTTATTGGGAGCTATATCACGGATTCATAATTTAAAAACATTCTGACGTTTCCAGTAAAAATCAGTTTTAAATTACAAGGCCCTTAAAAACATTCATCACTAAGTTAGAACATCATTTCATAGTGTTTTAGAGGAGATTTGTTTTAGGGATTTTGGCCTTTGATGTGGTTTGGTTGTTCGTAGGTAGGCAGACTATACAGCCATTGTAATGTTCTTTAGAAAAAAATAGCAGTTGTGTATAAACTTGAATGAACATGAAATATGATATAAATGTTCTAAAATGCTATTAAATACTAATTTAAATATAAAAATAAAGTTAGCTTTGTTCAAATTGGCACATACATACAAGAATAATATTATTCACAGCAAGAGAGCTAAGAATTTTTCTTAGGATTTTACAATGTAAGCTGGGATTTAATTTGGATCTTAGATTATAATAGGTTTTCTTTTAGACTCGAAACCGCCCGTAGGTACAGAGAGAGTCATAGGAAAACTTCGTTCTCAAGTTGTATAACACCATACTAATAAAAATAATTTTATTATTTTATACCATTATAATAGAAGGAAAAGCTGATTCAAACCAATTATTGACCTTGAAAATTCACTTTTATTTAATATTTATCGATTGGAATTTTTAAAAGCATTTAGGTTCTTAATTAATAAAGGGGAAGTTTTATTAACATTTACTCTTTATTTTTGAGTACACAATGTATTTTGTTGACTGTTTAAGGACGAACAGTTTGAAAACTAATAACAACAGGACAAATAATGTCTGTATACTAAACACAGAATAATTTTTTAGTATGAATAGGTTCAATTCGGACTGGATTAGTGATATTTAATTTATAAATATATCCTTTTCACATCGAAATAATCAACTACATTTTATGAGAACCGCTCTGACCTTAAATGGCTATTTAACATTATTACAGTAGTTTACGTTAAATCAGCATGAAGGCCCATGCATGGTAAATGCGTGTTTATCGGTCCGTTTCTCAAACCCCCTTATCAAGAGGTTAAGTAATAGCCTACTTGCCAGTTTAACGTATTAGCCACGCGTTTTTCTCCAAATCAACCACTTCCCGCCATTAGTGCCAGCAAACTTCCTTGTGTTTAAGTAATAGCCTACTTGCCAGTTTAACGTATTAGCCACGCGTTTTTCTCCAAATCAACCACTTCCCGCCATTAGTGCCTACAAACTTCCTTGTGTTTAAGTAATAGCCTACTTGCCAGTTTAACGTATTAGCCACGCGTTTTTCTCCAAATCAACCACTTCCCGCCATTAGTGCCTACAAACTTCCTTGTGTTTAAGTAATAGCCTACTTGCCAGTTTAACGTATTAGCCACGCGTTTTTCTCCAAATCAACCACTTCCCGCCATTAGTGCCAGCAAACTTCCTTGTGTTTAAGTAATAGCCTACTTGCCAGTTTAACGTATTAGCCACGCATTTTCTCCAAATCAACCACTTCCCGCCATTAGTGCCTGCAAACTTCCTTGTGTTTAAGTAATAGCCTACTTGCCAGTTTAACGTATGAGCCACGCGTTTTTCTCCAAATCAACCACTTCCCGCCATTAGTGCCTGCAAACTTCCTTGTGTTTAAGTAATAGCCTACTTGCCAGTTTAACGTATGAGCCACACGTTTTTCTCCAAATCAACCACTTCCCGCCATTAGTGCCTACAAACTTCCTTGTGTTTAAGTAATAGCCTACTTGCCAGTTTAACGTATTAGCCACGCGTTTTTCTCCAAATCAACCACTTCCCGCCATTAGTGCCAGCAAACTTCCTTGTGTTTAAGTAATAGCCTACTTGCCAGTTTAACGTATTTAGCCACGCGTTTTTCTCCAAATCAACCACTTCCCGCCATTAGTGCCTACAAACTTCCTTGTGTTTAAGTAATAGCCTACTTGCCAGTTTAACGTATTAGCCACGCGTTTTTCTCCAAATCAACCACTTCCCGCCATTAGTGCCAGCAAACTTCCTTGTGTTTAAGTAATAGCCTACTTGCCAGTTTAACGTATTAGCCACGCGTTTTTCTCCAAATCAACCACTTCCCGCCATTAGTGCCAGCAAACTTCCTTGTGTTTAAGTAATAGCCTACTTGCCAGTTTAACGTATTAGCCACGCGTTTTTCTCCAAATCAACCACTTCCCGCCATTAGTGCCAGCAAACTTCCTTGTGTTTAAGTAATAGCCTACTTGCCAGTTTACCGTATTAGCCACGCGTTTTTCTCCAAATCAACCACTTCCCGCCATTAGTGCCTACAAACTTCCTTGTGTTTAAGTAATAGCCTACTTGCCAGTTAGTTTAACGTATTAGCCACGCGTTTTTCTCCAAATCAACCACTTCCCGCCATTAGTGCCTACAAACTTCCTTGTGTTTAAGTAATAGCCTACTTGCCAGTTTAACGTATTAGCCACGCGTTTTTCTCCAAATCAACCACTTCCCGCCATTAGTGCCTACAAACTTCCTTGTGTTTAAGTAATAGCCTACTTGCCAGTTAGTTTAACGTATTAGCCACGCGTTTTTCTCCAAATCAACCACTTCCCGCCATTAGTGCCTACAAACTTCCTTGTGTTTAAGTAATAGCCTACTTGCCAGTTTAACGTATTAGCCACGCGTTTTTCTCCAAATCAACCACTTCCCGCCATTAGTGCCAGCAAACTTCCTTGTGTTTAAGTAATAGCCTACTTGCCAGTTTATCGTATTAGCCACGCGTTTTTCTCCAAATCAACCACTTCCCGCCATTAGTGCCTACAAACTTCCTTGTGTTTAAGTAATAGCCTACTTGCCAGTTTAACGTATTAGCCACGCGTTTTTCTCCAAATCAACCACTTCCCGCTATTAGTGCCAGCAAACTTCCTTGTGTTTAAGTAATAGCCTACTTGCCAGTTTAACGTATTAGCCACGCGTTTTTCTCCAAATCAACCACTTCCCGCCATTAGTGCCAGCAAACTTCCTTGTGTTTAAGTAATAGCCTACTTGCCAGTTTAACGTATTAGCCACGCGTTTTTCTCCAAATCAACCACTTCCCGCCATTAGTGCCAGCAAACTTCCTTGTGTTTAAGTAATAGCCTACTTGCCAGTTTAACGTATTAGCCACGCGTTTTTCTCCAAATCAACCACTTCCCGCCATTAGTGCCTACAAACTTCCTTGTGTTTAAGTAATAGCCTACTTGCCAGATTATCGTATTAGCCACGCGTTTTTCTCCAAATCAACCACTTCCCGCCATTAGTGCCTACAAACTTCCTTGTGCCTACTTGCCAGTTTAACGTATTAGCCACGCGTTTTTCTCCAAATCAACCACTTTCCGCCATTAGTGCCAGCAAACTTCCTTGTGTTTAAGTAATAGCCTACTTGCCAGTTTAACGTATTAGCCACGCGTTTTTCTCCAAATCAACCACTTCCCGCCATTAGTGCCAGCAAACTTCCTTGTGTTTAAGTAATAGCCTACTTGCCAGTTTAACGTATTAGCCACGCGGTTTTCTCCAAATCAACCACTTCCCGCCATTAGTGCCTACAACCTTCCTTGTGTTTAAGTAATAGCCTACTTGCCAGTTTAACGTATTAGCCACGCGGTTTTCTCCAAATCAACCACTTCCCGCCATTAGAGCCTACAAACTTCCTTGTGTTTAAGTAATAGCCTACTTGCCAGTTTAACGTATTAGCCACGCGGTTTTCTCCAAATCAACCACTTCCCGCCATTAGTGCCTACAACCTTCCTTGTGTTTAAGTAATAGCCTACTTGCCAGTTTAACGTATAAGCCACGCGTTTTTCTCCAAATCAACCACTTCCCGCCATTAGTGCCAGCAAACTTCCTTGTGTTTAAGTAATAGCCTACTTGCCAGTTTAACGTATTAGCCACGCGGTTTTCTCCAAATCAACCACTTCCCGCCATTAGTGCCAGCAAACTTCCTTGTGTTTAAGTAATAGCCTACTTGCCAGTTTAACGTATTAGCCACGCGGTTTTCTCCAAATCAACCACTTCCCGCCATTAGTGCCAGCAAACTTCCTTGTGTTTAAGTAATAGCCTACTTGCCAGTTTAACGTATTAGCCACGCGTTTTTCTCCAAATCAACCACTTTCCGCCATTAGTGCCAGCAAACTTCCTTGTTTTTAAGTAATAGCCTACTTGCCAGTTTAACGTATTAGCCACGCGTTTTTCTCCAAATCACCACTTCCCGCCATTAGTGCCTACAAACTTCCTTGTGTTTAACGTATTAGCCACGCGTTTTTCTCCAAATCAACCACATCCCGCCATTAGTGCCAGCAAACTTCCTTGTGTTTAAGTAATAGCCTACTTGCCAGTTTAACGTATTAGCCACGCGGTTTTCTCCAAATCAACCACTTCCCGCCATTAGTGCCAGCAAACTTCCTTGTGTTTAAGTAATAGCCTACTTGCCAGTTTAACGTATTAGCCACGCGTTTTTCTCCAAAACAACCACTTCCCGCCATTAGTGCCTACAAACTTCCTTGTGTTTAAGTAATAGCCTACTTGCCAGTTTAACGTATTAGCCACGCGTTTTTCTCCAAATCAACCACTTCCCGCCATTAGTGCCAGCAAACTTCCTTGTGTTTAAGTAATAGCCTACTTGCCAGTTTAACGTATTAGCCACGCGTTTTTCTCCAAATCAACCACTTCCCGCCATTAGTGCCAGCAAACTTCCTTGTGTTTAAGTAATAGCCTACTTGCCAGTTTAACGTATTAGCCACGCGTTTTTCTCCAAATCAACCACTTCCCGCCATTAGTGCCTACAAACTTCCTTGTGTTTAAGTAATAGTCTACTTGCCAGTTTAACGTATTAGCCACGCGTTTTTCTCCAAATCAACCACTTCCCGCCATTAGTGCCTACAAACTTCCTTGTGTTTAAGTAATAGCCTACTTGCCAGTTTAACGTATTAGCCACGCGTTTTTCTCCAAATCAACCACTTCCCGCCATTAGTGCCTACAAACTTCCTTGTGTTTAAGTAATAGCCTACTTGCCAGTTTAACGTATTAGCCACACGTTTTTATCCAAATCAACCACTTCCCGCCATTAGTGCCTACAAACTTCCTTGTGTTTAAGTAATAGCCTACTTGCCAGTTTAACGTATTAGCCACGCGTTTTTCTCCAAATCAACCACTTCCCGCCATTAGTGCCTACAAACTTCCTTGTGTTTAAGTAATAGCCTACTTGCCAGTTTAACGTATTAGCCACGCGTTTTTCTCCAAATCAACCACTTCCCGCCATTAGTGCCTACAAACTTCCTTGTGTTTAAGGATATTCATCTTCTCTAACCATTTATTTGTTTTTAAAGACAATTTCTTCAGGGATAGTGCCGTAGACAAGCGGTGGTAGCATTTTACAACGAGGCATACTCTAGTAGATTCATAATGCCAAAACTAACTCGGAAGAGCGTTTCCAACTTCATTATAGTAATAAATGCGATTTATTGCTGTAAGGTCATTTTCAGGAAACTATATAAAATAGCATTTGAAACTGATTTCCAATGTTATCTTCTTTCTCTAAATTCTACTTTGATTTATATAAACTGTCCCTATTTTACAACAAGAGATTAATTATTTGTATGAATAAAACATTAAATATTAATGTGATTTAGCCAATTTAACTTATTGTACATTTGTTAAAAGATAATAGATTTCTTATTTTATCATATAACAAGCCCTTTTTAACGTGGGGACTAACAGCTTAAGGGTGACTTCTGAACAACTACCATTGACCGGATAGGCAGCGTACAAGGACGGGATAGCTCAGACAGTCACCCATCCAAGGAACGACCATGATACATTGACCGGACAGGCAGCGTACAAGGACGGGATAGCTCAGACAGTCACCCATCCAAGGAACGACCATGATACATTGACCGGACAGGCAGCGTACAAGGACGGGATAGCTCAGACAGTCACCCATCCAAGGAACAACCATGATACATTCGAAACCATCCAATCAAGGGCACTTTTTTCATGTATAAGCAAAAATATATTTTTTTATCTGTTAGATTTTTCAAGTGCTTGCCTAGATACCTCATATCACATAAATAACAAAGTTTGTATATTGTGTATGTATGTATATATGTCCTAAATAAGTTATATAATAACTAATTTTTAGTAAATTAAATAAACGTAGCAATTAGTCACAAATAATCGTTTGGGGTTAGCAAAACATAAAAGTGTATATTTGTAAGGTACATAAAACAAGAATATAATATCAAGTGTAAAATAAATTATTGATTAATTAATGTAAGTAGACAATTTATTATAAATAATCTGAAGGGCCTGTAATTCATCAATGTATTTATCAACGTAGTGACACATCAATTTGATGGTTTGTAAAACGGTATTTAATTTGAAAATCATGACACGATAGCTATTTTAAAAACATTAATGTTCTACATGCAGACAACATGTTACATTTAACTGGTCTTACGAGCTATTTTAGGTCTAAAATAATTGAAAATGTAATTGATTGCTGATAAAACTATTTTCACTAAAGTTGTTTTTATTTTAATGATAGTAAGGATTATCTATATATCATTATTATTGTAGTAAGATAAATATTACAAAGGTTTAAAGCATTTTTTAACATCTATAATCTACACGTTTTAGCAGATTTAATAAACGACAAAGGTACTTGTCACTGTACAATCAAACTATCCACATACACCTTTTTTTACATTTTTTATTGGTAACCATGTACGTTTTTGTATGACCTAAAACATAAAAAACTAAAATGTATTATATATAAACAAAATGTAATTACAATTATTTTTGAAACATTATTTGAAAAACACGTGTTGTTACTTAAAACACATTGAAGGAATTTGTGTACTGTAAATGGTTCAACTTGGTTTTCAATTTAAAAATACATCAACCATCGTTAGTTATTTCCCTGAACTGACATTTAGCAATGTTGGAAACAAATATTAATTTAATTTTATGTATGTACGGTTCTTGTCCAATTGGGCTAACAGATATAACGGACAAATTGATGTTATTGAACAAAATAAAGCAATCGAAGTCATTAATTGGCACATTTTATATTCATAGGTTATAACATTCGAAGCTCCACAGACCACCATCATCTATTGATGAACTATTTACAAATTTAATGGGAAAATGATTGCAAAATGATTTTTTATGCTTAGATTAATAAATATGCAGGAGAATTACATACCAAGTCATTTTATGCCTTAAATACCAGTATTTACACAGTTTAAGTACGTAAGTGTGACGTCATACTCTACTATATTATGTTCCAAAATATAGTTATTATTACAAAGCCCTGTAGTTAATATTGGCCCATTTATTATTTTCAACAGAGGATATTAGAGAAAATGCTAAGTATGTATATACATAATTAACTTTTTGTTAATTGTGTGATGAACTATTTACAAATTGAATGGGAAAATGATTGCAAAATGATTTTTTATGCTTAGAGTAATAAATATGCAGGAGAATTACATACCAAGTCATTTTATGCCTTAAATACCAGTATTTACACAGTTTAAGTACGTAAGTGTGACGTCATACTCTACCATATTATGTTCCAAAATATAGTTATTATTACAAAGCCTTGTAGTTAATATTGGCCCATTTATTATTTTTAACAGAGGATATTAGAGAAAATGCTAAGTATGTATATACATAATTAACTTTTTGTAGGGAAAATATAAATTATGGATAAATTACTTTAAATGACTGTAGTACTTATTATTTGTAGTTATTTTATATTATATGCTAATCTACATAATATAGTATTAAAGCATATCACAACAGTTTCTATTTGTTTCCTAATGTACAACAATATAAATTTACTATATTTAAATCTTCATTCTCGTTACTTATTGCTAATTAAATTTAAATTTATCTGGAAATATTAAGGTGAATTATATTTTACAATCTAAAATTCGACATAAAGAAGTCACGTGGTGCCGAAAATACATAATTCCCTTTGAGAGGGTGAAAAAATCACAATTACGAGTTAAATTAATTTTAGTTCAATGTACGATTAAAACACTGTCGAATACAATAAATATTTAGAAAAATTAGTACTTTCGCCCCACCACTTCATTCATACGATCATACTACATTCACGACAAAGCTCACAGAACTTTACCAAGGGAAATATTGCATTTATTTGTAAAAAAGCTTAAACTAATGGCGTTTATTTCAGTATACTAATAAAACTGTATTTAATTAAAGAATGTTATATTCTAGTTCAATGAACACCCATCCAAGAACGTTAATAAGCCTCAAACATCTCGCTTTGCTGAACATTTAGTTAACAACAATCACAACATTAAGGGCTTTGACACCAACCTAGATATTCTCCATAAATGTAATAAAGGTGCGACAATGAATACTCTAGAGCCTTATGAAACATATAAAGCCATAAAGAGCAACCCAACTACCGTGTTTAATAAAAAATTAAAATTCTCTACAAATATCTAATTTGATCGGATTACAAATTTGAATCAAACGATGAAAGAAGACGGACGGCCAGATAGAAATAAAATTGTTCAAAGTCAAGTAAGCATTGGATAACATCGTTCCAGCTACATGCTCAACCATCATACCAGCCGACCATGCTATCATGTGTTTTGTTTTTATTTTTGTAAATATGTAATTTTTGTATAATGTTTTTAATGTGACTGTTTTAACAACGTACAATGGATGTGACCATGGAGTTCTTGCTCTGAAACCGGTAGTCCAATAAAATATTTTGTAGCTGAAGACGACAAAGGTACGTTAACCTTGTTATTTGTTAAAGAATGTTGTCAAGATATGTATAAACTAGTTCACGTTAGGGCTACTATTTTAATAAATTTAACGATAAATATAATGAAGTACCCTTTTATTCATTTTTATAAAAATATATTACCGGTTTCGGCTCTTAGGCCATCTTCAGATAGTAAATAATATAACCTCATATTATATTATTTATTATCTGAAGATGGCCTAAGAGCCGAAACCGGTAATATATTTTTATAAAAATGAATAAAAGGGCACTTCATTATATTTATCGTTGAATTTATTGTTGTCAAGATAATTGTTGCTTGTATATTTAAAACGTTTTTTATTATACTTGATTGGACAAATCTTGAAATTACAACACATATTTACAAATTATTTCAGTATTTACCTATATAAATTCTTGTTTGAATCTATATTTCTTCGTTGTGCTTTAGTTTGTTGTTGTTTATGTTTATTATGATCAGAAAATTAATGATACAGTCTTGATCACATATAATACTCAATAGAGATGCTCAAGACATAGTTATACTGATTCTGGCTGGGTCATTAATGTTAGTGACAGTAGTGTATAGTGTATTTATAAACGCATTTTATGTTTGTAACTCTCAAATACATAAATAATTAGAATATTGAGGGATGATCCATGGTCATTGAATGATAATCATTGGATGGTTTCCACTGTACGTGTATGGGTGGGTGGTTGGGTCATTTCCACTGTACGTGTATGAGTGGGTGGGTGGGTAATTTCCACTGTACGTATATGGATGGGCGGGTGGGTCATTTCCAATGTACGTGTGAGGGTGGGTGGGTAATTTTTATTGTACGTGTATGGGTGGGCGGTTGGGTCATTTCCACTGTATTCTTATCAAAAATTATCAGAACACCATATCCTTATATACACCATACTATAAATGCCAATGTACGTGTATGGGTGGGCGTGTGAGTCAATACCACTGTATGTGTATGGGTGGGCGGGTGGGTCAATGCCACTGTTCGTGTATGGGTGGGTGGGCATCATAAAGTTTATGATAAGCCATAGTGTCCATTTCCTATTCACGTCCGGTCTGGTCGTCCTTGTGGGGAAATAATTTACGAGGCATCTTAAGATAGTTTTAAGATTTTTTATTTTTATTTAATTGTAACTAGTTGCATACAATCATATAAAAAATAGGATCTCGCTTTTAGTAAAATAAATTTGGGAACTTTTATATTTTAAAAATATATTATAATACATAATGTTAAGATTATTGTGAGTTTCTTACTTAATTAATTTAAATTCCTTACTTTAATTGATTACAAACTACACAGCTCAATTACTACAAATCATTAATAGATACAGAATTCTGCGTACAACAGAAATTAACTTACACGTAGGGAATTACAAATAACTACATTTAAATTAACTATAGAATATATTTATAGCTAAACATTTTACGATAAAGCTTAACCTACATTGGTTTACGAGAACTATAATGATACATAATTAATCAATACAGATTCTACCCAACAAACCTGCTTTTTATTGTTATATCTATTATTAAATACTATATTATCGGTTTATTTAATCACAAAGTCAATCAACAAATCAATTTAATCAACAAAGTTAAAAATCTTTCCCTAAACTAGTAGTACAACAATGGCTAATACATAGTTTGTACAACTAAGTACTACAACTGCCTTTCATTAGGTATCCCAGGCTTTAACTTATAAAATCAAAACATGCTGGTTAATTTGGTGGGAAATTAAGTTTTTAAAACCTCACCATTATTATAAATTTTAAATAATGCCATTAATTGGTTTATAGTTATATCTTTGGAATTTTGAGACAGCTCTTATCCAACAAAATTTTACTAATTGTCAAATTTATCTGTAATCACGTGACACATTTAAAGACAAACCGTTGTGTGTATTTATTTTCTTGTGATATTAAAAGTAAACAAGGTTTTAAATTTAAAAGACTTATATTAATATAAAGTTGTTTTTATATTGGGCTCTGTGATTAACTACTTAACTATAGTTTTTCTAGGTATAACAGTGTCATACAATTTGTTAACCACTACACAGGCGTTACCTCTGGTATACCAATCAAAGGTGAAACATAGCGTAACAAAAACAGTATTAGCTTATTACAGAAGTAAATAATTGTACAATACACCATTTTACTTACAATTAATCTACTGTAATACAAAATAGTTTTTCTACTAATGGTAACACAAGTTATATTTACTTACGCACGTAAATAAACGTTGCAGGTACTAGTAGAAACACTATACCTAATTAAATAACCAATAATTATGAAAAAAGTATTGGACATTAGGTTACGAAATAAAAACATTCATAATTATGCTATAATTCTAAAAACTACGAATTGTGTGTGTGTGTGTGTTTTTTTTTTTTTTTAATTTAACTTAACTCATTTTGTTAAATTGCTTGAAACTTAATCAGATTGTTGAAGTGCACGAGAGAGGTAACAATGATGAGGGAAAAAGTTAATAGAGTAGCAACAATAGGTTCATTGTTTTACTGTTAACTTCCCATAAACAATTAGCCTGCTAGTTCACTGGGGTCAGTATTAGGGCCTAATTATCCCGAAATTTCCAATTACCGACAAAAGCAAACATCATGGAAGGAAACAATGACATAACTATCTTTATACAACAGTTAATGAGATACTTTGTTTGCTCTGCATTGCTTTGTAAATAACATTATTCAGACAATTTTAGCATACATCGTTATTAGTTACACAACTAAGTATAAATATTCGTTTTGAAATTAAAATTTTAGTAAGTGTTACTGAACAAGCATGTTATAAATGTATGTGAAAAAAAAAAACTATTAAATCTTGGACCTAATAATAACAGACGTTTAAAAAACCACACAAGTGTATATGGTATGAGACGTGTAGCTTTAGTTGCACGTCGATGTTCAGAATGATTTGAAAACTCTGTAAATGTTAGATTTAAAATAAATAAAGACAAAGCAAAGTAAATTAACTAAGCCAGACGTCTATTAGGAAACACCTAATAGTAAAACAAATCCCTTATTCTGAATACGAACGTACAATATACGATATTTTATACAGTAACAGTTCAAATTAATAATAAGTGAAACTTGGAATTGTGTACTTTATATATGGGAGAAAAATCTATACTCCCATACTATCACTTATTATTAGACATACAATGCTTTTTCCCATTATTAAAAAGACCCTCCCCCTTCACATCGGTATTCATTCATTCATATCGATATCCAAACGATCCTCTCACTCGCTAATGACACCGGCTAGTTGAACTTCAGAGTCTAAAAAGAATTTAAAGCCCAAACATACAATTCTAGAGAAATAGGGATAAACTGGTTAGTGGGTATTAATTCTCACAGTCCAAAATTATATGTTGCTTACAGGATCCTCTGAACCTAGGGCGTGAATCCTGTTTGCAATCCTAGCACATCTGACCACTGGATCACATACTCCAAAGTACGAACAAATCGATCTCTTGAGTAAAAGTATGTTCATGAACTCTTAGACCAACAACCTCTACTGAACCAAGGTGAACTCGTTAAACTATTGAAAGTCAGCCATAGTATAAGATAGTACTAAGTTTAGGGTTATAAGATAGTACTAAGGTTAATAAAGTAAGTTCCATATCCACACGAACATCTACTTCTTACTGGGAAATTCACAGCATCCATGAGAGGAATTTCCTCCAATGGCCGTATCTCCTTCCAAATAAAAGTTGTCTGCACAAATTGACTTCAATTCAAGAACTTTTACAGTGTTAAACAAGCATACTTGTATTTAAAATACCTTACAGTGAGGCCAAGCTTTTATAATACCAATAAATACCAAGTTACTCCTATATTTTGACATAACAAAGTTAAGGTGTTCATGAAAAGTCAAATTTGAGTCTTTGACAACTCAAAGATCACGGAAAGCACACTCTTGGAATGTATTACTGTCCAGCCGCCATATTATTTCATACTACACAAATTTGTATTTATAAACAATGTGATCATATTTATTATTAATGATTTTAATGATTTATTATTAACAATGTGAATTAATGATTATTGTAAAAATATTTATGATTTCGCCAATTCAAGACACTGCACGTGACTTTAAAGAACATTCTTTCTAAAGCGCAATATACACATCCTCAGTACACTTATCAGCATACCAAAATGCTTTTCAAAAAATTATAAATTATTTTACTCTTAACATTTATTCACTATGTTTTACTTTTTTTATATGTTTTTTATTCAAAAAAATTGAACTTGTTTAAAATTCTAATGACCTCAAGAGCACAATCCCATCTATTAATAAAACTATTAATACAATTATTTTTGAAACGAAAGATCCGCCAATATTTTAATACTCTTGTACTCGTGTAGTCTTAGGGAATACCTGTTTATTTATGAGTTAGAAAACTGTCAGTTTTAACAATGTCATCACCGATTAAAGAAAAATGTAGTAACAGAAAACAAAGCAGTCCACTTAAATAAAAATGACGTCATATTTTCAGTCTGACTCACGATGGCCATTAAACGTGCACCGATTGTTCGAGCTCCTCAACAGTAAGATTAATGGGTTCCTGGAGCTGGAGTGATGAGATCTGTATTTGCCAGCAATTAGCAGAGCTATAAAAAAGGGCGGGTCGTCCAGACTGGCAGGAAATAGAGGGAACATACACACACACCCAGTGGTACAATGGTGTTCGTCAACTCTCAGAATACACACATCACTGATATTCAGCTTGGTCGTCCAGACTGGCAGGAAATATAGGGTACATACACACACCCAGTAGTACAATGGCGTTAGTCAACTCTCGGAACACACACTTCACTGACATTCTGTTTGGTCGTCCAGACTGGCAGGAAATAGAGGGCACATACACTCACCTAGTGGTAAAATGGCGTTCGTCAACTCTCGGAATACACACTTAACTAACATTCAGCTTGGTCGTCCAGACTGGCAAGAAATAGAGGGCACATACACACACCCAGTGGTACAATGGCGTCCATGATCTCTCGGAATACACACTTAACTGACATTCTACTTGGTCGTTCAGACGGTCATGAAATAGAGGGCACATACACACACACCCATTGGTACAATGGCGTTCGTCAACTCTCGGAATACACACTTCACTGACATTCTGCTTGGTCGACCAGACTGTCATGAAATAGGGGACACATATGCACACCCAGTTGTACAATGGCGTTCATAAGCTTTCGGAATACACATACATTTAAATTTATTTACCTAATATAGAAATATATGAGAGACACTGGCTAGTATCATATTAAAATGTAATTAAAGGTACCATTTTGTCACTGAAAGGAAGTTCTAAAAAGGATGCACATTATCTATTCTACTATTATATGGTGTATTAAGTAAGGCGATATCGTGACATAATTATAACGTTTTAGCTTGATACAATTTAATGTAAATTTAGCTTTTGGTCTAACAATCTTACTGTGACGTATCCATGCTGACATTCCAAGGTCCATCAACACCTGGATTTGTCTAGTAAATTAAATAAAGTTTATTATATAAAATTTTTTTAGTGTAGAGCATTTTCAACATGTCTTTTATGTATCGAAGGGCTAAAATTGAAACGTTCCATAATATTACACAAGAGGAGACAGGGTAGTGAGTTATGTCAAGAATGTTTTACTACAACCATATAAATTCTTCCCTTAAAAAAAAAAAAGTTTTCAGTGTACAAAACTTGATTATCTTTTTAAGGCAACAGACTTAGAGCATGTAAAATATAGCAATACAATTATCAAACAAGTTTAGGTTATAAGAGAAAAAGTGAAAATATATTCAAACTATCTTTACTGCAGTTCGTATCCAGAAAAAACGAGTCACGTATGAGATTGTGTAGGCCTATATGTTTGTAGGGAATGGTTAACCATAAATATTGACTCTAAGAACATGTTTTATATTATGAAGATATTTCTGCCAGTGATGAATCTATGGAAAACTAAAACTTATGGATCCTGACAAATGAAACAAAAGAATGTATTAGGAATATGTTTTCCCTTATTAGTTAAATATTTAATGAAAAGCCCCATGAAAACGAAAAACCCTTAAAGTAGTATTAAAACTGACATAGACTGTTATTCCGTCTTTAAAACATATAACCTCGGTAAAGTGCTTTAATCGTGAAAGCAAATTGCTGGTGATGTCATCAGACCTGGTATGCCCTTAATGTACCGGCCCATTGAGTCTAGTAGTGAGCCTACATTTAATACTGCTGTCTCACGTTGGTGCTGTCTCAATAATGAATATATATTATGTAATATGAATAGACTCGTTGAATTAAGTGGATAATAAATTTTATATTAACGTTCGTCACAACAGACATCCACCAAGAGTTCTTCATGTCATAATCATAAAAGTATACGTTGGGCAAAAGTCTGGAATATATTTATTCGTTTTAAAACTATTCAATTATATATAACGAAACTTTGTACCTATTTACATGTCCATATAAAAAACATTTAGTCTTATTTTATATGGTTTTGAACGGCCAGAGATTGCCTACGAAGGAAGTTTTAACAATTTTAAAAGTAAGCCTACCTCAAACTATACTTCATTTTAAGGGTCTTCGTTTGTAAAATATTAAAGTGCAAACCTGAGATAAAAAATATCACCGAGTCAGAAAATACAGCCAATCAAAGAATTTAATGTTATATAACTAATACTTCTTAGTTATACGTCTATTTATTTATTTACCACTGTTTGAGGTCCCTGTGTTGAATATGGTGTTGATTGTTTACAATCGTAATGAACGACTGCATAAAAGTAACTATGTTATTTAAAACAAAAATAAAAATAAGATAAATTACTAAAACGATGTTTACTTTAAGTATAACTTAAAATAGTTTGTATAAAATTACTATGATCATTTGCTCATATTTGTTTGTCAAAATGAATTAACATCATATTTAGCCAATTAAATTATAGAAGTAAGCAATAGATACTGTAGCAATAATTATTTTATCCTTGTTTTTAAGAAATATTAGTTCAATTACATTATGTTTTGAGAGACTGTACTTTCTAACTGGGTCATCCTTTTGACCTCAGGTTTGCAGTTTTGTACTATACAAACAAAGACCTTTAACATGAGGTATAACACGAGGTAAGCTTACATTTGAAATTTTTTAGACTTCCTTCGTCGGCCATCCCTAAAGGCTATGTGAAATACGATTAAAATATGTCTAAATATTTGTTGTAAGAACATATATACACAACTTCAAAGTTTATTACATTTTTCAGTAGATTTTGAAATAATAGATATATTTCTGACTTTTGTCCAACTCCGTATAAGTTAATCGTAATGAACAGCCAGTTAATTACTTATAAAAAACGGATTCATCTCGTAACATAGATAATGGCAAAACAATAAATATTTACCAAGGTCTTAAACTGCAAAGGGTTATTTTAAGGAATTTCACAACAAACAGCAATCGTACTACAAAATCCGTTATTAAAAAATAATGTTTACTTATATGGGTTTGAATGGCTTAACATTAATTCAGGATCAATATAAATAAATAAATATCTTTATTCACCGTTGACAGATACAAAGAATCCAAATAGGCCTCGTCATATGAATTATAAATCTGTAAATAAATTACTTAATATTACAATTCATCTTAAATCTAAAACTAAGAATAAATTTAACTTTTTCTATATTAACATGAGATAAAAATATTAAAAAAGGAAAAGACAATACTAGCATAGTATTCGGTCATGCGAACCTGGGCAGAGATTCATGAAATCAGAGTAATTATAAATTTATACACAACTATATAGTGTTAATTCAGTAATCTGGAGGCCTAAACATGAAACAAGTATATTATACAAATATTTTTAAATTATTTGGAAAAGACAGGTAACAGAGATATCGGCCTGAAGTTGTCACCCTTTTTGAGTATGGGTTTGATTTTAGCATATTTAAATTTATCAGGAAATATACCACGTTCAAAATATATGTTAGTAATCAAAACAATTATAACGGTACAGGATACAGAACAAAATTTTAATATATTAGAATTAGGACCATATAAATCGGTTGAAAATGAGTTTTTTAGACTTCTTATAGCATTTATTATTTCATTTTTATCAGTCGGCCATCAAAATACATTGTTTTTATTATTATGTAAACAAGATAGTAGTTTCAATGAGGTATATTCGATTGAATTTGTGCCTTTAAGTAAGGTATCGGATTTTAGTGTTAACCACATCAAGGTGCTACCTATAACATCTGAATACTCAAACAGGAGGTAATTCATTTCTAAATTCTGACTTTGCCGCTTGAACTCATCTCTAGTAACAGTGTCAGCTTACCAATTGTGCACTCTTCTATTTGTTCACCAAAAACCCAAGCACACTATAAAATGTAAGGAAAGCTTCAACGCCTTCAAATCCAGATTAATCACCATAATCACTGTGGATAATTTTATAGAATGACACAATTTGTTGGACTTGCATGTGATGTAGACCTTCACATTACAGCACATGGTAATGTTGCGGTCCTAAAAATATTGGCATTAATGTTTAGTTTAAAAGGCAGTTGTTAGTGTTGGACTGTTTATGATTGTTATTTTATTCAGTTAAGTTGTTTATCAGTTATTTATTAACTGTCACGTCAGTAACTATCTCATTTTATTTACTATATATTTTTACAAAAACCAGTTCCAAGAGTGAATATAATTTTTGTGGTCTCGATGTTTAGGAATAAGTATAATCAGTCACTGTGTTATTCTCTTTTTTTATTTTCACAACTATGCAGTTCATAGCAACTTAGGTCTAACTAAGCACAGGCATGGCACATGTTGGCATATTTTCATAATACATGCTTTATTTTGTTGTACCTTACAGTAGCATAGTATAAGTTTAATTTTGTAAATTTACTGAAAAACAATCTGTGTTAAATATTTTTCTCTTGTAGTTTTCGTAAATCAGCTGAAACTTAATGTAAGTTTTTAAAGAACATTATTTTCATTCATTGTTGTTTTCGGTGTTTCGACAAGTATAAGAAAATTCAGTCGTCCTGAAGAGTTTTATTTTGAGTTAAATTTTATACCAAGCAGTAAATCGGACAATTCTCAATTAATTTCTGGCACTGTTTAAGGGATAGTCGGCCTAAGTTTGTAACATTGATTACATTCACTCATTCGGAGTCTATAGTAGGCTCCTAAATATTGATGATCGGCGTCTTAGTAGTAAATAAAGTAACCAGAGAAACAACAGCCTAATAGTTTATGAGTACATAAATGTTTGTTTCAATATTTAGGCCTAGTTCTAGTTTGACATTTAAAAGTAGTAAGAAACGCTTGGCAATAACAATAGGTTTTTTGACTCGTAAAACTGTCGAAACGTTGTGTTGTTTTTAAACAATGGAAGCGTTAAAAATCACTAACTAAAAACAACCCAGGGGATGGATCTGTGTGTGTTCAACAAACAAAAACACCTAAAAGAATTGTGATTAAATGGAAGGAAACCTATACCCCTCGTTGATTTTATATGCATGTATTTAAAATGTAACAAAAATACATTTTGTTCTGCTTTAAGTGATATTTGATCGGAACAGTGACGGAAGGGCTTGTGATACTCCTCAGTTTGAAAAGATATTTACACTTATATCAGTGAGCATACAAGTAAAGTTTAACAAGAGATTAGGACTTGGTATTGCGGCAAGAAAATCACTCCGAGCCTAACTTAAAGAGCACTTATTTCTTTCTTATTGACATAGAAACATAATTAGGTCAAGCATAGCTTTTGGCTACGTTTACCTATTCAAGATCAAGATTATGATAGTCAATATTATATTTGTGTTAAGTTACTTTTATTTTCTTCCAGTTCTCTAGTTGTTGTATAATTTTCCACAAGTTCATTTAATAAGGATAGATCTACAGTCAAACAAATGTTTTATGAACACTTCCGATAGCTAAAAATATATAATAATCCAAAGACATCTCAAAGAAAAATAAATTAATGTATAATAATATGTCATTAATATACTTTTTATACTATCCAAAGTCAAAAAAAAAAAAAAAAGAATAAACTGGCAAAAACAAAACAATAGCCAGCCAAAAAATATGTTGCAGCAGATTTTGAAGAAAACAACTAACATATCTACAATAATGTTTTTAAGTCATTAGGTTACAAAATAGCCTTCAGAACAACAGGGAACCTGGAACAAACACTAAAAGTTAAACCACAATGCAACAATAAATTCATGAAAACATGAATGTACAACATTGAATGTAACGACTGTCCAAAACATAGGCCAAACGGGCAGATCTTTCAAAATCAGATATTAAGAACATATCCCCAACAAGAACTAAATCTAAGTTTGTGCAGATAACCTAACAGAACACAACCACAACATGACAGGAATATAAGGAAATAACGAAATTTAAAAAATTTACAAAAATTACAATACAAATGAACGTTTATGAACAGTTTGAAATATCTAAATCAATAAAACAAAATCCTCTACAAATAGTAAATGAACAGACCGATTTTCAAAGTAACGATATTTTTAATACACTAATATAACATGGAAAACACAATAGAAAATTAAAAAATTCAGTAAAGTAAGGTTGGCAACACCACCCTCTCCATAAATCTACTGTTGGTGGTTCAAACTGAAACTGTCAAGTGTAAGAATTTGAACTTTAGTGTGTTAAGTGAACCCTAAGAAAGTGCACCTGAAGATGAAGGACATCCTTCGAAACCGGTAATGCTGTAATAACACAAACTTGGTTGTGAAACAACACAGAGGTAACTATTTTATTATCTATTGTTAATTACAACCAATCAGGATAATACCGATATCACAACAATGGAGCCACTTATAGTTCCTTATAGTTTTAAGATCACTTTACTTTCCAATAGTTAACAAATATTTTTACTATAAATACAACACTTTAAAATTAAACGGGCTGTAATTTGAACTTGTTTGGACTAATAAATACATACCATAATACTCGTGAAATACAAATTATATGCTGTTAAATTCACCATTTTATTTGATTGTTTTCTGTTACGTTGAAATCCCAATAATGGAGATTACTAAATTATTATTTTAGCAGCACGAGCATTGTGTTACAGAATTAATTATCACCAGTTTAGAATACCTCGATATATACTGTGGCATATTATAATTTTGGATTGTAAATAGTTCAGTAGTATAATTATTTATTTTTAATATTTCGTCACCACATTCAACTTGTGATAAAGTATGTATTATCACTTTAACAAAATCAGAAATAATTTATATCAATATTAATTTTATATGATATCATGCAAAAAAACTCTGAAGGGTTGTAAATAATATAATTCTTATTCACTGTTCAAAGTAGCACTAGTCTCAACAAAACTTAATTGTTCTTTTAAGGTAAATATTTGGAAATGTTGCAACGGAAACTAAGAACTTACTAATTGCCATTTATTATAAAAATGTCCAGTGTAAAAAATGGTTAAGAATTTTGGTGGTACAAACAGGCTGTTTTGTAATATTCTTAAGGGAATTTTGTCGAAATAGTGTCTGCAAAGTTGTATCTACTGTGCAATTTATTGTCCACTAAACACCTGCCGTCCTGAATACTAAATGGTTAAACGGTTTGGTGACAGATGAATGGAGTTTTATAAGATAAGGTTACCAGTGACACTTCTTTAGCTGGTAGCAGCGCTAAGCTGACAAATCCACTGTGACTAAATTTATGACCCGTTATTTCAGATCCACTCATTTCCTTGATTAAAAGGCTTTGCTACCGTAGAAGATGGGGCCAGGGTTACATTCTTGCTCAACCTAACATATAAAATAACCACTCGTTCAAACTTAACCAACTTTTACAATGTAATAGTTAGAAACATATTGTTTATGTGTTGATATGTTTAGAATAGTTTGTAACTATCTCTCTTCTGATGAGTTACATTAATTTAAATTTTTTATTAATTTGATAAAATATTATTTAAATTAATACTATTTTTTAGATATCTCAGGGTCGTTTTATGTGGGTAAATCGGTGAGGCTGTAAATTACAATGAATCAAGACTTGTTTTAAAAAGCTACTTTATTACATTATTTTTACTTTCTTCATCAAAATTTCATTACAATAAAAAGTTATTCAATTACATATTTTAAAATATCTAAACATGGGATATTTAATTAAAAACTAAACTTATCTTTAACTGAGTTATTGGTGGCTCCACGTGGTCTTCTTCATCATCTAGATTTCTATTACATATAAACAAAATTATATTAAAAATATGAACTACAAAATGGTTTTTTAAAATCGACACCTTCACTATTTTCCGAGTTAAATTTCAAAGTTTAAGAGTTACACTTTATGACAAAAAAACTACTGCTGCACACAGGCAGCTCGGATACGTCCTTCTTCTAGGTACGCCATCGTTGAGAGTGTAAGATACTTCGAAGACACTCGCGTGGGTTCCCCCTCCTACGTTCTTGTCCGTTAGAGCCTCTAGCATTGGGTTAGAGATTATACTTCCGCCCATGCCATGCGGTTCTTTCCCCGGTACGTGGTGCCCCCAGTTATTGTCTTCCCAACTAGACACGTCTCCTGGACTCTACCAGTGCATGTCACAGTGACACCCCTCTGGGTTGCCATATGGACTCGTCCTCTGCGATTATCAAACTGAAACAGTCCTGCTCCACCCGTCTAAACAATAATGAAAGGAATGTTGTTTACGATTTAGTCGACTGCCCTGGCATCAATATATCTGCCCACTTCTCTAAATTTGTTGGTTATTTACTTACAACGATTTCCGAATATTATTTGAATGTTCGATCATTGTTTTAATTAAATGTATCTATTTCTTCAATAAAATGATTTATCATTTATTTAATTTAATTAATTTATTCGTCAATTTGGTGGACCTGTTACAAGTTCTCTTCAGAAGCTGATATTTCAGAAATGTTATTCTAAACAGTTAAACTAAAAACTTTGTTAGTTAAACGAAACATAATACTCTCAATATTTACCGAAGGTGGAATATTTCTTATGTATACATTTAAATCAATGGAGTTTGATTGAAAGCAATTATCATCTCAAATAATCCCAAACTCAGTTAATACTTTTCCTACTTGGTATTTTTTCTGAAACACATGCTGAGCAAATCTCTCCACATACATTTTACTACAACGTCAAAATTATTTAACAATTGCGTCCAATGATTGAGTTTTATAACCATAAATGTGTCATTGTGTGAGTTCAATCAATTCTAATTATAGGCCAATTAATTTCCATGTATAACAATCACTTATTTAAAAACTTGTAATGTATTTATTTATGTTCAGTTAATCCAAACAAGTAGGATAATCGAAACATACCATTAAGTATAATAAACGTTTCGGCTGATGATACATGTATATTGTATAGTCGGCGAGTCAGGAGAAGACCTCTGAACGTCATGCCTCTATGAAATTGAAGGCGCTGATTTATATTGGAACAGCACAAGTCATGTAGTGTACCTGTAGTAATTTCTAATTAGATATTTAGACTACATGACTTATGCTGTTTCAATGGAAATCAGCGCCTTCAATATCACAGAGGCATGAAGTTCAGAGGTCTTATCTTGAATCGCCGATACAGGAAGGAATACAAGGAAATTTTGAAGATTTAATTTTAAAAGAAATTAATGGTGATTTATAACTTATGACTTATGTCAAAAATCATAATTTATTTTATACCTGTTCCTACATATTTAACAAAAGGAACAATCAAAAGGAATGTACATTGTTGTACTTACCTTACAGTTATTCATTTTTCGCTCACCTGTAAATATACTGCACGTTAGTATTGAGTAATACTAATGATATATCTATAAATACCTTAGTATTAAATCAATTACTCTTAAAATAGTTTACAACATTATATGTGTTTGGATAAAACTTGAATTTACACTTTTTTAGGTTTTTCAGAAATTATTGAGACATTTTTGCTCAAATATTGAGACCTAACTACTTGGTAAGTATTTACGTTGTTTAACGAACAATTTCAATGTTTTTCTGTTGTAGTTGTAAAATAATGAATATTCTTGAAGTTAAATATTCTGCAAACAGATTTTTCATTAGTTGTTGATATTTTTTACTAGCCAACAAACATGAAATCATTGAATTTTCGCTACAAAAGATGTATAGAGAATTTTAAAGTGCAGGATATGTTTTGTTAATATTATAAGGCCTATAGGATATTTTCATTAACTTAGTATTTTGCCAATATTGAATTAATTATTATCTGCACATATTGAAATGTCCCTAAACATTTCATATTCTTCACCTCCTGAAGAAAATTTTATGAATTACTTTGATTGTTTTTTAAAAATTTAATTTTATTATTAGTAGCTTAAATAAATTTTAATAATACAAGTATGTTGCGTGCTTTTGAAAACTGTTCAGTAGATATTTATATTTTTAAAGTATATAAAATTAAAT
Organism: Stictocephala bisonia; assembly: GCA_035578905.1. Taxonomy (NCBI): domain Eukaryota; kingdom Metazoa; phylum Arthropoda; class Insecta; order Hemiptera; family Membracidae; genus Stictocephala; species Stictocephala bisonia. The sequence continues at coordinate 363,353 of JAQJVL010000763.1, read as the reverse complement.
TTGTTTTTATATACAAAACATGGTTTCCTTTCAATTTTAGATTAACTATTAATAGCAAGTGAAGAAATTGAATTTATGTTATTCACAATAATGATAGTAGTGATGAAAGATGTGTAGGCTATATTTTCCTGTTTGCCTTACATCTATTATAGAAGACTTACGCAACAAAATAACAATAGATTTATTTTTTTATTTTATTTATTGGTATTCAAATGAACAAACATTACTCCATTGGAATAATGTTACATTAAAATAACGGTAAACTTGAATACAGTGTATTTGCTTTGAACTGCATATAAATTTTAAAGTAGTACACGTGATCTTGTTCCCACCAGACGAAAATTGCCAGAGGTCAAGTATAATTCTTCCTGCCGCCTTTACAAGACCGCAGCCAATGGGGTAATGACGGGTCTTTGCAGTTAAAAAGGGCGGTCTCTGGGAGCAATGGTACCGTCTCATACACGCACCACACGTGGACTCATAACATCGTACTCCAGACTGACACAATGATTCCAAGTTTGGTTCAACCCATCATAGAACTATTTCTATTGATCTAAATTTAGGACAGTATGTATTAATTATGAGTATTTCACCTTATATTAGTCTTGAATGTGAATTATTAAAATTGGATGAATATTCCAAAAAGTAAACTGTCATAAAACCCAAACAGTCTGTAACAAATAAGCATATGTGTTTATACAATATAGCTACTATAAGTGTAACATATAATGTAATAATACCACAATGTATATAAGAAATATTATAATATATCATCATATTTTTTGTAAAGAATACTGTATATTGTTTTGATTCACAAATCTCATCAAAATCAATCACATAGTGATGTTTGTACCCGTTGTTAATTTTTAATAAGGGGTTATGTACTACTTATGAAAAATACTATGATCAAGTAAAAAGAAATACAACCAACTCTAATAAACGTAGAATACCATAAAAATTTAACCTTTCTCATCATTATCTTTTGATTTCCTTATTGAAGGTCATTTTAGTAGTTTTTTTTACATTTTTCACGCTTATTTTTTATTTATCTTACTGTTATGTAAATAAAACATGAAGTGGAACAAATGATATATATTAATTATAAAGAATAGTGATTAAAAAAACACTATAAATATAACAAGCAACTGTATACAATATAGTTTAAACAAGCACAACGTTCATAAATCAGACAATATTTGAGTTAATTATTATTGTCACATTATAAGAAAGTCTAATTGTTATCCTTAATCAAAATTTGCCATTAAACCAAAGCAGTTATCTGCGGTCAATCACATAGATGTTACTTCTCCGCCTGCATATGCCACCAACATATTCGACATTCGTAGAATTGTCTGACTTTCGGTGGTATGGCTCTTTATACCAAACTCTCAGTCACAAACGCCAAACTCAATGAGCCGGCTAACTGCATTGTGCTTGACACGGTATAGCAGATGCCCTTCTCTGCCACCCCACAATATACCTCTAGAACGATCACAATCATGAACTGTCCTACTTTTGACTGTGTTCTACTGAATGGCAAGATTCACAGCAACAAACTACATGCTCAACGACCCAGCATTGTGCATGATATTTTATGTTAAACTCCTTCTTTTCCTTGCCCGTCCTTTCTTGGAAATAATGCCGAAATTTCGTTAATAATGAACTAATTAGCAAAACTCGCAGTCACAAACGATAAACTCAATGACTCAGCATTATTATCATATTTTGAGCTAGACCACTTCTACTCCCACCCAGCTATTACCATCACAAAACTGGGCATTCGTAGATATGTCTGAATTTCTAAGATACCGCCCAACTATTGGATTTTTTTTACCCCTGACTTTGTTGTGCTACTGTATTTACAAAACAAATACAGTAATGCTGACTGAGCATTGTTTTGATATTGCATCCTAGACCATCTCTAGTCTCACCAAGCTATTCACCATCACAATGCTGGTCATTCGTAGATATGTCTGACATATGACACTGCCCTAAGTAGCAATACTCGCAGTCACAAACGAAACGCTCAATGCCCAACATCGTTTTTCATATTGCGTGCTAGACCATATCTACTCTGACCCAGCTCTATATCGTCACAATGCTCAAAACTCATGGATATCGCTGAATCATGGCATTAATCCCAATATAAAGACCTGCAGTCACAAACGAAACGCTCAATGCCCAACATTGTTTTTCATATTGCGAGCTAGACCATATCTATTTTGACCCAGCTCTATATCGTCACAATGCTCAAAACTCATAGATATGGCTGACTTATGGCATTACTCCCAATATAAAGACTTGCAGTCACAAACGACGCGTTCAATGACCCGGCAAACTGCACAGGATGGCTAGCACTGTGCTAGATTACTTTTACTCCTATCCAGCTATGCAATTTCACAAGTTTTGACATTCTAGATATGTCTGACTCTCAATGACATTGCTCTCAATAGCAAGAATCACAGTCACAAACGACGCGCTCAATGACCCGGTAAACTGCACAGGATGGCTAGCATTGTGCCTGACATTGCGTGCCAGACCACCCACCCATCCGTGACTGTGTGCAGTGGTGCACGATAATAAACTGCCGTCAAGAGTGTGACTGCCATGAGCTCTTGAACTTCATCAACATTGTTCCTGGTACAAATAGTTTATCATAGGTATTAGTATTTGCTAATGTTTTTAATGTTTAATATATCAGTTAGTTTATTTGTTTAGTTTAGTGCTCGTACGTGTTGTAATTTGTTATTCTGTTTTTTTAAAATAACTATGAATATTAATAATTGACTGTAAATAACAATAATTAATTTTGTAGATAAAAACAAAACCAGCGAATACGTCAAGCCAACAATGAGTAATGTCAAACATCATCAGCTGACTCTGAATACTTAATAAACAAACAGGCGTTAAGAGCAACTAGCTCTCATTGAAACATTTTGATAAACAGTAGGATTATTAAAAAATGAAATAAAGTTTAATAAATGCAATGTTTAACTTACTATCAGTTTCCATTTATTATTACTACCATAATAACTTATATATGAAGTTATAACTCCATAGTATTAACTGTAAAGGTAATAAAATTAGTTTATTTTTAAACTGTGTCAGCTATTTTCTCTAAAACTATTAGGTTTATGAAAAATAAATACAAGAGTAAAATAATCTTTAAATAACATTCAAAACATTAAACCAAATTAAAAAAGCTGGTTTCCAAATTAATTTTTAAGTTAGCCGGTATATTGGAAAATGGTGGCTTGATTTTAAAAATTTAATTTTCAATTTTTAATCTTTACTGAAAATGAGGAAATGTCACCCATTGAAACTTTATTGTTACTCTTGTGGTTTCCACGATCCCAATTGTGGCCAAGTTAAATTGTTATATATTGCTAAACTATTTAAGAACCTCCCTGACCATCCTACACTTATATGGAACAACCATTTAACTACAGTTAAAGTTGCAGAACCGTTACTCTACTCTCAACAAGGGTTATCTCCTAACATTCTCTTTAAAAGCTATTATTGATGAAATCGAATAAAGAACGCCAAACAGTGTATTCACCATAGATACAACAAAAGTTGATGCAGTAAAAATGATTGCAATTAGGGGAATAATCCCACTCCCTTTCCCAATAGTCGCTAATTGTTACCTCGCCCCCTTTGACCAAATTTGGACAGCCCCTCCTCCACATCCATAACGCGGCCTCTTAAGTACCCTACTGAATTAGAGGCAATCTGGCAAAGATTATCATAATGAGAGACGTGATGAGCGTGTGGGTTGGTGTAAACGGTCCGGCCCGGTCTGATACCTGTCCACATAAAACGAGGCAAGAACACAATGAACGGCATTTTGAATACGACCGGGCTTGTTTAAGTAGTCGATAGCAACTTCTGTTCTCGTTAAAATGAAACAAGCTTTAAAAACATATACTAAAACGTAAACTACAGAATCTGTATAGTTGTGGTAGTGAATTAACTGAAGAGTAGTGGTAACGAATAAACGGAAAAGTAGTGGTAACGAATTAACGGAAAAGTAGTGGTAACGAATTAATGGAAAAGTAGTGGTAACGAATTAACGGAAAAGTAGTGGTAACGAATTAATGGAAAAGTAGGGGTAACGAATTAATGGAAAAGTAGTGGTAACTAATTAACGGAAAAGTAGTGGTAACTAATTAACGGAAAAGTAGTGGTAACTAATTAACGGAAAAGTAGTGGTAACGAATTAACGGAAAAGTAGTGGTAACGAATTAATGGAAAAGTAGTGGTAACTAATTAACGGAAAAGCTGCCTTAGAAAATATATTACACTTTACATTACTGGCCTTTATATCAACAAGTCATCAAATGCAAGTCATGTACTTTTAATCACCAAAATCAAGAATAAAGATTTGGAAAAGGAAATTTATTTGCATGAATCCATTTGAAAACATAACACATCATAACACATTAATAGTAATAATAATAATAATAATCTTTATTCCTTTTCTTTTTGTACATGTGAACATGAAATGACACTCAGTATATGCCCATCTGACCTGCACATTCAATATGCTTATTTCAATGACAAATATAAACAAACAAACATAAACAAAAGAACTGAATGGATTTCAGACATATCCTAAAATGCAAAAAGAAGGAATCTCCCAGGCCTAGCCTGATTGGAGAACAAAATTATTACATAGAACAAAGGCTAGCAGAGTAAAATAAAAAGTTAAAAAATAAACAAGTAAATTTATTTTAAAGTAACATTAATTAATAAGTTCAATATTATTGTGTCAACCTAACTCAAGATTAATTTCATATAGTACATAAAAAATAAACAATAAATGCAAAATGCTAAGAACTCAGAAACATATATTCGACCAATTTACCAATTTGTCTGTCTGTGCAAACAGCTGATCACCTGACTCTTGCCCCTCCTCCGCCCCCACATTTCAAGTAGAACATCTGATTGATAAAGATCAGCAGAGAATAGCAAAGTAGACGCGGCGGGCTGACTACACGACTTATTAACCTAATTATTCTTAAACAACAACAAATAATAATTCATGAGTAGATGTGAAGTGAAGATGCATGGCCTGTGATCGCTGACTAATTGTAAATAATTAGTATTGTCAAACTGACATCCAGGTCGTGACGTCAGTGAACTGTGGTGATGGGATTGGACTGTCAGTTGTCAATGAGTGATTGGCAACCAATCAGCCTGCCTATGTTCAGTGCAGTGTAGATTGCTCCTAATCGTTGTTGTGGAGGAAACATGCCAACTCTCTTTATCTCACTTAAAACATTTACACTTGACATTTACGTATGGTACAAATGTAACTAAAATCTAAATTTACTTTAGAATGATTTAACAAAAAATATTATACTATTATTTCGTGTTTATTTGAAATATACATAATGAAACAATGCTAATTATCTACAATATTCATTTACTTACCTTCAAGTTTCATAATCTGTTATTTTGAACAGTTTTCACGTTTTTTTTTTTACAGAGCACCTAATGGGTAATCTTAGCCTAAGTTAGGCTAAGATACGATTGTTATATATTAATTACTATCATAATAGCGTTGATATCCAAATGATTCTCTTAATGTTAAATAATTATTCACAACGCATACATTATAAAAAATATACTCGTTTCCATGAACTAATTTAAGTGGTTGTATATATTTAATAGATATGCAAACAATCTTGAAATTCTTTCATTAACAAAATGCAATTTCACATAAAATTTTCATCCAAAATATAGGGTCAGGAGGTATTGTAAAACAAATGATTACTGTGGTGTTTTTAAAACTTATTTAAATGGTTTGGATTATATTTTACATTGCGTTAGTATTAAAAATAACTTGTACTGACGAGAATGTTCTTAATACAATAATTTTTTTTCCAATATTATTGAAGGCTGAATTAACACTGAACATACATTTATTTAAATTTAAAGTGTGAAAACTAGGAACTGAATAATATAGCAACATAAATAGTACAGTTAAAACTGTAGTTCTTTACATTATTTAGTATGAATTACAGTGCTGATAAATAATACTTCTTACAAAAATATAAATTTGGTTTAAAATACAGAAGGAACCAGGGTTGTCGTAAAGAGATGTTATGCCTGAGAATGGTAATAAAATGTGAGTTCCAGGGAATATGAAACGTGGGAGAGGAGGTTTTTTGCAATTCTCTTTGAATTTCATCTGTACTGAGATTCGTTTCCCACACGTTGATATCGTTACATAATGAGATGCTGCAGGTGGATAGTTTAGTCCGATATTTATTAAGTTTGTAAAGGATTTAGTTATAAAACTAAAGAAGTACACTATGAACATAATCTTTTTTCTGTTTTGTAGAGAGTTATAAAAAAATAAATTCCTAAATTGGTGGTATTTGTTAAAGAAGTACAGCAATATAACAATAAAAACATTTCAGCCAAATAACACATAGTTGAACTTTATAAATATATGACTATTGAAATACTTACAGTTTTGTTTTGATTGTCCTAGTTGTACCGTGAGGATAAATAATATTTAAATACATTTGTATGAACAATTGGTTTAAAAGAGCGAGGAAGTCTTATTGGTTTATTACGCCCAATAATGACTTATTTTATAAAATGTATTGAGTATAAAGTGTATGTTGTAATACATCATAACACCTTGCATTGAATTTTTATAAATACTTCATCTGCCATACTACTAAACTAGTTCACCGTCATAACAAACAAGTGTGCTTGAGAACAAGTTTCACACAAATAAACAGTGCAGTTCACTAAGCGATGGTCATGTTACTATCTGCTAACATCACAGCTATTAAGTTCATAGGAATTAACCTTCCTAATGGCCATGGAATGGCGAAAAAACTCTAATACTGCCTGTATTTTTTTCATTTTAAATGAAACTAAATTAATCTTTCAACCCAGATTCAATATTAGTTATATCATAATCATTTTTATTTTCATAAGAACAAAATGACATTGACAAAGTCATAATTGTTCCAGAAACTGCCACGTCATATTTTTTAGCTTAAGTCAATAACTAAAATAGACTATAATATAGATATATTAATAACATTTATAACAATCAACAACAATAATATACAAAAATCACTGGTGATCACATGCATTTTAATAAAATTATACTACATACTCGAATATAATTTTTTCTACATCAAAAAACTCCTGAAGTGTGTAAAATGGATTTAAAATCAGCCAATCATAAAACTTATCGCTAAAGTCTCTAATTGAATGGTTCTTAATTAATATATTTAACTTATTGTACAATTTAATTGAAAGTACACTATAGTTTTGAGACGTTTTTGTTAGTCTGTGCTTCCCTACGATTGCTAAATACCTCCCTCTTGTGTTATGTTTGTGTAAATTATTATGAAATTATAGGTTCTGAGGATTCTTTAAAATAGAAGTAATTAATTCATATGTGTACAAATTAACTACAGTGGTGATTTTTAAATTAATGAAGTATGGCTTACAGTGTTCATTTGAATTTATATTTGAAATAATTCTAATAGTTTTCTTTTGTAAGACTAAAACCTCTTGGATTCTACTACAGTTTCCCCACGGTAATATTCCATATTTTATTATAAAATGAAAATATGTGAAATAGCTGTATCTGACATAATGGTGAGGCACAAAATGCACAAGACGACTTAAGAGGTAAACTATTCTTGAAAGCCTGTTTGTTAAATAGTCAATATGTGGACCCCAGCTCAGCTTGCTGTCTAGGAAAATACCCAGAAATTTCACTGAATCAGCAAGCTCATAATTAAATGTAACGTTAGATGTTGGACACAAAGAGAATAGAATTTGCTGAGTTTTGGCTTCATTTATTTGTAGACCATTAGCTAAAAACCAATTTGAAGCTTCTGCTAAGGTTCTTTGGGAGAATTCTTTAAGTTTGAGAATGTCAGAATCAGAGTTGAGGAATGTTGTGTCGTTCGCATAAAGCAAAGATTTTGTAGTCAGAATTGATTTGGAAAGATCATTTATATAAAGAAGAAACAGAGGGGATGTTTTTTCTTTATATCTATATGCAAATGATGTATACTTTTATTTTGAATCTATGTTGCAAAAGATAAATGTTTTGATTAGGGTGTGGTGTTTATAACAATTGAAGATGGTGGAGAATATGAAAAGACTAAATTAACAGTAAGTTGACAGTATGACCGTCAAGAATGAAGTTGAAGTTTCCCATGAGTGAAACAAACTAATTGATTAAAAAATTATTGGTAAAAGATTGAAAATAGTTACATTTAAGATATAAACATTTATTGGTATCAGCTACTGGCAAACCACTTAGTTCCAATCAAGATTCAACAAGTAAAATGTATTCATTTACATATTTCACATTCCAACGGTTAAAAAAATAAAATAAAGCCAAGAAAAGTGGGAAAATAGTGGGAAAATGATGTAGAACAATCAATTTATATAGCCTTTATAGCCAAACATTCACTACATATATATAAGAACTAAGAAAATTAACACAACATACTTATAAATAAATCCTAGAGTTTGTAAGAAATAACAACTCATATAATCGTGTAAAAATAAATATACGACACTAAATTCGAAGAAGTACACTAACCGAATAACACAACAAATAAACGATAAGCAAGTATTGCATCAAGACATGACATACTCGTACATACAAAAAGTCATGCGACTTGTAGACATACCTGTATAATCAAGCAACAATAGCAAATGTCCTGCAACCTAATAAACAGTTTACCAATTAAGAAATATCACTGAGAAATAAATCTATTACAAGAATAAAGTTTAGAAAAAAATTACGACATTAGCTACATGAAATAATTTATCCCTCACTTATTATTAAAATATTCACTACGCAAACGCAAAACATTCACCATATAATGAAACTAATAGGCATAAAAATACGTAAGTGGAAATAGAAGACAGAACTATTTCGGTGTTGCGGACAGGTAACTAACTGGCACCGGAGATATTACTGCCAAGACTAACCAGTGGGCTGTAATTGTAGAATTTCCCCTAAAGTGGCAGCTAAAGAGATTAAGATCCTTCCTACTCCTGATAGTACTCTTTTTCAGCCAATAATTCTGTAGTGTTTAGGTGACCTCTGAGGAGTTTATAGAGGATGCTGATGTCAGTCTAGATCCATCTCAGCTAAAGATGCTCGAAGTGCATTTTATGGAAACGTCTTTTTACTGGTACATCCATGTATATATAGCTTTTACGCACCCTATTTAGCCACAGCTATATATGAGCTAACTCCAATTGTTCTATACCTACAGCCATTTATGGAGGCCAGATATTTTAGGAATTATCAAGACCCTGTTTCATGTGTCTTTACAGCATAGACCTTTAATTCCTCTTTTTGATCAAAATATAAAGCCCATTATCATCCTAACCTTGCTGCAAATTGAGGCACTGTGCATATCGAAGACCGATTTCTAAAAAAATATCACGGCTACGTCCGTTGATAACAGTTAACAGTGATAACAGTTAACAACATTTTTTAACTGACAATGTTGTTAAGACAAATTTCTCATCTAGGGTATATCCATCAATGGATGAGCAGTGAGTAAGGTAAAATATTATGAACTATCAATTCTCAAAATTAACCTCTATTTATTATTCACTCAACACCAAGTCACCACCTTGTCAAGACGCACCTGCAAGTGAACTGAGTCCTCGTCTGGACATGTATAAGCAAATATATCAGGTAATTCACAAACATACAAGAATTTATAACAGATTATTTACCTCTTGAATAAGTCAGGACAAAAACTATTGGGTGAGTGGGTCAATACTATTGTAAGTGTATATGTGGGCGAGTGGGTCAATACTATTGTAAGTGTATATGTGGGCGAGTGGGTCAATACTATTGTAAGTGTACATGTGGGCGAGTGGGTCAATACTATTGTATGTGTATATGTGGGCGAGTGGGTCAATACTATTGTAAGTGTATATGTGGGCGAGTGGGTCAATACTACTGTAAGTGTATATGTGGGCGAGTGGGTCAATACTATTGTAAGTGTATATGTGGGCGAGTGGGTCAATACTATTGTAAGTGTATATGTGGGCGAGTGGGTCAATACTATTGTATGTGTATATGTGGGCGAGTGGGTCAATACTATTGTAAGTGTATATGTGGGCGAGTGGGTCAGTACTATTGTAAGTGTATATGTAGGTGAGTTGGTCGAATAACATTGTAAGTGTATATATTGGTGAGTGGTCAATACAATTATTGTACCCCTGATTAGTATTTGTGTGTCAGGGGGGTGGGTGTATCTTGTGGTCGATCTTGTCAAACGTCTAGAGAATATCGATGTACACCACATCTAACTACCTCTTTTCCCCGATTGCTTACAGGTGAGTTAATGACCCACTCACCAGTTCGTTTATAGTGGTGGGTAGACTATATCAACCACCATTCATGCAAGAAAGTTGGTATTGACCTACCAATACGGTGGTGTTGCTCCGTAGTCACTCGGTTGATCCCCAGTGATGCATTATACATTTTTCACCTGATTTAAACGTGACATATATTCATCGGCCCCAGTTTGACGCAGAAATTACCCTTCAACAAATTTCCCTAAATAAACACTCTTACTCATTACTTTTTTTTATGGTCCATGTTGTTTGCTATCCAAAAGATATACCTTTTGTAATTTGAATGTTATTGGAGACTTAATACATGTAATATTCTACCGCTTAAACCTATGTTGTTCATTAACCTCTCACGAACCCACCCACATTCGTGACAATACATACTATAGTGGTTTCTATATGAACAGTGTGTTCTCCTAGATGTGTATTCTCGTCGTATGAATGGGAGGGTGAGTGGGAAATCCTGTTTAATATTTTGGCGAGTTATTTACGTTAGTGATTAGTGTATAAAAATGCCATGTGATAAATAAATCTCTATCAGGAAGTGTATTTGTGGTAGGTGGGTAGGTGAAACAGTTAAGAGTAAAAGATGTTTGGGTAAAAGAAGTATAAAAGAGTAAACGCTATCTATCGTAAGTTAACTAAGCTAGTTTTTATCTAAAATGTGTTCAATAGTAAAAGAGTACTATTATTTTTTAAACCATTACATTGCTTTGAAATACGTGAAGGGTAAATCCTTAGCATATTATTAAAAATAGAATAACCCATCGTATCACTCTTCGATTAAGTTTAATTTGATAAGTTCAGTAAATCCTAAAAAGCTAATCAGATCTAAACCTATGTATGAATGTCTGTCGATTATGAGTGGAAACATTTGCAAGCTCCTACAATACTTCGTGAATTGCTTTTAGCAGTCGTCATTCTGCACACAATGAGGAAATGATGATACCCATTTCGTTGTCGTTTTATTTTGTGTACATACATTGGGTGTACATTATTTAAAAATATCAAATATTATACGACTATACGATTGTTCATTTTATACGAGTAAGAAGCAAAAGCTCTTAGTTAGGCCTTTAATAATATTACATGCAAATCATGTGTTACACATGTGTAAATTTAATGTAAATTTACAATCCATCCATATTTAATCGTGAAATGAAATACACGCGTTTCATCCATAGACGTAAAGTAAAATAATAACAAATATACATCCCGAAGTGTATTTCATTACGTACTATAGTCAAGGAAGTAACCAGCCATAACCCAAGATATAAATAACCCTTGATAATCTCTCATTTTATTTCAGTCAATTCATGTTTCAGGATGTTAATAAACGCCCTCTAGAGGTTTTTTATTTGTAGTAGATGGTACTTCTGCTGGCTTGACATCGTTCCTATATGCTTCAAGGTAAAGGGCATTGGCATTGATCCTCCTTTATGGGACAAGGGGAGGATTGGGCTAATATATCCCCGAAATAATGCCAGTAGAGCGGGGAGCACACCCCTTTAGGGCAAATATGCACTTCACAATGACCTCGAATCATTTGTCACATTATATTGGACTGAGAAAATCAGTCCTAACTTCACAGAGGGGCTTCGCCAGCTTGTAGAACTAAAGACTGAATTTTCTAAAGGCGATCGGGTTCGACTTTCTGCGCTATTAACACTATTTCAGTAGAGTGCATCATCCAGGCAAACGTGTCCTGCCCTTGAAACATAGCTTCAACAACTTTACAAAAAATCATTTTATCCAACTGCCTCAAATATTACTTATACTGTAGCTATTTTTGGCGTGTAACAGGTTTTTTTATTATTCCAGTCACCAAGCCATACTTAAGTTTTCAATATAAAGTTGATGATTTATTGTTTAATATATTTGAAACGATAAGTAATTTAAGTAAACTGTAAGTTTTTTTGTGTAATATATAGAATACTATTCCACATTTATAAGATCTTCTAATCTACTTCATATTAAACCACGGTAGGCGTATAGATGTGTGGATAGGCCATCACCACTGTATGGGTATAGTTGGGCGGATGGGCCAATACCACCCTACCGGCATGGGTGGTTGTGTGAGTCATTAGCATCGTACATGTATGGGTGGGTGGGTGGGTTTTACGTGTCTAGAATACTTGGACAATTCTATTATTCTAATAAATGTACTGTAATATTCGCTACACAGTTTTGATGTACTTAGATTTTAGAAAACTAATAAATGTACATTTTTCACCTGTATAAAATAATTAAATACCACTAGTATAGTAAGCGAGTACAAAATTCGTTTATAATTAATTTGAAGAAAAGTCCCAATTAGTGAGGACTAACTAATACATCTTTGAATATACTTAAGCATTCGCTACCATACGTATGTAATATTACGTATGGTAGCGAAATATTGATTTACATAATTAATATTACGTATGGTAGTGATTTACAACATTTACAATGGTTTAAAAATAAAACTAAGCATTTCATAATAACAAAATGTTTGTTTAATTCGTTTCTATGATATAGTTTAATCATTTAATAATTGTTTACTGATTTCAATACTTCGCAAGTATTATTATTTTTTAATCCAAAGAAAATAACTGGTTTACAAAGAAAAAACTGGTTTTTCAAAGAAAAAAAAAATTGGGTGTGCGTCGGACCACACGGTGGAAGTTATACTTCTTTGGCCATTCTCATACACCCACTCACGCACACAAACAGACAGGATATATAAATGAAATATAAGACATTTTTCAATATTATTCAATATATTTATCTTCAATATATTATACGTGACTTCATTATTATATTATACACCTATATTATCATTATCAGTAATTTCTTCGATTAAATTTCTTCGATTAACAATCGATTAATCGATAGTTCTTAAAAATTTGTTCTTACTTTTCAGCGTGACGCGGTTTCTCGACCAACATCCCATCCCAAAGTGTCTAACGGGCGCAAAGAAGTATAACTTAAAAAAATTACGAAAACACGAATAAAATAATCTACACCTATAAAAATTGTATTTCGTTACAGGAAAATAAATATAATATTCTAACTTTTAAATCTTACTTCCAATTGACATTCGCTAATTATATGAATATACGTCCCAAACATTTAACATAGGTATTACCTACTCACAACTTCGTCAGTAAAACATTTCATTACATATATTACTTCATGCGTTTTGAGAAGTTATAGTGATTAGGAAGTAAATAGTTGTATCTAAATGGATATTCTCTTAAGACTATTAATCTAAGGTAAAATGTAGATAAACACCTTCAAATGATCTAACATTATTCACGTATTTTAGTGTAATATACCTTTCTAGTTTATTAATATTACGGTGAAAATTAATTGAACTTATCTTGGTAAATCTGGCGTTGTTTGAAATTATAATTTATTTATTTTAATATCCATTAAACATTTACTATCTTTAGTATTTAGGGGTGAAATAATATACATGCAACAAACCTAAAAAAACACAAGACTTTTCCTTAAATTACCGTTATAAACCCGTCATTCCACCCGTTATAATTCCTTAAATTAACGTTATAAACCCGTCATTCCACCCGTTATAAGTCCTTAAATTAACGTTATAAACCCGTCATTCCACCCGTTATAATTCCTTAAATTAACGTTATAAACCCGTCATTCCACCCGTTATAGTTCCTTAAATTAACGTTACAAACCCGTCATTCCACCCGTTATAATTCCTTAAATTAACGTTACAAACCCGTCATTCCACCCGTTATAGTTCCTTAAATTAACGTTACAAACCCGTCATTCCACCCGTTATAATTCCTTAAATTAACGTTACAAACCCGTCATTCCACCCGTTATAATTCCTTAAATTAACGTTACAAACCCGTCATTCCACCCGTTATAATTCCTTAAATTAACGTTACAAACCCGTCATTCCACCCGTTATAATTCCTTAAATTAACGTTACAAACCCGTCATTCCACCCGTTATAATTCCTTAAATTAACGTTACAAACCCGTCATTCCACCCGTTATAATTCCTTAAATTAACGTTACAAACCCGTCATTCCACCCGTTATAATTCCTTAAATTAACGTTATAAACCCGTCATTCCACCCGTTATAATTCCTTAAATTAACGTTATAAACCCGTCATTCCACCCGTTATAATTCCTTAAATTAACGTTATAAACCCGTCATTCCACCCGTTATAATTCCTTAAATTAACGTTATAAACCCGTCATTCCACCCGTTATAATTCCTTAAATTAACGTTATAAACCCGTCATTCCACCCGTTATAATTCCTTAGTTATTCCGTCTAATTCCTTAGCAGGGACGTCCGCTAGTACAGTTCAGTAAAATATCTTATGTTTATATATACAGGGTGTCTCTGAACTCTCTGATTTCAGCTATAATATGTTGTTCCTAGTTCATAAACAACTATTTCATTCCACCCTGTATCAATACCACTGTACGTGTATGGGTGGATGGGTGGGTCAATACCCCTGTATGTTTATGGGTGGGCGGGTGGGTCAATCCTACTGTACGTGTATCGGTGGGCGGGTGGTTGGCACTGCAGTCGGGGTTGGCACTGCAGGGACGTCCGCTAGTACAGTTCAGTAAAATATCTTATGTTTATATATACAGGGTGTCTCTGAACTCTCTGATTTCAGCTATAATATGTTGTTCCTAGTTCATAAACAACTATTTCATTCCACCCGTTATAATTCCTTAAATTAACGTTATAAACCCGTCATTCCACCCGTTATAATTCCTTAAATTAACGTTATAAACCCGTCATTCCACCCGTTATAATTCCTTAAATTAACGTTATAAACCCGTCATTCCACCCGTTATAATTCCTTAAACTACCGTTATAAACCCATTATTCCACCCGTTATAATTTTATAATTCCATAAAGTTAAAGGTGTATATCAAATGAATCAGATATCAAAACGGATCAAGAATAAGGTATTATAACAAGGTTACCGTATGTATTTACAAAATGATACAAAAATAGTTACATAATTTGTATTTAAAGGAGTTCTACCCCGAGTACAATGGACAACTATCCATTCAGGCAAAATCAGTCCCACTGGACAGGAGTTGTGTTACAATGGCGTTGTGATCGTGTTTCAATTAATCTCCAGTAATCATGACAGATCAGAGCTGAATGTGTCGCGATCCACTGTAAGCGGATTAGGACCAAGCCCACACAGTCCGTATGTGAGGTACGTCGCTCACGGGTTTGTTTTGTTGATCGAGTGATCGAAAATACATCGTATTTTATACCAATCCACGAAACATACACATTGATAAGAAATTGTCTTTCGTTGAAATAAGTGAGATTTTACCTTTCATAAAACTAATAGTTTAGAATTAATTATATAGTTGATTTTATAATATATATTTTTGATGATTTAATTTAAAAAGACGATTAGTGACGGTACTACTAAATAATGATGTTTTACTGCTGAAGAGCTAAAATTTAAATTAAAACAATTATAGGGTATATGCGTATTTATTTATACTATTTCAGTTGTATCTAAAAGTTTCAATATTTTTAATTTGGGACCTACGTATTAAAGTTATTTTTATCAACATTAAGGTTTGAAATATTTGTTTTTAAACATCGAGAAATAACAAAGGGTTGAATTATTAAAGACATTTATTTTAAATAAACTTATTTTTGCCCCTATCATAATTTACCAGCCAAATTATTTTTCAAAGTATTTCCTGCATTAGTATTGTCGGTGTTCTTTAAAAATATACGTACTTATGTTATTTTCCAACATGACCTGATCGAAATCCAATCAGTATTTTGTCATTATAGTCATTTGTTTACACTACGAAGTTATTTGTTCAATAAACTACATTCAAAGTCAACGATTGCTGTTCAACAACGTAATTTAAATCAAATGACTACAATTTGTTACATTAAAAGGATATTTTTTTAAATTTAATTGATTTATTTTCACAATTTACATATTAGACTTGGTCCTTTGGTTCATTTTACAAAAATAAGGTTGTATTTGAAAAACCATTAGTTTAATTAGTTTGTGGAAATAAGAGCTATAAGACCACTCTTAATTACCAATCCACCACCTTGGGTTTAATGTGTCCCCCTGTTATCTACTAGAATAGGGTATTCAGAGAGGCTTAGCCAGTTCTAAAATATTTTCCCCAGACTAAGTACCATTTCCTCCTCTGAAAGTTCCACCCTGGAAATACTCCTTCTCCTGAGCTTCAGGACTTTGTGCATTCAGTCAACAGGTGTTCGGCAGATTCAAGAACCCCTCCCAAAGCCTATTGTGTCTTCTCTATGGATACCTACTGTTGCCAACATTCCCCTGAAATGGCCATACCCAGTGATAGAAACAATCATCAGCCTGATGCAATTTTGTTTCATGGTGAGTGATTTGGTTTGCGTAGGGTTTGATCCCCTCACATTGCGTACGCTTGGCCGGAAAACTGTTGAAAACTGCTTTGATGAGAATTTCCCATCAATGTAAGTATATCAATCTCAGCAGTGATGAGCCCACAGCCACGTACTGGTTCGGATCCAACGAATGGTGTCATCGCTTCCTGTTTAGCAAGGAAATTCAGCTTCTGGCTGCCTTTATGACCAATATGCTCTGGAATCCACCGCGATAGAACATTATTGAAGCGATCCAGTGCAAACAAGAGTTCAAAAACACTTCCCGTTGAGGCTTGAGGTAAAGTAGCTGGTGTCAAGCACTTTCACAGCAGCTCGACCTTCGACATAACACAGATATGTTTGTACTTGAATTGTTTTGTAAGCCATAGTTGGGCGCAGACAAGGATCTCAGCTTGGTGGATCGTAAAGCACCTCCCCATACTGCCAATAGTTGAGTTTCAGTTCAGGAACCGTAGATCCCATACCCAGCCCCACTCTCCATGACAGAACCACCCGTGTACCAGACTATTTTTGGAGATTGTCAGTTTATTGTATTCCTTTGGGACCACCTGTTCTATCCTTAAGACACATAACTCCCTAGGGCCCACCCAACCATTCTGCCGACAAAATTCTTTACCCACTCCAATAACTGGAATGTTCAGGATACGATTTTTTCCGATACGAAATATCTCAACCGATAGAAAGTTTTGTACGATTATGGGTGGGTGGATCAAAATCACTGCACGTTTATATCTGGGAGGGTGGGTTAGTACTAAGGGTGTAAAAGAGGAAAATAATAATCATATTGATAGTTTTGATACTATAGAAATCGTGTTTTATTACATATTTTTGTCAAATATTTCCTTGTAATTAAACAAAATTCTGCTATATTTTAGCACAAGCAAAACTATTAAGAAGATTTTATATGCAACAATAAATGTTTTTAGCAATAAATTTAATACAACTGAGATAGTTGTATTACATTTTTTCTTTCATAAATATATTCAAGCTTGTACATTATAACACTTGGAGTTTGTGTTACCACTCTGAGGCAGCACAATTAGGATTGTCGCCTTTAAATGTGGCCAAACTTAGTGTTTATTGTGGCCAACACGGCTAACCCATTAGGTTAAGGGTGGCGCACTCCATTAGGCCGGGTAATAATACAGGAATAACTCAACACCCTACTTAACTTGGTCTTTAACTACTGTAGTCACACCACTGGGCGTCGAGCTAGGACGGTATTACAAAATATATTACTTAATATTAAGAGATAAATTTAATACATTCATCTTGATATCGTTTTGTGTTCATAAGTTAGTATTAAATCAGCCTATAAACAACCAATTTAAGAGCTGATAATGATATACTTTTGTTATTATGTTGGGGGAGGAGAAGTGGTCTGGTTCACCTAAATATTGTACAGTTTTTCTCTATCAGACTTGTTACAATAAATTTTAAAATATACAACTAAACACGTACTGTAGTAATGGGCTCAATAAATCTAAAGGTTTATTTGAAATATGTGAGTATATTTGTAGCTGCGTTGGATTATATATATGTAGAGGCTGTTTTTAGTAGTTTTAAAGTTAAATGTAATAAATAAATAACACTATTTTCCAAGAACTGGAAAGAAATTGAACCTAAGTTCTTCAAAACTTGGTAGCGTACTTTAATGCACTTTATAAAACGGGTAGATGATGAATAAAAAAAAGAATGGAGGATTTAATTTTTTTTTTAAATTTTGTGTATTTTTAATATAGAATTATTATGATAGATACTGAGGTAAGATGAATATTAAAGCTATTCTTCAATTAGAGTTGGAAATGTTATTGTTAAACAATATAAGAATCAAATATTACGCAATACTATAAGTTCATTAAAAATCTTTAATTCAATAAAACAAGCACCTTCTTTTAGCAAAATACATTATTAATATATATTTAAAAAAACATGGACAATTTGACTGTTCAATTATTTTAGCATTGTAATGCTATCATTTTTTAAAATAAGCTCTGCTCGATTATAAGCCTGTTCTAAAATGTAATATTGATTCAAAGAATAATGTTTAACATTTGCCTCTTATGAAACACACATGAGTGTACTTTGATGCAGGTTACTTAAGTAACATCAACTAATAACCAGATGGAGTTGTACAAGCTAAAATATTTGTTTGTTTCCAATTGGCGTTGAACCGAATTGGAAGGATTTTCTTCTTAATCCACTACATTCAACATAATAATCTTCTGCTGTGTGTAGTATCCCATCCCCCGTATGTAGTATCCCCCCTGTATGTAGTATCCCCCCTTTATGTAGTATCCCATCCCCCATATGTAGTATCCCCCTGTATGTAGTATCCCCCCTGTATGTAGGATCCCCCTGTATGTAGGATCCCCCCTGTATGTAGTATCCCCCTATATGTAGGATCCCCCCTGTATGTAGGATTCCCCCTGTATGTAGTATCCTCCCTGTATGTAGTATCCCCCTGTATATAGGATCGCCCTTTATGTAGTATCCCCCTGTATGTAGGATCCCCCCTGTATGTAGGATTGCCCTTTATGTAGTATCCCCCTGTATGTAGTAGTCCCCCCTGTATGTAGTATCCCCCTTTATGTAGTATCCCCCCTGTATGTAGTAGTCCCCCCTGTATGTAGTAGTACTTGATCCAGTGTCCTGGGCAGTAGTCGTTTACAGTCTGGTAATGACTATATATGAAGCTAAAGAGTTAAGGTCTTGTATTTAGGAGTGAAACACGTCAAGGTCATATAGGTCAAGGTCAATCGAATCTGACTGTGCTTCTAACCCAAACCTGAGGTCAGTAAGACGAACTAAATTACAGTTATATAGGTCTGGCTGATATAAAGTCCATGTTTATTTACTTGAAAACAGAACTATTACGGTAACTATATGATAGTACAGGATTTTAAAATATATCTTTTATTAGTTTTTTATTTTAATAAATTTATTGGTTTAATAAAAATGTGGACTAATTATATTCTATAATGTCATATATCATAATTAAAAATTGTAGACAGTTTTTATTTTGGTAAAGTGAGCTCAATTCGTTGACAAAATAATTTTAGAAGATAAGATTTTTAAATCATTTCTTGAAGGGGCTTTTATGTACACATTCAACCTCTCTTGTTAACACGTAAATATTAAAGATAGACTACAATAAGGTTGTTGGGGAAAGTTGCATAGTCAAATTCATTTTATAAATCAATGTGAGGTTAAAGAAAAAACACTTTAATATTACTGAAACATATAGAGGGTGTCCCCGAACTCTCTGGAGATCTTTTTAGGTATTGATTATGGGTCAAAAACAAGATATAATACCTTATATACAAATTCGAAATCAACTCCGGTACACCCGTACAACCACCATTTTGTATATTTTATTAATAATTTTTTTAAATATTTAATTCATAGAGTTCAAGTTTGGTATACACATTAATAAAATCATTTTCTTGCTGTAATACAAAAATCAAAAACTTTAAAATTATTTTCAAAATGGCTATCCCATTTTGAAAATAATTTTATTTGATCCTTAATAACTTTTAAAAGGTTAGGGATGCAAAAAATTAAAAGACTACATTTTTATTGAAAATTTTATTTGCAATAAAATAAATAAGGTTGTATAAGATTGGATGACAAACAACCGAGATTTCAGTATTTTTGTATTTAATCATTCACGCATGAATGTGTACAGCCACGGCCTCATGCCGTGCAAGTCGTCCACAACACTACATCAGCGATCTATTCTGATTACTTTTATGTAAAACTCTCCAATAAAGTGATTTGTGACATTATTGCAATGAAAATGTCACTAGCAGGCAACGGGGAAAATTTGGATGTGATTTTTGTTGATATTAAATTAAAAATTAATTTTAATGAAAACTAGAATGTTTATCAAATGTATTTGTTATGCAAAGCAGGTTGTAGACATAAACAAATAAAATAAATAAAGGCTTTAGACTATAAAGGGGAAATTTAATTTAATTTATTTTCACATTACAAACTATGCTCAAAATTTCGTCCTCGCATTTGATTGAAAAGGAAAATAAAATATGGGAAAGAGACTGGTGCACAGCAGCAAATCCATTTTTCTGGAATTATTCAAGCACCTTCAACCAACTTAGAATTTACAAAAATTCTACCAACCTAGAATTTACAAAAATTGTAGTTCATCATCTGCAACTTTTTTCCCGTTGCTTGTTTTTTCATTAAAATAATGTCACAAATCACTTTATTGTAGTGGATGAAAGTAATCAGAATAGATCATTCCGATTGTGCAGCGACATCTGGGTCAGCGGAAGCTTAACCCGTGGGGTGAAAAAAGTGTACAATCAGCAAAATCAATAGTAAAGTTCAAAGGAACGTCATTCATTATGAAGTCTTCTCCTAAACGTCTGTATCTGAAAGCCTGCTTACATATATACAACATCAGTGAATGAGGTTCTGAATTTATATTATTCATAACTATTTTATTGCATTAAAATGAAGACTACACAAATATTCAGAAAAAAAATTAAATAAATTGACTGTAAACTGAAATGATAAGATATTACAAGAAAATAAAAAAAATCTTGTAATGTGTAGTTTACTAAACAAATATAAAAAAAACTGTTTTTTTGTTTTAACCTTGGACTTTTAGAACAATGAACAAATATTGTTATTACAATGTCTGCACGTTGTTTTGAATAATCTTCTAACAACTGAACATAGTTCTAGCTTTAAATATAATAGTACAATTAAAAAGTAAAAGGATTTTCATATATGACAATAAGTTAGGTTGATTCTTCTCATAAAAATTATACTGAACATGATGTTGACAAAAGTGTTTTATATAGGGAAATTGAACAAAAAGTAATTTAACTACATAAAACTCAGTGGCACCCTCATTCTCAGAGAAACCACTGAGGATGCTACATCACTATGGGTGAAACGTCTGGTTATCTTGTAAATATTGTAGATAGTACCTTGACGTGGTTGTCACCGGAAAATATAGATTCTAGTTATGACTCCGGCCGCTTAAGCCTAAGTTATAAAATAAAAAATTATTTACGTCTGTGAAATCAATAAATATGTTTTGCCTTTCGAATTTGTATTAAATAACTAAATCACTGTAATCTATCTCAATAAATTCAGCTTATAAATAAATTACTTTAAAGTATTGTTTTACCCTAGACGTTTAAAATCATGAACAAATATTGTTATTAAAATGTCTGCGCGTTGTTTTGAATAATCCTCTATCAACTAAACCCAGTACTATCTTTAAATATAATAGTAAAATTAAAAAGTAAAATGATTTTTATTTACGACAATAAGTTAGGTTGATTCTTCTTATAAAAATTATAATGAACGCGATATTGACAAAAGTGTTTTATTATTAATAATATTTGTGCATTTTGTACTTATATTGTAATAAATTTGTGTTGTGTGACGTTTACTTGTAATGTAATTAAATTTTAAAATAAAGTAAGAGAAGATAAAAATTATGGAGAAAGAATATAGTTTATAATTTAATATAGTCCTGCTTAATGTACTTATCTCGTTGTTCAATTATTAATTGGCAAGGTTCAACATTAATTATGGCCTAAAGGGATGTTTACGATAGCCGCCCCATCCTCAGGGGGTTTATGACATGCCACATAATTTAAAATTCACATTTAAACAATACTATTGTATTAGGTAATTTTAGCAATAATAAAAGTGTAGGAAATGAAAAAAATATTTTAAAAGTTGAAAACTATATTACTTGAAAATATTTTTTATTTTTGATGTAAAACAAGAGAAAACAACATAATTTATAAAATAAAGTAGTTATTTACCACTTCAAATATATTTAATACATTAACAGAATTTTGAAAACATCTTAGTAACATTAAATATATTCTTTACCATATATTTGAAGCGAAGTTCACTATACAAGTTTTATATTCTGACCAAATAAAATTTACCTATTGTTCTGATTTAATACGTACTCGTGTGTGATGCTTAATTAACCTGAGTACATTAGTAATACAACCCAATTATGTAGGATTATTACTAGAAATTACTAATAATTTCAATAATTCTAGATAATACATATATTATTAAATCATACTATAATACTATGCATAAAAAACTCTTTATAATTCAATGCACATTTCACAACGGTACCTAAATTCAATACCTGTTTACATATTTTTCGAAGTTCACTTGAAAGCATTGAAAACTAATTTAATACACATTTAAGTATGAGCAAACAAGTAAATTTTTCATTCCAACAAAATATTGTTCCATAAATTTAAAATTTAAATTGAAATTGAAAATTGTTTATTTTCCCATACAGCATACAAAATTTACATGTTTTCCTTATTTTAACAGTATAAAAAAAAGACGCTCAAGATAAAAACTATATATATGTACCATTGCAATTTATCTTATCTAAACTAAAAACTACCAAAACTGCTGCAGAGAAATATACTGACATGCAAGGGGATCAGAAATGTCCCCTGTCTGCATGCAGGAGCTCAGTTGGACTTAGACTGTAAAAATATAATATTATTTAAAGGAAAACAAAATAACTTGCATGCAGTCATTGCCAGGTAAAATTAAAGATAAATGAAAAAAAACTAAAGGTTCATATGTCGTGTTACAAAATGAATCCCTCTAAAAATTAGCTAGCCCACCACCCTCACATCATGGCTAACATTATAAACGTCGTTATAATAAAGATGGCTGATAGAACATACAAAAATTTATAAATACAGTGGACACTTACTACAACTATTTACGACAGACTTCATAAAGCCATCAATAAATAATTTGTTTGTGAATACAAAGAATTGGTTTAAAAATTCATATAAGTCATTATTACCATAATGTGATTCGTGATACGTAGATAATATTTGGAGATTTCCAGTGATTGAGTTTTTAAGAAACAAACACTTTTTTCTTAAACGCAGCGTTTGTTCCTTAAACACTCAATCATTGGAAATCTCCAAATATTATCTACATATCACGAACAATCCAATGATAATAAATAACTTTCAAACAACAATGTGATTTGGTGATTTCTCTTTTCTCAATTATCATCTAACTCAACAGTAACCTAACTGACTAACTACAAATGTATATAAAATATTAATAATTCATATTAAAATTTCAAGGTTAAAACCTATTTAATTTTTAACAATATCCTGGTCATCAATATATAGTGAATATGAGGGGCCAATGAGTGTGAGTGGTGTAAATGAACGTGTAGTCATTGTTACTAGGCCTAACTCAGATTGACTGGTACTTAGAAATAGTCGTTTACTAGTAGCCCGGCCAACTATAGGATCTACATCTTAAAAAAGAATCAAAACCACGAATTATTGGTTTCATTTCAGCTAATTGACAAGCCTGACATGACATTCAACTCTCTCCCCTACACAATATTAGAACACTGGCTACCACCAAACACGGACATTCCAGACTTGTCTAGTAGTGTCCACGTCAATTTTAACGATTGAGTGGAGTTGGTGTTAAGAGTACTGAGAAAAAGGAAAAAGTTTCTTCCACAATATTTCAACCCCAAGTAGCAGGATAACAGCAATATGCCCCAGTGCCATGATTTTAACTAAGAGTAATGTACGATGTTTCAGAGTAATTGGATACGTTTGTCTAAATTACAGCTCCAGAAATTACAAGGTGTAAGTTAATACCTTTTTGTGGTCACATATTTTCTAGTACATTCTAGTAAAACAGTATTCGACTAAAGCATACGGTATGTATATAAAAAAAGAAAAAACAAAGTGTTAAAAAACAAATATTATAATAACTATAGTTAAACAATGAAGTTCAAATCTAACTCTAATGATTATTTAATAATTCAACAGGAAAAGACATCAGTCAAGACATGACATACAAAACAACTGGTCAACAGTCCACTGCAGAGAGGTAATAGATCTACTAAAGCTAATAGTTAAACAGACGTAGCAAGCGTGCTTCAATTAAGCTCTTGTAATCATGACAGAGCTGAATGTTTCGCAATAGACTATAAAGGGATTAAGCTCTAAACGCACACATGGTGTCTGTACACAAGTTCTCTGTTATATACGGTGAGGGGCTTGGCAGCGGTAGGAACACGTGATTCCGTCGTATTGAACTAATCACAAGGTAGATGTTACAATAACATGAAACCAAGTTGTGATAACTATATAATTACAGTGGATCTATATAAGGAAAAATTAATTTATCTTAATTTATTTATTATTTGATTGACAAAAACCGTCAGTCCTAGTCAATGTAAATAACGCATTCAGCAATTGCATATATACTTACAATACGTACATATATGAAAGAAACTGATTAATTAATGGTACCATAAAAACTGAACAGAGATGCACATAATTCCTGAAAGATAACAAAACAAACCCAACAAGAATTTTATAATAGCATTCACCTGTATATACAAGGGATAAAAATATAGCAATCCAAAATCAAACACTTTTTTTAACAGTAAGAAACATTGTTTTGTTATACACTTAAAAAAAATCAAGTTGCTAAACATTGCTTAACAACAAACCATAACATACAAAAGAAAATTCAAAAATTATAAAATCCGTTTCATCTTCAACATATTTAAATGCCTCGGAAACCTATTTTATTAACAAAATTGATTCATCTTTAGTAAATAATGAAAGTGGGCCTATTCCAAATTCTCGTTTATTATCAACACATTTTATAAAAGTGTATACACTCTAATTTATATGTTATTATTAATTTACCATATATTTATTCTTATATTCTTTTAATTATTTAACTACATTTTTCAAATTCATTATTATCTTGATTTATTTATAACCAAAAATAAATTTGTGTTGCCTGAAGATGGCCTTAATAGGCCTTTGCTCGCGAAAGGCCTATTAAAAAGTGTTTTTAATGGTGATTTTGTAAAAATGTATAAAAAACGAATAATACCAATATCAACTCCATCTGAAATTAACAAGTAAGAAACTTATTTAAATTTTTCATGAGTTAGTTACGCATTTTCATTTTTTATTATTTTTAAACAGTTGATGCAGAAAGATTACTTAGTAATGGTAATATATTGCATATTTTACAGTACAACAACTCGTGTTTTAATTGTGTTTAGACGGTTGTAGTTTGTGGTATATTGACGGTATTGTAACTGTGCCACTGTAGTTTGTGGTATATCAATGATATTTGTAACTGTACCACTGTAGTTTGTGGTATATTGACGATATTGTAGCTGTGCCACTGTAGTTTGTGGTATATCGATGATATTGTAACTGTACAACTGTAGTTTGTGGCATATTGACGGTATTGTAACTGTTCCACTTTAGTTTGTGGCATATCGATGATATTGTAACTGTACCACTGTAGTTTGTGGTATATTGACGGTATTATAACTGTGCCACTGTAGTTTGTGGTACATTGACGGTATTGTGCCACTTTAGTTTGTGGCATATCGATGATATTGTATCTATACCACTGTAGTTTGTGTTATATTGACGATATTGTAACTGGGCCACTGTAATTTGTGGTATATTGGTGATATTGTATCTGTACCACTATTGTTTGTGGTATATTGACGATATTGCAACTGTGCCACTGTAGTTTGGGTTATATTGATGACATTGTAACTGTACCACTGTAGTTTGTGGTATATCGATGATATTGTAACTGTGCCACTGTAGTTTGTGGTATATTAATTATATTGTAACTGTACCACTGTAAACCAATTAAAAAAAATTCAGTGAAAAAGCAGTAATAAATTTAATAAGCAAGTTAGTGATTTACATGTGTAATGTTCCTAATAATTGTAACATTAAAACTATTCTGGATATATTAATGTAGTATATGTTTAAACAAACAATTTAAAAAAATTGGAATAGTAAAAACATTTTTTCTTAATATCTTTTATACAGATATTTTTTAATTTTGGAAAATTTGCTTATTACTTAATCAACTTCGACCATTCTTCAACCAGTCGTGTAGGTGAAGAGTTATGAATAAACCGATAGTAATTAAACTTTATGTAATAAACTAGAATTTATTGTTATTGCCTGTTAAACGAAAACCCCAATATGTTGAATTACGTGAACTAATAATTTATACAACAATGATTAATGTTATACTAAACAGTATTTGTTATAACTTATATTATTAGTGGTCCACCGGAAGTTGATTACTTCTCAGGTCATTTTATAGCAACGTTCCCAAATCATTTAGAAAGTGCTTAACAATTAGAAAGGTCTATACTCTTCATGAGAAAGTACTATTCTATTATTTACATCCAACAATTATTTTTATCCGGTTAAATTACTATTTTCTGCCTAAAATAAAAAATAACACAAAAACAATGTAAATAGTAACAGTATAAATCTATTATCTTATTAAATATGATTCGTGAAAGTAAATCCATCAGATTTACCACATAAAGGATCATCAACATTTATTCCTATTTTTATGTTAATTTATACATGACCTATTACTAAACCTTTCAGTAAATGTAATGTTGTTAATAAAAACATTACTATCTAATTTTAGCCATATAAAAGAAAAAAAGAAATAATTGTCGTATTTATATGATATTGTGATCCATTTCAATGTCAGCAATGTCATAAAAAACTAGCTTTAAATATTTATAAAAATATAGGTTTAACAATTTACCCGTACCAAAAATATATTTTGATAAAAAATTAGATGTACTTACATTGTAATAATTACCTTGTTCATTGCAATTATTAACTATGTTTTTAAATACAGCAACTAATAAAACAGTCATTAATTCTAATATCTAACTGATTTGTACATTTTAAAGAAGAAAAGGAGGGATTTTTATTTAGCCATTGAGAAAATTACTTCAAAAAGCATGTAGAAAACTAAACAGTATAAAAAAATACTAGTTGCTTTAATTAATTTCATTTGATTACAATATCACCATTTAAATTTCAATTTTAAAGTAATTGGTTAGCTAATTCTTAAGTTTACGTTAAAAAGTAGCAACGTTCAAAGATCAAAATGAACCATGTTTTTAATACCTAATAAATTAAATATTTACATTGTTTCAGTGATGATTTATAAATGATCACCTATTAATATGATGCTAAAGGTAAAACAGTTTGTAAGTATATTCTTTTCGATAAAATCACTATTTAAAAAAGTCCTTTTTATAAAAAAATGTAAATTTTTACATAAATAGGAGAACAAATAAAAGTATTATTTTTACAAGTTTGCATTTTACAAGGTAATAATTATTTTCACTCACAATTGTCATTATCATTAGAATTGTAATTACGTTAGGTGGTTGCTGTTGATCGTTCCCGTCGAGTGGTTGAGTCAGTAATGATTTGCATAAAAATAATTTTATGGATATTCATGGTTGTTATTAGCGAACACATGAAATGAACTTGTTGTTTTAATCTAATTAATAAAGACTAGTTACTATTAATTTATTGTTAGAAGCTTATATGTCTTTATTAAATAATACTTTCAGCTGTATTGGTTATTATTATAAAAATAAATTTAACATATATTGTTGTTTACATTTTCATACATAAATAATAAATGAAAGATAGTTACAATATGTGATACTTTTCTTATCTACTTAATTAATATTACATAATAGTAGCCCAATATGGCAATGATAGTGAACATAATATTAAGGTGAATATTATTAAAACTGATAACCCTATTAAATGAGTAACCCATTTTACATACACTGAGTGGGTTGGAAGGTAATCTGTTCACAATATCCAGAACATTCAACTCTACTGAATAAACATCACAACTTCAGTCCTGCTGGATTTGTGGATCTATTCGGAACAAGCGAGGGAATATTTAGCTGATGCTTTAAACATAATATAAGAATAAGAAGCGAGAAAAGAACTATATTTACTTATGGATAAGAGGAGGGAAGATCTTGATGAGGAAAGCAGATGGCGAACCAGTGAAAGTGGTGACAACTCTGGCAGATTTGGAAAAACTGTAAAAGAACTGTTCTACGTTGCTGAGGAATATTTTATTTTATATTCTCCAATGTTTGGTAAGTTATTTTGTTTGTATTTTTCGGTATAGTTATAGTTAAGATGTAAAGTAATTATAAATTAAATACAACTTCTCATGATTAAATTTAATGTATATGTAATATTCTGTTTGTTAAAAGTCACTTTTTTACGGTTTTAGAACTAAGAAAAGTAAATTCAAACATTTAATGGAAGGAGTTATTAGTTTTACTGTTATAAATCAAAATATCAGAAGTTTGAGGCAGAATTTTAATTTATTCATAAGTGAGTTGGAGTCCGAAAAGCTATTTCCAGATATAATTATCTTAACTGAAACTTGGATAAACAGAAGTGAATTGAGTAGTTATATAATAGAAGGGTACAACATATTTGCTAAATGTAATGAGGAGTATAGGGCCGGAGGAATCATTGTTTATGTTCGTGATTGCTATCAATTTAGTGGAGTGAGTGAGAGAGAGGATGTTCGATCAGCTGATGTCCTATTGTTGACCATCAAGGTCAGTGTCACGGAGCGCTTTACACTGCTGGCTGTTTATCGCTTCCACAGTAGGTCCCGTGTTGATTTTATTAATGATATTGATGTTGTATTAACTGACGTGGAAGGACACAATTTAATTTTTGTTGGTGACATGAATTTAGATATATTAAACCCAAATATAGAATGTGATAATTATATGAGTTTGTTAGCTAGTAGAGGAATGATTAGCTTAATAAATGCACCTACGCGTATTGTTGGAAATTCAGCTACTTGTATTAACCAAGTTTTTGTAAGATTTTATAATAAAGGGTGTATTGATGATCATTTTAAGGCCAAAGTATTACACTATAACATTACAGATCACTCAATGGTTGTTTGTACAATTAAGTTGTTGAGTTGTTTTAAAAAGATAATGAAATATGCTATTGTAGGGTTGACATGGATAAGCTCGCCACTGACCTTCAGGCTGAACTTTGGACTGATGTCTTCTTACAGAGCTCTGTTTCAGATGCTTTCCATTGTTTTGTTGATGCATTTCAGTTAATTTTGAGCAGCTGCCAGTCAAAAGTGAGGGTTACCAGACAAATGTTTATATTAAAGCCTTGGAACACTGACAGTCTGTTACTAAGAATCCAAAAAAGAAAAAAGATTTTCAAATTATTAATGAAAAATCCAAATAATGCAAAAATTAAGTTGTATTATAGTAATTTTAGAAACCGTTTACATTTTGACATAAAAAATGCAAAAGAGTCTTATTACAGGGCAAAATTAGAAAATTCAGGTACTGACATAAAATCGCAATGAAATATCGTAAATAGTTTGATTGGTGAACGCCAGGGTAAATTTGAAATTAACGAAATAGTCAGTGCAAATGGTGTGGTTACCGAATCACCTCAAATAGCAAATGTGTTCAATCAATATTTTTTAAATGTAGGACATGATCTGAAAAATCAAGTTAATAATACATATTTAGATGAAGTTTATGACTATAAAAACATCTTTGCACAACGCTCTAGTTATCAATCTTCATTTTTTATGAGACCTACTACAGCAGAAGAAGTATTAGATATAATTAAAGGTTTAAAAAAACAAAGCCCCAGGCTTTGATGATATTGGTTCCACTGTAATAAAAACAATGGCCCCTTATATAACTGATGTTTTGACATACCTTTACAATTTTAGTTTGTCTTCTGGAGAATTTCCTGTTTGTCTAAAAAAGGCTGTCGTAATTCCAATTTTTAAGCGTGGGGATTGTAAGCAGCCTAGCTGTTTTCGTCCAATTTCTTTACTATCAGTTTTTGCAAAAGTTCTTGAAAAGTTAGTCAAGCGACAATTGATTACATTTTTAACAAAAAATAAGTATTTTAGTGAAAATCAGTTTGGATTTCGAGAAGGTGTGTCTACTGAGGATGCATTAATTAAATTCATGGAAGAAATCTACGAACAAATAAATAAGAGTGAAAAGGTCTCAGCCTTATTTATTGACATCACTAAAGCGTTTGATACAATTGATCATAATATTTTATTTGACAAATTGTCCTTGGCTGGCATAAGAGGCTTGCCTCTGAAATGGTTTTCTAGTTATCTGTCAGATAGAGTACAAAGTGTTAGAATTGGTAATTGTTATAGTGTCCCTGGTTCTATTAAATGTGGTGTTCCATAGGGATCGGTCTTAGGACCTATTTTATTTTTGATTTATGTGAATGATTTATGCAATGGTCACTTTAATGGCCAATTGGTTGGCTTTGCAGATGATACCGCTTTTACTTACAAAAGCAACAACATTAATACATTGTATAATGACATGTCTAGAGATTTGTTTCTTTTAAGATTATGGTTTGATAAAAATTATATGTTACTTAGTGAAAAAACTAAGTTTATGATATTTAATTTAAGGAATGAGCTTAGTTTTGACAACCCATTAAAATATCATGAATATAGGTGTAGCAAATCTGGAAATACCAATTGCAACTGTTTAGAAATAGAAAAAGTCAGTTGTATTAAGTATTTAGGGTTAGTTATTGACTTTAAATTGTCTTGGAAGGAACATTTTGCCAAACTAAAAAAGGAGTTTTTAAATAGAATTAGGAAATTTTATTTACTTCGTCATTTGTGTCCAAAAAAAATTTTAGTTAATATCTATCATGCACTGGTTGGTTCAAGGCTTACCTATGGAATATCTTGCTGGGGCGGTTCCTATTCTTATACACTTTATCCTCTAGTAATTCTTCAAAATCGTTTCATGAGGGTAATTTCGAACAAGGGAAGGTTTGAACATGCATGGCCAATCTTTCTTGAACTTGGAATTCTTCCACTACGCCACTTATATGTTTATAAGGTCTTGAAAATGTTTTTCATTAGAAGCACAGGGTTTCATGTATTACAAAGACCAACTTACGGTCTGAGAAGATATCAAATAGTTTCTGTACCAAGATCATTTTTAACAGCTCATCAGTTATTTTATAGTAGTACGGCACTACGACTGTTTAATATCATTAACCCTATGATAGGAGATTTCACGACAGTTTGTCAATATCTGTCTAAGTTAAAAAAGTGGCTTTTCTCACAGGAGAATCTTGATAATATTTTAAAGATTATGAGGTAGTCTTACAAGTTGTCTTATTATTATTATTATTATTATTTTCTTGTAGTTATTTGTACTAAACGCTATCCCTCATGCCTAAAGCGAGGACGTTTTTATCAGTTTCGCTGCCAATGGTTTATTTTATTATCTTGTATTAGTTCTTATTCAATAAAATTTGATGAAAATAATTATTGGGCTTAAATTTAATATAAATATAATCAGTATATATGGGTCTATATGTGTTTGAATAGGAAGATGTATATATACGTATATGTATGTGTGTATATATATGTATGTGTATCTATGTAAGTGTGAGTGTATGTGTGTGTGTTCATGGATCAGATAATTATGAATGTACTTGATTATTTTTATATTTTTATAATTATTTTATTTATTTATTTATTTTTATTTTTTGCACAGAAAATATGAAATAATCAAATGAATATGTTATTTTGTTTTTCTGTATCTTTTAGCAACGGTCTTGCTGCTAGTGCACAATTGTATTATAATTTAATTCAAGTGATGGCGATCCCAACACAGGATACCTAGGGGATCCCTATTTTATTTTGCCTTAGTTTAAATTTAATTAGTTTATAATAACTTGTATTAACTGTTCTGTAAAAATTATAATGGAAATGTTGTAATTGTTGGCAAAATAAAAAAAATTATTCTATTCTAAAAATATCATCAGCAGTATATAGCATCGTCAAGGTAGAAAATATGGAGACATTTGACTGGCGGTTGAAATACGCTGAATGCATGTGAAATGTAGGCCAAGTACTCACCATACGCGTTCAGTTACATATTGTAACCATTATATATAATCGGTCTCTCTCTCTCTCTCTCTCTCTCTCTCTCTCTCTCTCTCTCTCTCTCTCTCTCTCTCTCTCTCTCTCTCTCTCTCTCTCTCTCTCTCTCTCTCTCTCTCTCCGATATATATATATTGAGAGAGAGAGAGACCAATTTATTCCTTAACTTCACTATAATCATTCCCTGTAAAATTATTGATCTGTGTGGAGAATTTATCAGGCAGGCCACTGCCTCGGTTTTTGTATTTGTTTCATTGCCTTTGCTGCTACTCTGCCACATAGATATTCTGTACTAGTAGCAATGCTTAACTTAGCTACTTGGGTCAAAGTGATTTAGAGTAGGTGATACTCGGTCCTCTTAATACTGACATGGCGTCTGCTCAGTGGTTGCCACAGATATTACTAGAGAAGTATTGGGTATCCATGTAGTGTAATAGTTAAGGACCGGATAATGTGTAATTAAGGGAACTGAGTATCAAGTTTACGTGGTATCCGAACCATATAAAGCTGTAGGTCCCCTTGTTGGCCTAGATATTGGGCTATTAATAAATGGCTATTTTTAAGGAACATTATACCTTCATAACAATAATGACTACACTCATTCTTGACTACACTCTATCATTCTACATTCTATACACTCATTAGCCTGCCATGTTCACCCATACCTCTACGATCAGCGTCTTAATAATAATATATACCAATACTATCCATGATATTATTTATAAGCTATTTTTTAAGAATAACAACAAAATAGCCATTAAAAGCTCTGTTGTTGTAAATAACTAATAAATTATGTGTAATACACCATAAGGTATTATTTTGTTAGTATTACCCGTATGTACACGTGCAAGGGCGGGCTTGTATGTAACGGCTGGACCTGCCCGGCCATAACCTATGTGTCAAACCAAGAATAACGGCGTAGTTGGCTTTTGTTTATGATGGTGTAAAAACCCTTATTTTACGAAATGGAGCAGTTTGTTGTGCCGGAGATCGATAATCTACTATCCAGTCAACGTTCACTATCATAAAAGTATACGAATATTTACGTTATATTTTTATCAGAGTTTTTAAATATTTGAGTTTGTTCTTATATAAATTCGTTATTTTAGATTTATATGAATAAAATTGCTTCCTAAAATTAATTTTATTGCATGCCCTTCGAGATAGCTTATCTATATTACTGTAAGAAATAAATAAACTTTTTTATTCCATAATAATTTATACAAAATGTCTTTGTAGTAGTCAGAAATCATAATTTTAGGATTTATACACCTTTTTAGTCAAAACCACCTCATAGTATGAAAACTGTATCTTTTAAAGCCCGTGGAAGAAGGGCCTGAGAATATAAGGTTACCGAAACTGCAAGTACTCTAAAATCATCAAGTTGTAATTACCTTAAATAATAAAAAAATATTTTTCTATAATTGTAAGGACTGTATTCAGAGGATATGGTTGAATGAGCTATTGTTTTTTACAATTAACATTTCCAAAACAACGATACTC
This sequence comes from Stictocephala bisonia, assembly GCA_035578905.1. Taxonomy (NCBI): domain Eukaryota; kingdom Metazoa; phylum Arthropoda; class Insecta; order Hemiptera; family Membracidae; genus Stictocephala; species Stictocephala bisonia. The sequence goes on along the minus strand of JAQJVL010000763.1, from coordinate 329,183 downwards.
CCAGCATGTTTCTTTACAATTACAATGTCTCCACATTTTTTTTTTTTTTTTTTTTTTTTTTTTTTTACTGTTTGTCTAATCAGATTTCTGTTCATAAATTTTAAACGTATTTTCTTGCACTCAAATACTAGTTACAATCACTACATTTTTAAATGAAGATGAGTCTGTGATCTCAGGGCTTGATATGTTTTCGGCCTCTCTTTGTGGAAACCATACTAGCCAGATGAGAATGTCGTTTTATTACAAGACAGAGATTCGTGAGGCCTAAGACACCCTTCAACAAAGGCCTTTACACAGCATGGTCTCAACAGAGGGACTTTGGGCACACTTTTGAAGCCACTGTTTCCAATAATAATAATACCCACATATACAAACTGCATTTCAGCTAAATTTAGTTTGGGAGAATAGAAAGAGTTCATTATTCGGCAATCCAACCAAATCGAAGGAACTAAAAAAGTATCATAGAACGAATATTGAAGACTTTGGTAAGTCAGTGTACGATTTCCAAAATTGAGTGCAATTTGGATTTTGCTCTGTCTCCTGTATTAAGTGTTCTTCTGAAGTCTATACACAAACTAGACATTATTTTTGGGTTGTACTATTAACATTATATTCACATCCCCAGGATTTTCCTTAATATTTATATTATTTACGTTGTTGTAAAACGTACACAATAATTAAAATAAAAAGCCACTTATGGCTTTCATTAGTTTCTTAAATCTCATTAAGAAACTGGTGTCATAAGCTGAATTACTTAAGATTTAGGAACTACGTAAGGGTCATGAGGAAGTATGTTGGTGAGTAGTTTCTTTATATCACCTATATATGTAGCACTATTTAACCAATATGGTAATGGTAGGTGAATTTGCTGCGAAATATGTTGAAGTGACTTAGTATATTTCATAACAAGAGTGGAAAGTGGGGTTTTGCGTGTTCGAGACCATATGTTTGAAGTGCGAGACTTGTCGAGCACTTCAAATGGTCGAGAACAAAAAAAAAACACTTTCACTCGAGTTTTGAACGATACTTTTCACTACACTACGGAATAAAAACTCATTTTTGGAATGTTAACTGTTTATTAAATTTGAAACATGTTTTAAAAACAGGTGTTGTTGACTGTGGAAAATTTTCGGTTGTAAACAATGTTACTTTCGGTAGTAAACAATAGACAGCTGTTGAAAATATGATGTTTCGCAGGTTGTAAACACATAACGAAAACAGCTGAACTCATAGTAGTGTAGTGAAATAGTATATTTCATAACAAGAGTGGAAAGTGGGGTTTTGCATGTTTGAGACCATATGTTTGAAGTGCGAGACTTGTCGAGCACTTCAAATGGTCGAGAACAAAAAAAACACTTTCACTCGAGTTTTGAACGATACTTTTCACTACACTACGGAATAAAAACTCATTTTTGGAATGTTAACTGTTTATTAAATTTGAAACATGTTTTAAAAACAGGTGTTGTTGACTGTGGAAAATTTTCGGTTGTAAACAATGTTACTTTCGGTAGTAAACAATAGACAGCTGTTGAAAATATGATGTTTCGCAGGTTGTAAACACATAACGAAAACAGCTGAACTCATAGTAGTGTAGTGAAATAGTATATTTCATAACAAGAGTGGAAAGTGGGGTTTTGCATGTTCGAGACCATATGTTTGAAGTGCGAGACTTGTCGAGCACTCAATTGGTCGAGAACATACAAATCACTTTCACTCGAGTTTTGAACGATACTTTTCACTACACTACGGAATAAAAACAGGTGTTGTTGACTGTGGAAAATTTTCGGTTGTAAACAATGTTACTTTCGGTAGTAAACAATAGACAGATGTTGAAAATATGATGTTTCGCAGGTTTTAAACACATAACGAAAACAGCTAAACTCATAGTAGTGTAGTGAAAAACAATTATCACCACTAGGAATGTTTTCTATGAGAGTTTCTTGGAATTCTCCATACGATGTTGATCAAGAACCTACTGCTACCAATATACAGGAAAAACCTGGGACTAACACTTGTTTAAATAAACCACTATTTTAAAGTTTGATAAACAACCTACGAGGGAATCGATGATTGTATACTGTATACATCCACATACTGTAACTTTTCTACTCAATGAATATGTTCTATTTATTATCAGTTAGTAAAACGACCTCAACTATAAGTGTAAGTTGAAGAACGGAACAAAATATATTTGAGTGGATTATAGTATAGTTTTTTTTGCAAAGTGATATCATACGTTATTACTAATTACGCATGGTCTTGTGATAAATATTTTATCTATCGAAAGTAATGAGAAAGATACTTTAGTTTTTAAAAGCTACCACTGAACAAAGCGGACTAGTATAGAACGTGTCTACAAAAAATTACATTAATATTCCAGGATTAACTTGTACCTAGAGACTGCTCAAAATAAAACTTTCCAGGCAAACAGAGAACCGCATGTTATTATTTATGTAGAGTACTCATGCTTTGATGCTGACCTTCCTTGCTGTATACAGGTGGCCTCAGGACCCTACTTCTGACACAAATACATGACCAAGAGGACTACTTATACATTTTTTTTTTTTTAACTTTTATAGATATGTATTTTTTACTAAAGCATTATTTTATTTATTTGTAGGAAAGATAGTAAAATCGTCCTCCTTTGTTTATTTCTTTAAAATAACGTATAACTGTCACCTTTATAGTATTTAGTATATAAGTTTCCAAATACGGGGTTGGGCAAAAGTCTGGAATATATTTATTAATTTTAAAACTATTAAAAGAAAAGCAATGAAACGTTTAGTAATGTACATGTCGCTATACCAAACACATGGACATATTTTTCTTGTTTTTTTTGCATATCCAAGGGAACCTTGGCATATCATGAAGGAAACCTTAAAAATTTTAAATGTAAGCCTACAGAAAAATACAAAAGTGCAAATCTGAAGTCAAAAGGATAACCTATTCATGAAATACAGCGATTCAAAGAATTTAATGTCATATTACTAATTCTTCTCAGTTGTACAGCTATTTACTTGACAGTTTCCTGTTGCTGATTATGTTGTTGATTGTTAAAAACCGTAACAAACGCCTACGTTAAAAATAGCTATGCTATTTAACTAAGATAAAAATAAGAAAAATGTATTTAAACACTTTTGACAGTATGTTTATCTAAAGTAGTTTAAGAATATTATTATAATAATTTGTTACTTGTTTTTGGATGAATTTAATTTCTCATAGTCAGATAAATTGTAGCTCTACACAGCAATAGATAATAACTATCTTACCTTTATCTTAAGCAGTGTTAGTTATATGACATTAAATCCTTTGAGAGGCTTTATTTTCTGGCTGGGTCATCCTTTTTACCTCAGGTTTTCACTTTTGTGTTTTATAAACAAAGACCTTTAAAATGATGTATAACTCAAGGTAGGCTTACACTAAAATATTTGTAGACTTCCTTCATGGGCCATCTCCTGGATATTCAAAAAACAAGTAAAATATGTCCAAATGTTTGGTATAGGGACATGTATATAACTACAAAGTTTCATTGCATTTATTTTACTAGTTTTAAAATTAGATTAAAAATAATTTTAAAATAAATAAACACATTCCAGGCTTTTGCCCATCCCAGACATTAAATTTTTTGAGTGGCTGTATTTTGACTGGGTCATCCTTTTGACCTCAGGTTTGGACTCTTGTGTTTTTTTACAAACAAAAACCTTTAAAATGAGGCATAGCTCGACGTAGACTTACATTACAAATGTTTTAGACTTCCTTCATGGGCCATCGTCTGGTTATGCGAAAAACAAATAAAATATGTCTAAATGTTTGGTAAAGAGACATATGTACGTAACTGCATTTCTTTCAATGGTTTTGAAATTAATAAATATATTCCAGACTTTTGCCCAACCCTGTATAATTTACATAGCATGCATAAAATAAAGTTTATTAAGCAATTTCCTATCGTCATTAGCTGTTTATAGATTCCACAACTCCTAATGATTTGTAAAAATGATTTATATATGAAATTATATTAACTTGAAATTCAATTGTCTTAAAAGTATATTTATTAATTGTCATATGCAATGCATAGCAAAAATAAAAGAAGTTTTCGTCGTAAATTTGAATCAAGTAATTTAAGATTTAACGTGTTCTAGTATTTATAAAATGTATTTAAAATATCTAATTACAATGATCTTAGGCATTAAAAATTTAAAAAAGTATTGTAATTATTACGTTAAATGAAGGCAAAGCGAGCTTTATCAATGTAAATAAAAAAGTGGAATATCAACACTTCACACTCATTTTCCATGAGTGTTTAACGCTAGATTACCATTCTATAAAGGTGTCTGATTTTCCACGTTCAACATAAATGTTGTGTAAATTTACATGTATTAAAAGTTTTAACTTGTAAATGCAGGTATTCAAAAGGCATATTTAGCATTTAACACTAGTTTGACAAACGGTACATTATCTGGGTTGATATTTAAATTATTTATAAGTATTAGTCCTATGGCATAAGTCATCTACAAACAGGCTAAAACTCACAGGTTTTCAATTACAGCAAAAATTAATGTTAGGTAACAACGAAATAATGCTTACAATGTCAACCATCACTATAATATTTATAATAGAGGAAGTACTTGTAGAGATTTCACCTCTAGAACATCCATATACTTAATGGCCAGTGACAAGTGCATTGTATTATTTTTATTACACTTAACTATCTCACTGAAATTTTGACTAAAGACAATATTTATATAAAAAGGTTATGAGACATGTATATCCTAAACAAATGTTGAGTATGTGAATATAAAACGGACAGTAAGGTTTTAATATGGGGATGTCAAATTTTGGAATGTCCAAAACAATTTTTTTATAAATACTTATAATAAATGGAAAATGCTTTAACAGTATATATATACCGAATAATACAATTTTTACTATTGCAATAAACTAATAAATAAATCCAGCTTTACGATTGTATGCCTAATGTCTGGTTTTGGATTATAGAACGAATGCATTTGCCCAAAGTAGACAACCTCACTTCACATACAGGTCGGGAACTACTTGTTTTATTGGTAAAGCACAACTATGGCAATCAACACACTTCATCTTTTGTGGTACTGTAAATTCACTTCGGAATAATGAGAATTCTGTATTCATATAATACATTTTCAGCAATATTTTAAATAATATGAGTTATTTCACCAGTTTGAACAATATACTAGTTACATGCATTGCGTTATTATTGTCTAAACAGTATCTGTAAGTGATAAGTCCACTGTTACCATCTGTCACATGGGAGTTCAATACAAAACTATAATCAAACTCCTGGTCATGAAAGTTCGTTGTACTTGCTGTTGAAAAACGTATTCCAAGCATCGAGTAAATTGTACTGAATACTCATGTAGGTGCTCATTTTGAACTGAACACTGTAATCAGTTCCAGCGAATGGAAATGTAGTAGAGATGAATACAGCTTTGCAGCAACGCAGACTTTGTGAAATATATTACACGCTATTGCAAGCATCGTTTTGTCCTTTTGTGCCCGTAAACAGACACGGTAACATAAAACAGTGGAACAAACTAACTATAATAAAGGGCAAAAGTTACATTTTTAAAATAGTTTTATTTAAATAGATATAACATTGAAGCTAATATTGAGTTGATATTGGTTAGTTTTAATATATTATCCAATTTGTTAAATTTTAAAATAACACTAATGAAATATACTTTATACAAGGCATTTTGCCAGAAAATCTGGAATCATCAGAGAACACAAATTTGTTTTGCTGAAACATATAACAATCCAATGGCCTTGTACAAAGTACATATCATTGGTTTTATTTGAAAATGTCACAAATTGAATAATACAGACATCGAATTTTGCATGATTATAGAATAACTAATACTAAATAGTTGAAAAATAAAATATTTTAGGGAAATTATTACTGCCTACTTAATAAACTTGTTTAAACTGTCCATATTAAATTTTTTATTTGTATGGGTAAAAATACTTTGATTTGGCTAAACAAAATCTCGGTATGTAAGAATATAAATTTTCATTTATATTTATTACAATGGTTCTGAGTAAGAATTCTTGATTGAATTAAGGCACAGATCCTTAGGATTGTATCATTATCATTATAACAATAAAATTATTGTTACAATATATCTGGCAAATGGTTTGGATTTTTTAGGTGAAATTTTTAAACAATTTATCTGTGTAGTTACCTAGTAACATTCAAAATACATAATGGCATAAACAATAATATAATAAGTTTATAAGTTTAACACCAAGAAAACAAAAAACCCACCACGTAAATATTTAATTGTTGTCCTTGTAAAGAGAGTACCACAAGTCTAAAAATAAACAATTTAATTTAGGACCGATCCAACGTGAAGTTAGGATTTTAACACGTTAAGTGAAAACGTATTTTAACACGTTTAATGAAAACAAATTATTTGTAATGAACCTTAACAAACTAAATTACGAGACAAATGGAAATAACACTTAAAAAACAAGCCTGCAAACAACAATAGATATTTTTTTATAAATAAACACAATTAAAAATACAGGTATCACTCATACTAATTATATAAAATAACAAATGTCGATTTGAACAGCTAAATATGATCGTTGCATAGGGCCTTACTGTGCATACCATGTCTTAACTTTCATTGATGTACTCTAGTGTTTAGGACTTTTGATAGTCTAGTGGTTAGCACTTCTGCTTCATATGCAGAGGGTCACGGATTCAGATCCCAGGAGGTCCACTTAAATTTGCCAAAGGGGTTTACACTGTTGTACCTCAACAACGTTTGAATACAATGTTAAAAACTCCATACATAAGAAAAATGTTTAAAATATTAGATTCTCCATTTGCACCGTTGGATAGTATCCGTCCGTTGCTCTCCTCCCTACCTGGATATCCATCAAACACACTATGGAATGAAGTGACTCACATCCATGACCTTTTGAACCTCCTACTAAATATTTATCGTACGGCCTTCATAGGCCAGCCACCAAAGTAATGAAAGATTACAAAATTAGACTAATAAACAGCATCTAAATAAATACAATCTTCATCACGAATTACTTGTAAGTGATTAAATTTTAAAATGTTGATCTTCCGTCACAGAGCTGAATCAAGGTGTCATAACCATTCAACACCTGCTTCTCCAATTGAATGAAGACCAGCTAATCTCCCTGAAAATAACGTAATGGACAATAATAAACTAACTATGTGATCCGTAGTTTGAACTTCGTCTCCACAATCATCAACTGACTAGTTGCCGTTCCCCACTTACTTATATATCCCGTAGTTGCATCTCCACACGTTCATGTGAAAGCAACGTAGTCTATTTATTACGAGGACGTTTCATTCGACCGATCATGGTCACAGGGTCGAATACTTCCTGTTTAGGACTGGGAAGTGTATAAATATTCATTTCTCAGAAGCTTCTTACCAAAGTAGACCACTAAAAAAGAAAAAAAACTGCTTGAACACTACTTACAATCACTTTAATCAATAATCAATATAATTAAATTCAACTATAATATCCCTTAGCTAAAAAATATGTACTATAATACTCTTACCTCGTGAAACAATCAAAATACAGTAGCGTAACTATGTTATATAATGTAAATTACATTAAATTACCACAGGCCAAAATTTAATCATAGCATCAATAGCATGCGATACTGAGAAACAATCGTTACAGAACAATCTCCCGGTTACCACCAAGTGTCGGTAATTCACGTGTCTCTGGTCACAGTACTTTACAATACTGTGTCGTATTACAGCACTTTAATTATCGGGATTTAGTTACGTCATAATATTACTCAACATGTAAAGCTGGACACCAGGGATTAACACAGGCGAGGTGACGAGATAAACTTCAAAATAAATGGACAGTACCTGTCTGACAGGTATTGTTGAACTCGTTTTACTCTCTTGTACATTACGTACATTGTTTTACTGGTAACATAATACGACTATTGATTTGTAACAATTTACTAAATACCTGTCTTTATATTGTTAATAGGACCTCTTTCAATCCTAGTGGGTGAAACAATTTAATTTTGCTTCAATGTAGAGAGACACTGGTTTAAATCCAAGCATGTCCAAGCACCAAAAGGTGCTAATGTGGTTTGGACAATTCCCTACAACATTTTCTTACACTAAGTAAACCTCTAAAATATATTTAACAGGGAGTGTAATTAAATTATAAATTACTATTTCATTGTTGAATTATTATCATCAATTCACATTTATTTGCTATTTTATAGTCTCTTAGTAAGATTATAACATAATGATGGACATATAAACAAATAAACGTCACGCAATTTTGAAATTTCACTTGTTTAGAATGTTTCATTTAAAATTTACCTGATATATGTCGTTTGTTATTCATTAAATATTTATTGTAAAAACCAATACTACGGTGATAAAATTGGTGAATGAAGTTAATTTACCATGTTAATTACAGATTATATGAACATGCAGTACAAAAGTATGTTACAATACATTGGAACTTAATATGTTGTATTCTCGTGTCCAACATACATATTCCAGATTTGTTTCCAATCACTTAATTTTAAGATTATTACTTATCCTGGGAACACGTACTGTTTCTAAAGCCACTATACAAAATCAGCTCGATACAAACGTTACGAAGATTATTACTTATCCTGGGAACGCGTACTGTATCTAAAGCCACTATACAAAATCAGCTCGATACAAACGTTAAGAAGATTATTACTTATCCTGGGAACGAGTACTGTATCTAAAGCCACTATACAAAATCAGCTCGATACAAACGTTACGAAGATTATTACTTATCCTGGGAACGGGTACTTTATCTAAAGCCACTATACAAAATCAGCTCGATACAAACGTTACTAAGATTATTACTTATCCTGGGAACGCGTACTGTATCTAAAGCCACTATACAAAATCAGCTCGATACAAACGTTACGAAGATTGTTACTTGTACTGGGAACGGTTACTTTATCTAAAGCCACTATACAAAATCAGCTCGATACAAACGTTACGAAGATTATTACTTATCCTGGGAATGCGTACTGTATCTAAAGCCACTATACAAAATCAGCTCGATACAAACGTTACGAAGATTATTACTTATCCTGGGAACGCGTACTGTATCTAAAGCCACTATACAAAATCAGCTCGATACAAACGTTACGAAGATTATTACTTATCCTGGGAACGCGTACTGTATCTAAAGCCACTATACAAAATCAGCTCGATACAAACGTTACGAAGATTATTACTTATAGTGGGAACGCGTACTGTATCTAAAGCCACTATACAAAATCAGCTCGATACAAACGTTACGAAGATTATTACTTATCCTGGGAACGCGTACTGTATCTAAAGCCACTATACAAAATCAGCTCGATACAAACGTTACGAAGATTATTACTTATCCTGGGAACGCGTACTGTATCTAAAGCCACTATACAAAATCAGCTCGATACAAACGTTACGAAGATTATTACTTATCCTGGGAACGCGTACTGTATCTAAAGCCACTATACAAAATCAGCTCGATACAAACGTTACGAAGATTATTACTTATAGTGGGAACGCGTACTGTATCTAAAGCCACTATACAAAATCAGCTCGATACAAACGTTACGAAGATTATTACTTATAGTGGGAACGCGTACTGTATCTAAAGCCACTATACAAAATCAGCTCGATACAAACGTTACGAAGATTATTACTTATCCTGGGAACGCGTACTGTATCTAAAGCCACTATACAAAATCAGCTCGATACAAACGTTACGAGAGTATTTGTATTGAGAATATTTACATCAACAATTGACAATGAGTTGTATGGCGTATACCATCACTTATACCAAAACATACCATCACGATAGAAGGTGTTAAGTGGTTGGGAGGGTCCATAGTACGTGTTGGGTGGGTATGAGGGTCATTACCATAGTATATGTTGGGTGGGTGGGAGGGCTATTACTACAGTACGTGTTGGGTGGGTGGGAGGGCTATCACCATAGTACGTGTTTTGTGGGTAGAGTGTCATTACCATAATACGTGTTGGGTGGATGGGAGGAAGGGTCATTACCATAGTACGTGTTGGGTGGGTGGGAGGGAGGGTCATTACCATAGTACGCATTGGGTGGGTAGTAGGTTCATTACCGTAGTACCTGTTGGGTGGGTGAGAGGGCCATTACCATAGTACGTGTTGGGTAGATGTGAGCGCCATCACCTTAATACGTGTTGGGTGGGTGAGAGGGAGGGTCATTACCATAGTACGTGTTGGGTGGGTGGGAGGGAGGGTCATTACCATAGTACGTGTTGGGTGGATGGGAGAACCATTACCATAGTACGTGTTGGGTAGGTGGAAGCGCCATTACCATAGTAAGTGTTGGGTGGGAGGGCCATTACCATAGTACGTGTTGGGTTTATCTTTGAAAATAACAAACTCATACAGAATCATTTATATTTTGTAGATAATGTGGGTATAAGGAGTTTATTTGTAATTTAATTCATACAGTTTCAGAATATTTTCATTCTAAATATAGATTAACATAAACAAATTCTTTAATTGTCTCAAATAGTGTTATTTAGTATTGACGAAAACGGATTTAATATTAGTCATACAATGAAAGCATACCTCACTTAAGTTATTTTTTTTTACATTAGTCAATTTTTGGCAAAAGAATATCTCATAATAATACTTTATTAAACTTTTAAATTTACATCTTAGTGTAAAATAGACACCAAGAGGAGTAAAAACAAGGTGAAAGCATGTTGAAACTAATGTAATATAGTGTTCTCTTGCGCCCACCAGGCCCGGTATGCAATTAGTTTGGCAAAGTTAAATATAAACGATGGCCCTTTAGGCGCACATATTTGAAAGAAAGTTGAAATTGCATATTTATATTTGACCCTAGGTTTGAGAAAGAAAGAAGAAGAAAGAAAATAATCTTTATTGAAATAGCCAAACAAGCCGCATAATAGCGTCATTATTATCGTACATTTGTTCAAAAACATATTATTGGCCATTTAAAATACTTAGAATAAAAATAACCTTAAATATTAAATTTTTGAGGTTTTTACTGATTGCACAACTAAATATTACGTTATTACAAAACACATCAACTTCAAGTGTATGTGCAAATAAAAGTATTTAAAACACACACATATAAGAATATTTTAAAAGATAGTAATATTCAAGTACAATTGTTTACAAAATAAATCTTTATGGGTTTTTAAACGAAAATGTACGCAAATATACATAAACTAAACAACACATAATACGTATAAAAACACTATATGACACCTTAACATTAACACACTATCCTATTTAAAATATTTTTATAACGTGCAATTGTTTGTGTAATTTCATCTCCTTACTGAATCACTGTTGTCTGACGTTGGTGAACGTTGATAACCTAAGTAAATACCCTTAATAATTGTATTTTTTTTAATTTGTTTCGTACAAAATATTTCATTTTGAAATTTTATCAACATATCTTATGATAAACAGTTTAAACTTTATTGAAACATTTGTTTGACAATACTTAATAACTATAAACTATTTGCTTTTAAATTTAGAATTATTTACTAAATTATTATTCAAATTTAAATTAAATTTATATGCTTATTTTTCACAAAGTTATATGAAGTAGTAATTTATATTTTTAGTAATGTTTTAACGAATAATACATGATGTACATTAGTAATCAAGTGTACGTCATAAACGTTAATTTTAGTGTTAAAGAGTTTAAATATCATAAACATATTTTAATCCTTCGAAAATATTTAACAGCAATCTTCATATATCTGTATGTCACACACCTGCAATGATCATTGCTCATTTATATTTCTTAGCTACATTTTATTTAAATGTAAATTCGATAAAATTATTCGTTATTTTTACAGGTGAAGGCTCACATACGTGGTAAAAATAATAAACAAAATTTCACTTTGTTCAACCTGTATAATAAAATAAAATTTAAGTAATAAAATTCACATAACTTAAATTTTGAGTTAGACAAAGGGCCTTCCATTAAATATGGTGTTACAAATGATGGTACTATGTTCTTAACCATTAGCACGGCTTACCCATTAGGGCAAAAGTGACGTTATTCGATTACCTGGGTTGAAATGATGGGATATAAACCCACTAGTACACATTTACTTTAAGTGTAACACAACTAACTACTTACTGAAACTGAATAAATTGAAGTATTATTATATTATATTTTTGTATCATTAAATAAAAATACAAGCATTTTATAATTTTAGAATTCATAGTCTTGAAATAAAAAACTCTTAAGGCAAAACAGAAATTCTCATTTAATGGCTTTTAAACGTAAATATTTAATAATACTGACTGAATCACATTGGCTGTCCGTATCTACTCCAGTAACAAGTGTACGATTAATCTGTACGACGTTTTATAATATATGTTGTTTTTATTTTATATTTTTACTCTGTTTCAATGTCCACCAAACAGCTCAACATTCTTCGTAAGTTTATTCAGGTGATTATTTTTAATAAATGAGTCATACAATTGTTGTTTATTTATTCATTGTTAAAGCCTCCTGAGCTGATATATAAAAATAATAAGATTAAGGTACCTTTGTCGTCTTCAGCTACAAAATATTTTATTGGACTACCGGTTTCAGAACAAGAACTCCATGGTCACATCCGTTGTACGTTGTCAAAACAGTCACATTCATGAATTAATTTTATCCATAATGTACTAAACAACAAATTATATATTTTACTTCAGTTGGGTGTTCATTAATTTCTTTTATTTTACCTTATATTTTTTACTGTAAAATTTGCTTATTTCCCATTTATAAATATTTGTGTTTCGCTTCAGACTTTTTAAAATTTCCTGAAGATCACAACAGTTTAAAATTTTAGGGTTTTAGTATTGTTAGTTGGCTTTCAATCATACTTGTTAGTTGGCTTTCAATTATACTTGTTAGTTGGCTTTCAATTATACTTGTTAGTTGGCTTTCAATTATACTTGTTAGTTGGCTTTCAATTATACTTGTTAGTTGGCTTTCAATATACTTGTTAGCTGGCTTTCAATTATACTTGTTAGTTGGCTTTCAATCATACTTGTTAGTTGGCTTTCAATCATACTTGTTATTATACTTGTTAGTTGGCTTTTAATCATACTTGTTAGTTGGCTTTCAATCGTACTTGTTAGTTGGCTTTCAATATACTTGTTAGTTGGCTTTCAATTATACTTGTTAGTTGGCTTTCAATCATACTTGTTAGTTGGCTTTCAATCATACTTGTTATTATACTTGTTAGTTGGCTTTTAATCATACTTGTTAGTTGGCTTTCAATCATACTTGTTAGTTGGCTTTCAATATACTTGTTAGCTGGCTTTCAATTATACTTGTTAGTTGGCTTTCAATCATACTTGTTAGTTGGCTTTCAATCATACTTGTTATTATACTTGTTAGTTGGCTTTTAATCATACTTGTTAGTTGGCTTTCAATCATACTTGTTAGTTAGTTGTTTCAATTATAATTGTTAGTTGGCATAAGCAGATAATTACTATATTAAAAATGCCACATTTAAAATTTAACCAGAAAACTTATGAATGTTTGCTGTAATATCCAGAAGGAAACATGACAATGAATATTAACCTTTAGAGCATAAGTCGAATGAATATTCATCCGAATGTTGAATAGAGTAAATCCACAAACCCAGCAGGACTGAAGTTGTGATATTTATATAATTAATGTCTTGTGATTGTAATAGAGTTGAATGTTCCGGATAGATTGTAACCAGATTACCTCCCAACCCACACAGTGTATCATTAAAGTGGTAATTATATTGAAGCGGTGATTATTTGTTATAGTGTAGACATTACACTTTACGAAACAAAAATCTTAGCCAGTTAAAATGAGAATGATTAAAACTCTCTGACCTACATTACAGTCACTATTTAATAAAAAGTTACAACCCAATTAGTATTTATAGAGTTGATAGTTCTAAGGAGAAAAATGCAAATCGCAAGAGTTAATTTTTTATAACTTTACTAATTATATGCAGCCGATAACTTATTATTATACTTTGATTAAACATTGCCATTATTTTCTTACAGGGCCACTCCATATGATGCAGTTTTGTACACATTGATATGTGTGTTCTTAACATCTACGAGGGTGATTAAATTATACAAATCAATTATATCATATGTGTGTATAAAGTGTGTCATGTTAGTTAGACAGTGTATTTGGTGATATATTTGAGTTAAATGTGCAGGTTTGGCAATGTTTGACTAGTTAATAATATAATCAATGTATGTATTTTATACACTGTTTTGATCGAAATACAATCGTAATTCAGTGGACATACAACCGTAAGTTGGTGGACATACAATCCTAAGTCGGTGGACATACAATCGTAAGTCGGTGGACATACAATCGTAAGTCGGTGGACATACAATCGTAAGTCGGTGGACATACACTCGTAAGTCAGTGGACATACAATCGTAAGTCGGTGGACATACAATCCTAAGTCGGTGGACATACAATCGTAAGTCAGTGAACATACAATCCTAAGTCGGTGGACATACAATCCTAAGTCGGTGGACATACAATCGTAAGTCCGTGGACATACAATCCTAAGTCGCTGGACATACAATCGTAAGTCAGTGGACATACAATCCTAAGTCGGTGGACATACAATCCTAGGTCGGTGGACATACAATCGTAAGTCCGTGGACATACAATCCTAAGTCGCTGGACATACAATCGTAAGTCAGTGGACATACAATCGCAAGTCGGTGGACATACAATCCTAAGTCGGTGGACATGCAATCCTAAGTCGGTGGACATACAATCGTAAGTATGTGGACATACAATCGTAAGTCAGTGGACATACAATCGCAAGTCGGTGGACATACAATCGTAAGTCTGTGGACATGCAATCGCAAGTCGGTGGACATACAATCGTAAGTCTGTGGACATACAATCGTAAGTCGGTGGACATACAATCGTAAGTCGGTGGACATGCAATCGTAAGTAGGTGGTCATACAATCGTAAGTAGGTGGAAATACAATCGTAAGTCGGTGGACATACAATCGTAAGTAAGTGGACATACAATCGTAATTAGGTGGACATACAATCGTAATTCGGTGGACATACAATCGTAATTCGGTGGACATACAATCGTAAGTCGGTGGACATACAATCGTAAGTCGGTGGACATACAATCGTAAGTCGGTGGACATACAATCGTAAGTCGGTGGACATACAATCGTAAGTCGGTGGACATACAATCGTAAGTCGGTAGACATACAATCGTAAGTCGGTGGACATACAATCGTAAGTCAGTGGACATACAATCGTAAGTCAGTGGACAATCAATCATAAGTCAGTAAACATACAATCATTAAATAAATTTAGATTTTATGTCAGTTGAAACTTAATTATTAACTTCTTTTGGGCAAGAATTATAAAACTACTTTTTTACAGGAGTGATTATGCTATTAATAGCATTAAATGAATATTAAATCAACGACTTGATGAAGAAAACTATGGTCAGAACAGCCTCCACCCTAAGATATTGGTTCCCGTGTGCTTAAGACAAATATCTACTTAATTAACACATCATTATAGGAGTGTATACACATTTTTTATTTATTTATTATTTTTTATTATAATATTGAGTTTTTACATAATAACTTACACAACCCGTGATAAATATTGTTCTTTATATATAAATATTTTTTTTTTATTTCTAAATTACTAGGTTTTGAATAACACTAATAATTAATTTATTAATAATAATTTTCGAAGTGTCTTTTTATGGAATATAATATTACTTATTAAATTGCTATTAATTCCAATGCATAAACGATTAGGGATATCAAACTTTATGGATTCTATGTGTTGTTAACCCCACTTAACCCAAACTTAGCTAGTCGTTTTCTCAAATATACTAGTTGCGAACGTGTAACGGTAGTGAATATATTCCGTCAAAGACAATATGAATTCCTTTTTAAAAAGTACCTAATATTTCCTCAGTTATTTGCCTCATAAGAAAAAATGCAACTTAATCTTTATTGACATATTTAAATTAACAACCATTCATAATGATATGAGAACCAAATTTTACGAAATGATATTTTAATTGTAAATACAAGTTTTACCTTTTCTCTGCTTAGATTTATTTATTAAAGCTATAAAAACGATGACTACTTCTTTGCTAGATCAGTTTTTGCTCATTCTAGAATCATAATAGTTTTATAAATAACAAAGGAATAAAATATTTGTTTTTTTTATATTGAGTATACTTACTTGAAATAATTGTATATGGCGCTTAACTTATGTAATTAGTTGAGATATTAGAAGATCTAAAAAAGAAGTACAATGCAATTAATTTTAACTAGTACTAATAAATGTAAAATTGGGTTGACGTTACATGTTATAGAGAACTAAGTTACTTATACAACAATCCGTACTTTTCGCATATTATGTTATTTTAAAGATACAGGGTCCATTAATGTTCATGAACTTACTTGTGTCTAAGGACTGCTCGGCACAAACCTCTCCGGTCACTCAGAGCTACAAGTTATCACTTATCTAGGACTTTAGTTCCTTTGAAGCTGACCTTCTTGTTATACGAGGAATCGATGTCCAGAGACACACAGTGTGGTTGCCGGTGGGAATTTCGTCGTCTATCAGTTAGTGCTACTCCTGGAGAAGGGATATAGGTAGCGGCGTGAGTATCGCTCAGCCGCCATTGTTCCTCAGTGGAGAGCACTTTTCGTGTATTTGCGTGTTTAAATGTCGCATTTTGAACATTTATTTAATGAACAACCAAAATCATTAAATTTGGTTTTTTACTTTAAAAGTCATCTTCTGAAACATTTATAATGTCAATTCAAGCATACGGAACTAAGGCAATGAAGAAAAGCCAATTTTACGAAAGGCACATACGTTTTCATGAAGTTCGCATAAACACTGAAGATGACTCTCGTAGTGTACGCCCTTCGACTGTAACCACAGATGACAACACTGAAAATGACTCTCGTAGTGTACGCCCTTCGACTGCAACCACAGATGACAACACTGAAGATGACTCTCGTAGTGTACGCCCTTCGACTGCAACCACAGATGACAATACTGAAGATGACTCTCGTAGTGTACGCCCTTCGACTGCAACCACAGATGACAACACTGAAGATGACTCTCGTAGTGTACGCCCTTCGACTGCAACCACAGATGACAACACTGAAAATGACTCTCGTAGTGTACGCCCTTCGACTGCAACCACAGATGACAACACTGAAGATGACTCTCGTAGTGTACGCCCTTCGACTGCAACCACAGATGACAACACTGAAGATGACTCTCGTAGTGTACGCCCTTCGAATGCAACCACAAATTACTACATTGAGCGAGTTCCGCAAACTGTCCATGCAAACTGAAGAATTACAATTGATGATATCGCATATAAAGTAAATTTATCCACACAAACGTTTTTAGGCACTTACGAGATGTCATTAGGAGGAAACGGCCTAAAAAATTAGCTAAAACAATAGGATTTTGCTGCATGACGATACCCCTGCATATCGATTCTTGTTAGTACATAACTACCTACTCAAGCACCGCGTTACCACGTTAGAACATCGTCCATATTCGCTTGACCTAATGACGACCGATTTCTTACTGTTCACACGGTAAAAACATCAATAAAAGGAAACCAACTTTCCGGTGCTAAAGCTGTCAGTAAAAATGCACTTAAAATATTAAAATACATTAAAAAAAATAAGTGTCAAATATGTTTTGACCGTCTGTATGATCGTAGAGACAAGTGTATTGTTGTAGGAGAAGAGTATTAAAAAATATATATAAATTTGTAAAATTTTATCTTTGTCCAGTTAACACATTTCCACCAATTCCGGGAACTTTCTATAACTTGTATTTTGGTTACCTTAGGTTCTCTACCATAATGTAAGTTGGTAATAAAGGTAACGAGAAATGAATTAATAACTATTTAGTAGTTCATACACAGAGTTTTTTGTGCATCGTTTAAATAGAAATAAAAATATTAGTATTGGTAATTCATAACGATAAAACCATGGTTATTTTTTAACATATAATAGCCGAATGAAAACGTTGAGTCGTCCTCAATCTATATATATAAAAGGCGAAGCCCTCACTGACTGACTGACTCACTCGCTCATCACTAATTTTCCAACTTCCTATGTAGGTAGAGAGCAGACATTTTGTAAACTGTTTCTTTAGGCATTAAATAGGACAACTAAAGTATTTTCATCTTGATAAAGTACTCCTAAGGGGTAGAAACCACCCTTAAAAGATTTCTCCATAAGGATAACATTGAGTTGATTTTAGTAAATTAATAACAGCTGGTTTGTAAATAAGTAAACATGTCTATTTTGAATGTTTGACACTATACTATTGATGCATTTTTAATATTTTACTATGAGTTTAATCTTCAGCTGTTGAACAAAAATAAATGAAATGAACATGCTTGAAATAGACTAAATAGGTGGCAAAGTAATTAGTGTGAGTGAGATACTGTAACTAAATTTAATATTGTGATTTTACATTATGTAGTTAATCTACTATTTTTTGTATTGAATAGTTACATGCCGAGGTGTATCGAGCGTAGCGAGCGTCGGGGTTGGCACGCGAAGCGTGCAGGAGTGTCCCCTGGTCTGACATAAGATAAAACATTATATGGATGTAAAATATATGTCCATATGTATGTATGTCAACATATGTATAAATGTTATATATGTAATATTAATAGTATAATTTTATTATATATAAAGTTAAAAATAAAACATTGTTCATCTTTTCGTTAATAACAATAAATATAAAAATAGTTATAGTTACAAAAACTAAATTTAGTACGAAACAGTTATATGGTAATTACGATTTAAATCCATTGTTACAAAATAAGGAAATAGCTCACTTTACAAGTCAAATGATAATGACTATAATGGTCATATATGAGTATGTAAACGTCTTGGTGTGAAGGCAAGATGAGAGAACATTATATATGCTGCTACTTAAAGAAAATTGTGAACAAAAATGTTGGTCAGCTAGATAAGCATGTAAAAGAGAGAAATAACTACATCAAGTAACTGATATTCCCCTCCTCTCCAGTAGTGGAGCAGTTAGTTGGGTTTTAGTGTAAGCCTAATGGTCTGAAGTGATTTAGATAAGAGCGACATCTGTACGTCAGTTCCTCTTCTTTTTTTAGCAAGTTTAGACGTCGTTTGTCCCTGTAGTTTGGCGTGGCCATAACTAGGCTCTGGCTTCCAAACCACTCATCAACCTACAATTTCCAGTGTGTTAACGGACATTTTTCCCATTTCTGGTTGGAGGAACTCCTTGTTCCTATGGTTCGTCCCTAACTTAAGTTCATAATACACTTCAGGCATAACATCTTATGAGTTAAATTATTGTTTACTTCATTCTCACGTAACACTGGTTTGTGCAGACATGTATGGTAGTCCTTGTCCTTTTCGTGCAAGTTTATATACAAATTCAATTGTATTTCTTTCTTTTTTTATTCATTTACTTACAGTCACTATGGGTTTTTGAATAGACCGTGATTAGTAACATAGTATTCTTAAACAAGTTAAAAGAGACCCGAACAAATCCATAGTAAACTTCATTTCTTATTTTGACTTACTGGATAGTATTGAATAATTAGAATGGAGTAATTTTGAATCACTATTATGTGGCTGTACACGACAAATTTTAGCATTGCTTGATTCTGTTATGAGATTACATAGTTTGGCTTGATGTTATTGCCGGCGTGGAGGCTCAAAGGCTAAGGCTTCGGACTAGTGTCCAAGATTTGAGTCCCAATGACCCAACGGTTGGTACTTCACTCGTTAGATAATGTTCACGCACATACTTGTAAGCCCATGTGAACTGTTGAATGAAGATTAAAAAAAAAAAATACTTCCATTTAAAACTTTAAGAGCGTTATTAAACGCCATTTCATAGTGAGAAGCAGTACAGCTTGCTGTCAGCCAGGCAGCTACATCGGACTTATATTATTAAAATTATGATAAATATAACTGATATATTATGTAAATATACTATTTAAAAAATAACGGTAGGTTCATGAGTTGTATATTGAACTTTAATTGCTGATTATAAATAAATATTGCCACAACATCTTTTTCCCCTAAAGGACAATACTACTTCGTACTGCTTTCCATTTGAGCAGACCAAACTTCTCGCCCAATACCAGTGGGCCGTAGCATGAAACAGTTTTGATGGATGTAATAAGTTCTTTATTAACGATCCGTCAATATCTGTAGGTGGGATGAACCTCCCTCGTAGGAAGTGGACACTGTTAAATCGGTTCCGAACTGACGTTGGTAGATGCAATTACTGGAAGTACAAATGGGGATTGACAGTAGATAAGTCATGTGATTGTGGGGAGTCTATCCAAACAATGGATCACATAGTTACAGGTGCCCCCTGCGCTCTTTAACGGAGGGATTGGTCAGCATACACAGAATCAGTGAGGCAGGTGTTAGAGGGCTCGATGGATTGGACTTAGCTTTGTGACAGGAGATCACTTTACATTTTATAATCAATGAATATATAATCATGACTTTTGGATATTTATCCAAATATACATTGCAGCTTTATAATTAACAAATGGTAGCTGACAACAAAACATACGATAGAGATATACTACGTATATATTTACTACGGAATATATTAGATCTGAATTAACATCAAAACGTTAGTACATCAATTATCCTACAAAAATAATTGTATTATTTAGATGCAAATTACATACGCTAATTGAAAAAAAAAGAAAAAAAACATCAGTTTTTATGCAGAGTTTTAACCATTTCAGGCCAATTTACGTATGCTATTTTAAAAGATAAATAACGTAGGCGTGTAGAATACATGCAAATATTTTATTAATGTCTTTCGTTTAGTAGTTTACTTATTATTAAAACTGTGGGGTAATATACTTACACCGAATCAGCTTTTATATATATATAGGAAGCTAGGGCGAAATGGGTTCATACAAAAATTAAGCACTTAGCTGAGGTGAATCTTCTCTCGTAACCATTAGAACTATATTAGTGCCAGACAGTTTTTTGGGGTACTTACGAAAAATGCCAACCCATTTTCATAAAGGGTGTGCGAAGAATGCCAGGCCACTTTAGGCCATTTTGACATATTTTGTTAAAACACTCATAGCTCTCTTATTTGTTATTATAAATTAACAAATGGGGTCTTGTTTTGTTCGTAATAATATGTTTGTAGTAAAGAAAATATAATTTTGGGTTATTTACACGATTAAAAAAAATTATATTACAAACAGTTTCAAAAAGTTTTTTCTTTTTATTTTTTCAAGTTAGAACATACATTACTACTTTTTGTATAAACTAAACCACAGTATTAAAATATAGAGACTAATCTACATATAATTGTAAGTACACATACAAAAATTAAAACACCTACCCCCAATACCATAAAAATCTTTGAAAAAACATGTAATTATCCAAAATTGGTAAAAACGTCAGATAAACAGCTGTTATTACGTCATGACAACGATCAGTAGAGTAATAATTTTTTTGTTGCCATATGGCATATTGTCTTCAATCCCTATGTCAAGTTTGAAAGCATTCGGTCGACAAATAAAATTACAATATAATAAAAACTTGACGTGCACCCATAGCGCACGTCGGCAGTTTTAGCGGGACCGAGAGGCGTGCGCTCACGGCGCACGTCGGCATTTTTCGAACAAACTCTGACGTGCGCCGCAATAAACATATAGAGAAGAATTAATTAATAGTTGTAATGTAATAAAAATAATGTATAGCATATTATTCATGTTTTGTGTTTAAATGATTTGATCATAATATATATAAGTATCCATAAATTGGCATTTTATAGACATTTACATTGCTGAAATTACTTTTTGCTATGAAAGAATTGTAAAAAATCTAAGTTGCAAAGTAAAGTTCTTTCGCCCAAGCTAAACTCCATTGGTTTATTGCGTGCAGGAAGTTATCGAGTGGCTTTGCTGGTTGCATGTTTCTTTTTCACCAATTCCTAGCCGAACGATAATGCCAGCAAACTGTTTCTATTAAAACAGCGATAAAATGGACACTTTTTATATTTAAAACTACCAATTGCACCTAATTCCAGGTTTTTTCAATATTTTGAACAAACTCAAATTGTATACAGTAGTCTATTTCTTTGTAAAGGACATTTTAAATTATATTTTCTAATAAAACGTATTTAAAAACTGTTTATTACATAAAATGATTTAGGGAATTAACACATCTTATATTTTTATGGAAAGTTTCAATTTAATTAATTATTTTTGGGCTTAAATTATTTATAATTTGTGCAGAAAACTCTAAGTAGTTAGTTATAACCTATTAATAGTTTAACAATCAACCATTTGTTCACAAAACTAAAACACTTTACTATTCACCGTCTTACATGTTAGTAGGGAATAAAAGACATTGTTATATAATATAAACTAGATTTATAACATCTAAGTTTATTGAGAACAAATACTACACTGGTCATATATAAGATTCTACTCTGTTTACGTGGACATAAATCGCGGATTGCTTGTATTGATGAATCACCATATTATTAGTACTTTCTTTTTGAAATTTTACTACATCTTTTTTGTCTGATTTTGTATACATATATATTTAGAACAAATGTAAACTGTAAAAAGTATTTCTTTGCAAGTTCTTATAAAATAGCTAGTGGTTGTATATGTACACTATTGATGGGATCCATAATTTTGCTTAGTTCTTTGGAAGCCGTTTGAATAGCAATGGCAATGGGATTTTGGATATTGCATTCCGAACGTGTACCAGAGTGTTTTATTTCCCATAATGTACACTCTCCGGCTAGTTTTAGTTTCCTCTGCAGAACACTACTGTTAGTATTTCCCGTAATGTACACTCTCCGGCTAGTTTTAGTTTCCTCTGCAGAACACTACTGTTAGTATTTCCCGTAATGTACACTCTCCGGATAGTTTTAGTGTCCTCTGCAGAACACTACTGTTAGTATTTCCCGTAATGTACACTCTCCGGCTAGTTTTAGTTTCCTCTGCAGAACACTACTGTTAGTATTTCCCGTAATGTACACTCTCCGGCTAGTTTTAGTTTCCTCTGCAGAACACTACTGTTAGTATTTCCCGTAATGTACACTCTCCGGCTAGTTTTAGTTTCATCTGCAGAACACTACTGTTAGTATTTCCCGTAATGTACACTCTCCGGCTGGTTTTAGTGTCCTCTGCAGAACACTACTGTTAGTATTTCCCATAATGTACACTCTCCGGCTAGTTTTAGTTTCCTCTGCAGAACACTACTGTTAGTATTTCCCGTAATGTACACTCTCCGGATAGTTTTAGTGTCCTCTGCAGAACACTACTGTTAGTATTTCCCGTAATGTACACTCTCCGGCTAGTTTTAGTTTCATCTGCAGAACACTACTGTTAGTATTTCCCGTAATGTACACTCTCCGGCTAGTTTTAGTTTCCTCTGCAGAACACTACTGTTAGTATTTCCCGTAATGTACACTCTCCGGATAGTTTTAGTGTCCTCTGCAGAACACTACTGTTAGTATTTCCCGTAATGTACACTCTCCGGCTAGTTTTAGTTTCCTCTGCAGAACACTACTGTTAGTATTTCCCGTAATGTACACTCTCCGGCTAGTTTTAGTTTCCTCTGCAGAACACTACTGTTAGTATTTCCCGTAATGTACACTCTCCGGCTAGTTTTAGTTTCATCTGCAGAACACTACTGTTAGTATTTCCCGTAATGTACACTCTCCGGCTGGTTTTAGTGTCCTCTGCAGAACACTACTGTTAGTATTTCCCATAATGTACACTCTCCGGCTAGTTTTAGTTTCCTCTGCAGAACACTACTGTTAGTATTTCCCGTAATGTACACTCTCCGGATAGTTTTAGTGTCCTCTGCAGAACACTACTGTTAGTATTTCCCGTAATGTACACTCTCTGGCTAGTTTTAGTTTCCTCTGCAGAACACTACTGTTAGTATTTCCCGTAATGTACATTCTCCGGATAGTTTTAGTGTCTTCTGCAGAACACTACTGTTAGTATTTCCCGTAATGTACACTCTCCGGATAGTTTTAGTGTCCTCTGCAGAACACTACTGTTAGTATTTCCCGTAATGTACACTCTCCGGATAGTTTTAGTTTCCTCTGCAGAACACTACTGTTAGTATTTCCCGTAATGTACACTCTCCGGATAGTTTTAGTGTCCTCTGCAGAACACTACTGTTAGTATTTCCCGTAATGTACACTCTCCGGATAGTTTTAGTGTCCTCTGCAGAACACTACTGTTAGTATTTCCCGTAATGTACACTCTCCGGATAGTTTTAGTGTCCTCTGCAGAACACTACTGTTAGTATTTCCCGTAATGTACACTCTCCGGATAGTTTTAGTTTCCTCTGCAGAACACTACTGTTAGTATTTCCCGTAATGTACACTCTCCGGATAGTTTTAGTGTCCTCTGCAGAACACTACTGTTAGTATTTCCCGTAATGTACACTCTCCGGATAGTTTTAGTTACCTCTGCAGAACACTACTGTTAGTATTTCCCGTAATATACACTCTCCGGATAGTTTTAGTGTCCTCTGCAGAACACTACTGTTAGTATTTCCCGTAATGTACACTCTCCGGATAGTTTTAGTGTCCTCTGCAGAACACTACTGTTAGTATTTCCCGTAATGTACACTCTCCGGATAGTTTTAGTTTCCTCTGCAGAACACTACTGTTAGTATTTCCCGTAATGTACACTCTCCGGCTAGTTTTAGTTTCCTCTGCAGAACACTACTGTTAGTATTTCCCGTAATGTACACTCTCCGGATAGTTTTAGTGTCCTCTGCAGAACACTACTGTTAGTATTTCCCGTAATGTACACTCTCCGGATAGTTTTAGTTTCCTCTGCAGAACACTACTGTTAGTATTTCCCGTAATGTATACTCTCCGGACAGTTTTAGTGTCCTCTGCAGAACACTACTGTTAGTATTTCCCGTAATGTACACTCTCCGGCTAGTTTTAGTTTCCTCTGCAGAACACTACTGTTAGTATTTCCCGTAATGTACACTCTCCGGATAGTTTTAGTGTCCTCTGCAGAACACTACTGTTAGTATTTCCCGTAATGTACACTCTCCGGCTAGTTTTAGTTTCCTCTGCAGAACACTACTGTTAGTATTTCCCGTAATGTACACTCTCCGGCTGGTTTTAGTGTCCTCTGCAGAACACTACTGTTTTTTAAAACGTATTGTTGCGCTTATATTAAACAAAACCGTTGCAAAATGTAGTATTTTGAAAGCTATTAATATCATGAAATAACTCAAGTTCATATAAAGATGACCTGGGACACAGGTATCTAAAAAACTAGGCATTCGTATGTATAATACGTGTAGCCGTTTTTTGTCAACGTAACTCCTCCCTTATTTCTTAACCAATTTAAACGGTTGATGTGTCAAAAAATGTGTCTCTGTTCGTAGTTGTGAAATGAGGTCTTAATTTTTCAACATTTTCACCTTGATGGATATGGGAAGCCCTCAAGTACCTCTTTCAGCTATAAGAATAACATGGAGAGAGATTTAAATGAATCGAAAAGTAACAGCTGTTCAAATGTAAATAATAGTGATTTCCAGAAAGTTTTAACAGCTGTTGGTATGTAAACAATGGTGTTTGTAATATTGAGGAGATCCCATCTAGGTCCGTGTTACCTCATTTCCTCGAGTTTCCAGCACAATAAGTGTTTATTTAATAGCTGCCTTCGTAAAAAAACTTAATTTTTACACTTTATTCCACATAAATTTTAAATCCTACGTTGTTATGAATACTAAAATACTGGAGAGTGATGATATAAACAATTTATATAAACGTTGAAACACCATGAAGTGTATACAGATTTTTTTAAGCTTACATTTTAAGTAAATTAAGGTTCTGTAGGTAAATAGAACTTTTGTAAAAATACATTTCATAGAATAGAACATTGTTCATTATTTCATTGATAAGAGATAGTGTTTTAAATGCTGTTATTATTTACTGTAGGAATTACAAATATTTCAATAATCATTATTCATCACTGAGACGCCGTTTGCAGAGATATGTGGGAATATGAATGGCGAATGTGTGATGAGTGTAGATGAACGAGTGTAGTCATTGTGAACAACTAAGGTTCAATGTTCTTTATAAAGAAACATTTATTAGTCGCCCAATAATCAGGGATAATAAGGGATCTCATCTTTATGTGTGATCCGAACCTCGCAGTATTTGTTAATTAAAAAGTCTGATACTAAGTTTTCTCCCCTACGCAACATCCGGATTCTGACTACCACCCAACATGGACACCCTAGACTTCTCTAGTAGTGTCCACATGGCAATCATTGAGCTGACGCCGTGTCGGTATTAAGAGGACTGAGCATAGAACCTATGGCATACAATCTCCATAACTCTTTGTCCCCAAGTAGCTGGGTTACAGCACTACGCGACCTGTAGAGTAGTTATTGTTTCCAGATATGCACTCATAAAGATATGATGGTATCCCTAATTACATCCCTCACATTCTCAAGCTGAACGTATATGCAATGAATATATCCAATATAATATTAGTGGTAGTCCACTCAACTATGATTAATCTATTTGTATAATGTACCTAACATTTTGAACCCATCTTAGGCAATAGTTTTGATAACGTAATTAAGAGTTCGTATGATGGGGGTTCTGGTTGACTTATTGATAATATACCAGCCCTAGTGTTTTTAGTACTGAATGCTGGTAGTTATTACAACAATAAATGCTGTTAAACATGCAGGATATTCAGTTCGATGTATGCGAAGGACAATGTATTGTAGCATGTATGTTCATGTAACCTCATGTCCTCTTTGTAAGGAGTATGTCAAATTTCCAACATAATTTAAGAAATGATTGTGAATGACATATATGATAAAACAGGAAAGTTCTAAATACTGATGCAACAGCGGATATTAGGTTGTTTATCTTGGCAAACTTTATTTAGAATCGTGAATACAGGTAGATGATATTAGTGGGTAGGAATATTGCGTATTACGGAGCGTATTACGGAACTGTAGAAATATCAGATGATTTATTTTGGATCGATATTACCTAATATGACGTCATATTTACTATAGAGTTTATGTTTTCTTTTTCAATATTTAATAAATAAAAATGTGATTTAATAAATAAATAAATATATATATATATATATATATATATATATATATATATATTTTCATTTTACAGTAGTTTGATTAGACAACGTCAAATGTTAAAACAAAACCACGACAGTAAAGTACCATTAAACTCCTTTACATAGATGTACCGTAAACTGCCACGTCACAAAGTGTAATCTTGGCGATTGTGCAACTACCGTTGTTAAGAAGATAGTAGGTTTACACTCCTGGCTTTATCAGTGTAAAGAGCTTAGTGTCCCAGTCGTTTGGCTTTCAGTCGGTCGTTAGGTCATCCTCGATCTATATCTACTACGAGTTAGAAGTACATGTATTTACTTTATACTCAGTAACTCAAGAGGAACGCGTAATATATTTGGTATTTTTCGTTTGACAGAGTTGGTTTTCTGAAATCTACTTTTCTGAGTGTAAATTTAAACTGTAAAATTAAAAGCGTTCTTTCAATTGAATTCAGATAACTACCTATTTACCCACTAATCCTAAAACTAAAAAATGTTGTGTAAATAAATTTTAAAGATATAGCCTATATATTTACCTAGTAAATAGTTTCATTTATGAATAAAATAACTTATTTAACATTTATACTGTTTTGTAGTAAAATAAAGTAGTAAGTTAATATCCCAACAGCAACAAAAATAAAATAAATTCTGGTGAGAAATGATATTTCATACATCTCTGTTTTACACATCAAATGTATATAATTACCACTGAGTGAATTGATTGATTTGACACTTTTATTACTTGACACTTATATTAAAAATACGTCTACTTGCCAGTTAAATAAATAAATATACACAATTCACAACATTAAGCTAGGCATTGGGTTGGTCAAACAGAGATAAGATAAATTTACTGAAAACGTTAATCTTCTTCGTTTCATTTACCGTTTGCAAACAAAAATGATATTAAATAGAAAACTTACTTTACGAGTATGTATACAGCGATAAAAATGTAAGGCTACATTACATTTTTACATGAACCCAAATATAAAATAATAAAAGGAATAAATGTTCTCCCTTGCATATTCAAATTAAACGTTGAATAGTTTTAATATGTTTTTGGTATCGTTGTTGGTCATTAGCGGATTGAAAAAAACCTGAAGCAACCAACTCAGCTGAATGATAATATAGTGTTGATACTAGTTAGCGGTCATCAGCAAACCTAAATCCCACAACCAAACCCTACGCCACAATCCCGACTGTGGTTGTATGTGTTCGCCATTATTGACAACTGGTGGTTTTCTTGTTCAGTTTTAAACTAATATATTTTTTGTCGTTACTTTATATTAATACCTTAGGAATAACATACATATGAATATACGTGCTTTACTGATCGTTCTGTAATTATAGGTACTCATTGTTGCACGATTTTTCTACTTAATTTCAGAGTATAATTGTAAAATATTAATGAGAATATTTGGAGTAATCTAAATGAAAGGCTTTTCTCAAAACCAATACTAACGGGTATGTGGCATCAAAGATAAAATTGTGTTTCTTTAAATATTATAGGCCTATATGATTTTAGGAAAAAATTGACTAGTGGTTGTTTTATAAAACTAATATCTATAAAAAATATAACTAAGTTTACCAAACATTCCACACTTGCTTGTGTGATTATTGAAAGTATACATCAAAATACCAAAAGGACAAAGTGGATGAAACGTTAAGATTTGGTAGGTTCAGTACATTTCAATCTGTACATTTTACTGTAAAATAGGACAAAAGTGGATAAAACGTTAAGATTTGGTAGGTTCAGTACATATCAATATGTACATTTTATTGTAAAAAAAGACAAAAGTGAATAAAACGTTAAGATTTGGTAGGTTTAGTACATATCAATCTTTACATTTTACTGTACAAAAGGACAAAAGTGGATAAAACGTTAAGCTTTGGTAGGTTCAGTACATATCAATATGTACATTTTACTGTACAAAAAGACAAAAGAGGATAAAACGTTAAGATTTGGTAGGTTAAAAACATATCAATATGTACATTTTACTGTACAAAAGGACAAAAGTGAATAAAACGTTAAGATTTGGTAGATTTAGTACATATCAATCTTTACATTTTACTGTACAAAAGGACAAAAGTGGATAAAACGTTAAGCTTTGGTAGGTTCAGTACATATCAATCTGTACATTTTACTGTACAAAAGGACAAAAGTGGATAAAACGTTAAGATTTGGTAGGTTCAGTACATTTCAATCTGTACATTTTACTGTACAAAAGGACAAAAGTGGATAAAACGTTAAGATTTGGTAGGTTCAGTACATTTCAATCTGTACATTTTACTGTACAAAAGGACAAAAGTGGATAAAACGTTAAGATTTGGTAGGTTCAGTACATACCAATCTATACATTTTATAAATACTTTTAAATTATATACTGTATATAAACTTTCCCTCTGTGAGCAGTGTTCGGTGTGTACCTTCAGCTTGAGAAATATAATTGTCGATATGTGATGTGATATAATAAACATATTCTTGAGGAGTTTATGGTAAGCTAAAAGTTTAACAAATAATAACTACGATATGTAGTAGTCCCCGTAATAATTTTAAATCTTGTGAGAATTTATAAATAATGACACTTGCTTGTTTTTCATAAAATATATGTTTACAAACCTCATAATAGAGATGATAAGGACTCTTCCACACACCCATACACGTACAGTAATAATATTTGCAGTGAGACAGTTTAAAAGCCACAAACAGTAAAACATCCTTCAAAATAAAATAGAAAATTTCTAAACATATTTCTCTGTGGCCAACGTCAACAGTGAGACACGTACGTGTGGACATTTCTAAGTGAGGCATTCAATAATGAGTTTGTTGTGCTGAAAACCAATTTTGTAGGTCAAATGCATTAAGATGGTAAATAAGAACAACAAGTATTAAATATTAACAAAAACAAAACTTGTATGGTGTTTAAACGTTCATTTAGTAATATTTATAAAATAATGAAAAAGATTATTTCATTGTTTTAAAAGCAGTTGAATGTAAATTTGACTTAGCGACATGAACATGCGTTATTCATTTGCAAATAAGGTTATCAATACAAATTATAATGCACAGTATTTGTATTTAAATGAATAAATAGATTAATGGTATGAGCTTGAATACATAAACACATTGCGTTCGAATACATATCAAACTTACATAAATCATTCTATTTCAAAAGATGCAAATAGTATAGTTTTAATTTTATCATTTTAATTATAGTCATAATGTAACTTGACTTGTAGTAAATATACTACTAAAATGTAAAGTTGTCCATTAAGTATGTTACATATAAAATTATAACCCAAAAGAGAAGATTTTGAAAATGAACCTGATATATGAATGTTTAACTCTGACTTTTCATACATTTAATATAAAATCCTTGCAAAATAAACATGTAGTGTTTTACGTAATTAATTACATAACATGATACCCTACGTGACCAGTTACAATTGAACTGTGCTAAATTTATAAAATTGTTAGTAAATACTTAATTACTTATGTTTATTACTTTCGTAATAAAAATAAAATTGCACCCCTATTTAATAATATATACTGTATGTGCGGCATCTATAAAATTAAAACTAAGTTAGTATAAAGAGAACTTAAATGGCATTCTTTGGCATATCTCTAATAATATATCTCACCTTTCATATTGTTAGAGCATGGTTAGTATACATTTTTAGATTCAACATTGCTTGGAATGATATGTTATTTTAGCTGTTATTCTAAAACGATAAGTGTCTGCGACAACGTTCAAGTTCGTTCAACGACTGGCTCCATCCCAAATAGTCAGTTACGAGGGTTTTACAGGGTAATTATGCTAATAATATTCAGAAACTGACATAGTTAAGCCTTCACCCTGATTTTAGTATCTGCATTAGTAAGTTTCGATCGTTTTACTACAATATTGACAACGTTTGTCTGACACTTAACCTTTGGAGAACGTAGCAATTAATTTACGAATTTTGCTATTGTAAAATCAATTAAGTTTCTTTAATTTTTTGTCATGGGATTTCAGCTATTTTAACATAAAGTGTTTACATAATCCCATAAAAACTTCCTAAAATATCTGTGTATTTTGTGCAAAATAGATATTTGACATATTTCAGACTCGTAACTGAAGTAAATTGTAAGCATTCAATTAGAATATATTGGTACTTATAACAAACAATTATAATTTTACCTACCACATAATAAATAATAGGAATTATTTGTCTTCCCAGATGAAGGAATTATTTGTCTTCGCCGGCGTGGTGGCTCAGTGGCTAAGGCTTCGGACTGCGGAGGGCAAGGTCCAAGGTTCGAATCCCCACTGAGCCAACGGTCGGTACTTCACTCGTTGAATAAAGTTGACGCACAGGCCTGTAGGCCCATGTCAATCGGAGAGTAAAGTTATTAAAAAAAAAAAAAAAAAAAAAAAAGAAGTTAGAACTATTGTGTTACCTTCTTACCTGTAATCACAAGTAATTAATACTGTTGAACCCTTGCTAAGCATAACAAGGCACTAGTCTGATTAGATTTGAATCTTAAATTACACAAAATGCATATTACTTTTCACATTCAAATTTACTTCAATTGACGGTTCTAAGATTAAATATTTTAATAGCATTAAATTAATTAAATATTTTATTTTATTAAATTTATTAAATATTTAAATAGCAGTTACTAATGATGGATTCATCGCCGACGTTTGTGGTGGAATAAAACAAATGTTACTTACCTGTTTCAAAATTATCTTAATTTTATTATTGAAGTGGTATTTCTAAATAAATTTGTCAGACACTGGTATTCCAATGATGTTTTAACTACGTTAACTGTAGATGGTAATTTTCAGGATTTGAGTTATTTTATGCAACTTTAATATTGAAAATTTAACTACATGATGTCCGTCAATATTTTGCTCATTCGTTTATTTTACACAATTTAAATTCTTACGACTTATAAAAAATTATAAATATTAAGTATAAAAGTAATTAAAAAAAAAAAACAAAAAACTCAAAAACTTTAGTGGTGATAGTTTTTCATAGCTCTATGTAAAAAAAATGTATTTAGAAGATAGAAATGTTAAAACCATTACAAAGACACTAATCCTGACACAGTATCATATTACAGTTTTCTGTGCATGTCAATTAATTCACATATGAAACAAACATACATGATCATAAAAAATAAATTTAAAAATCACAATCATGAAAAAATATAACAATAATACTATTAAACTTATTTATATCACGATCAGTTTAATACTATACTGATATAATGACCAGGAAAAAGTAAATACACAAACACCTTGCATGCATGTGTAAAAAACACACCAACTATACAATTACCAATTACAGGGTATTTTCTGTTATCTGTATTTGACAATATCCAACAAGTACGTAGGCTGATTTGTAGTACCACGAAGTGTTACAAATTCTTGTTGTGATTTAATGCATTTCCAACTTTTGAGTGATGTTTTATAAGTTCAGCCAGTTATTAAGTGCTTATGAAACAATCGCCTAATTTCAAATTATTTTAGACCTGCTATTAATAAAAATGTATATGGGTGAGGGTGAAATTTAAAATACCAGTACATAATAGTTTTATTATGCTTATTAAATGAACATTGTTTCTTTAACGTAATAAACTGGTTTAAAAAAGTATAATAAACTAATAAACTAGAAAATCTCTTTAACGGTTGTGTGGAGCTAAGAGTGGCCCCCCTATCCACACTTAGCTGAAAAAAGTAATATTTATTCAATATGAGTGAGTTAAGACAGGCCAAAATAATGTTACAGTGATATTCAACAAAACCTTACTAATATATGATTTATTTAGTATCAATTTATCAAGTCTCCAATGATTGTCGGTAACTGGGGTGGTGAACGTGTGAAGCTCCTTACTATTCCAAAGTTGATGATTTCAACTAATAAGAGTGTTTATAAGTCAAATTATAAGCACAACTGTGGCAGTTAGTTAATCTGGAGTTAAACTAGTTTAAAAGGTAACATTTTTCTTTTAGAAACTACGAATTGTAGTCAAGCTATTGTTTATAGCTTTGGTAAGTGCGGAACTAGACGTCTTAGCATGCTGAAGGCGTACATGTCAACCCCAACATGAGTATTCTGGTCAAGCTGTGTCAAAGAGAACCCTCTGATTGTTTTTATATACAGTATTTATGATTCTAACTCGTATATCATATTGAATTCGTTGCTTTACAGATATAGTAGTTTTTAATTCAAAACTAAGTGCTTTACAAATAAATAGTGAGTGGAAATGTTTTTTTAATAATATTCCTACACAAGTGGCATATTTAAATGTTATTTTCACCACTAAGGAAACATCAGCTACACATATTGGTATTATAACTACTGTTAAAGTAAAATTTACTTGTTCTGCCACATAGAAAGTGTTTACCACGTAAACGAAACCACTTACCACATTTATCTTGAAACACGACTTTAGAATGGAATAGTATAAATAATTTACAAGAATAGAAACATTTAATACCGACTAGGCGTCCGCTCAATGGTTGTCATCAACGTAGACACTACTAGAGAAGTCTGGAGTGTCCATGTTGAATGGTAGTCAAGGTTCAGATGTTGTGTAGGGAAGAGAACTGAGTGTCAGACTTGTCAGTTAGCTGAAAATAAGACCAACACTACGTGGTTCGGATTCCACGTAAAGCTGTAGGTCCCATAGTTGCCCTGGCTATTGGGCTGTTAATAAAATAGTCCTTTCTGAGCTAAGTTGAACTGAGATAGTAACAATGACTACACTCGTTCATCTAAACTCATCACACTCATCCACTCCTCATGAGATGAATAATGAAAAATGAATAATGAACTGAAAATATAGTTTAATTTATAATAGGATTACTATCTTATAAAATATTGGGAAAATACATTTTGAATGTAGACTTATTCAAAGTTTTCAAGTATTGTGCATGGAATAGTTTAGTTACATAGTCAATATAAATGCATATATAAACATGTATTATTAATAAAGGCTATATATTATTTTTTATTATTATTAATAACATATATTATTAATAAAGGCTAAAATAAAATTTATCAATTTATTTGTAAATGAATTTTCGGAGCTAGTACCAGGAATGTATCTTAATCCTTCCAGGATTTCTGACTTTCCTCTATATAAGAAACATAAACGCTAGTTAGTATCCTGTTGCATTTG
Organism: Stictocephala bisonia; assembly: GCA_035578905.1. Taxonomy (NCBI): domain Eukaryota; kingdom Metazoa; phylum Arthropoda; class Insecta; order Hemiptera; family Membracidae; genus Stictocephala; species Stictocephala bisonia. The sequence continues at coordinate 294,750 of JAQJVL010000763.1, read as the reverse complement.
AAATTTACAAATATGTCAACTTTATTTATCTCTTGCTTACGAAATATATAGAAAAGGTCAGAAAAACAACCATCATAGTCCAAGGTACACTTCACGAATTGATCTGCTGGTTTGCTTTTTATTTACATCAAATATTACAAAACGTTTAGATATTTTAAACAATTTCAATTTAATATATTTAACAGTTATTACTGGTAGATACAGGAGTTAAAAGGCGTCATCTACCAAACCATTGCTACAATAGTTAAATTATATAACAAGCAAGTCTTGGATAAACTATTCTTATATCTGCTTATGATAATGTTTATATATTTTTTATTATTTGTAAGAGCAAGTGCTAAAATTTCTCAGAGCTCTTAATAATAATAAGGTATAGTATGTTAATCACGTAAATATATTATTAAATAATATAAGTAACATTTTGGCTATAATGCGTGAATGTTTTACTATCAAAGAACAGTCTTATATGTGATTTTAATAAATGTTACATATACATATGAAAAATAAAGCTATTAATCAACATAAATCATATTTCAAATGTTGCACTGATTGTGTGTTAGCAGTGAACTCGAAACAATTGAATTAACTTGAATGTGATTGCAATTTACTTGCTATTTAAAACCAATTACACAAATTTTAATTTTATTTAATTAATGAACATTGAACAATGATTAAAGTCAAGAGCAACTACTTCCCTTACTATATTTACAAACGGTATTTAGAGTTTAACACTTTAGTGCTGCACTTTAGTGTTAAACTGTTTGGCAAGAGTAAACGTTGCATATAAATAAGGATCAAGAATTAACACTCGGAGCTCCTTTCAGTAGTGTGACGTTTAGCTATTATGGCCTCTGACTTGTTGATATACTGCACTAGACTAGAGGCACTAAGTGAGCAAACATCGCAAGATACTTGTATATTCCAGCTTCAGAGACGTGCATAACGTTGAATATGCACTCTCATCGCAAGATACTATGTCCTCTGACTTGTTGATATACTGCACTAGACTAGAGGCACTAAGTGAGTAAATATCGCAAGATACTATGTCCTCTGACTTGTTGATATACTGCACTAGACTAGAGGCACTAAGTGAGCAAACATCGCAAGATACTATGTCCTCTGACTTTTTGATATACTGCACTAGACTAGAGGCACTAAGTGAGCAAACATCGCAAGATACTATGGCCTCTGACTTGTTGATATACTGCACTAGACTAGAGGCACTAAGTGAGCAAACATCGCAAGATACTATGTCCTCTGACTTGTTGATATACTGCACTAGACTAGAGGCACTAAGTGAGTAAATATCGCAAGATACTATGTCCTCTGACTTGTTGATATACTGCACTAGACTAGAGGCACTAAGTGAGCAAACATCGCAAGATACTATGGCCTCTGACTTGTTGATATACTGCACTAGACTAGAGGCACTAAGTGAGCAAACATCGCAAGATACTATCCTTGTTAAATTACGATCGAATATGAACATTATAAATATTAAAAGTTTCACAGTAAAATATATTTTTTACAGTTTAAAAACATTGAAAGGTAATAATAGGATTCCTTATAAGCGTATTAAACAACTGCCGCCGGTATAAGGTAAGAAAAGATTTTAATCTTGAAAAATTACATTTTTTTAATTAAAGTATTTAGAGCTTAACAGCGGAAAATTGTAGTTGTTTTACATTTGTCATTTATCACTTCAAGTATATTTGGCCTACTCAAATGCTATTTATGTGCCTGCCTTGTGTTTAAGTTATATTTAAAAGTAGAAATCCTAGGAGTTATATTTTTATTTTATTAATTAATTATAAAAGTAACATAAAACATATTCTACGGAAGAAATTAGGGTACAAGAGACAGTTTAATTTAGTTTGTGTGAGGTAATACTGACCTGGCCACTGCAGGCAATGTTACAACCCTAGTTTATCTCGCTTGTCCACATTACAATGTTGTAATAAACTATTGGTAATGTATTCTCAGCTTTTGTTAACATTTATACCAAACTTGTGATTAATTTTGGACTTATGTTCTAAAAAATTTGCTCGATTGTATACAACAATACAACATTTTTCAATTGACCAAAAACGATTCTTATACAGTAAATGTAATTTACTCATTTTCTTTACATATTTGATTTGTTAACAAATAGTTATATTACTTTCCTAATCAGTAACATATACTTAATGATAGCTTATTAAAGCTTTAACTACTTTCTTAAAATTAGTATCTTTGTCAATTATAAATATTCTTAAAGTGATATGTCCAGCCAAGTAAAATAAAGTCATTTTATAAATTCATGATAACTTATAAAACAAATATAATAATACTACTTATGTTAGTTATTCCAAAAGGCCTAGGATTTGAAAAAACATAGTATTTACATAGCATGTGTTTTCCATTTGTTTGCTATATATATATATATATTTTTTAATTTGTTTCCATATTATATATGTTTTTAAATCAACATTTAAATAATTTATTATAAATAAGTTATATTTTAGTTTGTTTTTAACTCTTTTATTGAAATAATGCTTTTATTGAGAAATATATTTGCATAACTGTGAGTATTTTTAATTACATAATTTCATTTTTTTAATATTTGTATTCATATAACTGTTCATTAATATATTTATACATTTTAATATACAATTACATCATTTTATCCTGGAATAGTCTTTGTGATTTGAATATTAATAAAACCTTTTTTTTTTTTTTTTTTTTTATTTTCACCGGCGACTATTAGAACGTCTGACTGTGCGATTCAGTTTGTCGTAAGTAGTTATTATTTTCATACCAGTTATGGTTTGCTCCACAATTTCCTGGGTCGTATTCATTGAACAGTTAAATATCTATCTATTTTATGTTGTTATAGCCACCGCTGATTCGTATAAATGTACTAACCGAAGTCATTTCAATGACTGACCTATTTATAAAACCCAGTCAGATGATATCTCAGACAGTTGCTGCAGTCTGGTCCAAGGAATATGGAACTTTAGTTATTGGTTAATAATATAAAACATACTAATAATCTTGTATTTAATGAAATTTGGAGAAAAATTATCACTACTAATGAGTGTATACTAAGGACCAAGGGCTTCAAGACATATATGTAATGGACATTTTGAACCATCTTTTGTTTCAATATATTTCTTTAAAAAGAGAAAAATACTTGTTTACAAATAGCTACTGCAATATTTGTAAACAATAATCATCACATCAGCATACTTTTGTCATGCTACTACTTCTGATGTACATTCTAATACTGTAGCAAAGCATAGCAAAGCTTTATTTAAGGATATATCAGCTTCTTATCTCCTCAATTATAACAATTAGCATTCGTATCTGGAAAAATATAACTTATACTACGTATATTTCAGGTCAGTAGGCCTAGGTAGGTTATTTAGTAATACAAGATATTTAAATTTTAGGAAAAGCTATTCTATTTTCTAATTCAATACATTAAAACCAGTTTTGAGTTTGATACGTTTTCTTTTTGTATAAGTCACATACGAAATGAAGCAAAGCGAGATTTAGCGCCTTTCCAAAGGGTGGGTCTCTGAATAAAACTAGCTTTTAGGAGGTGAAGTCAGCAGACTATCTACATGCAAAACATCGCTACCATTGAGGTCGGAAAGCTTGACGTAGAATTCCCATTTACATAAATAGGTCGTTCTTACTAGGTGTTATGTTTGCTGAGTAAATCTGCCCTGAATGTATGTTAGTAACTTCTACCAACTATTCTATAATTATTTATTTTGTAAAAATGTGTTCTATTAATAAATGTAGCCATGCTGTTTTTTTTTTTATATCGGTCCACACGTTTAAGATAACTTAATTGAATTTTTGAACACGACAAAAATAAAAAAAAAAAATAAAATGGATATCAAGTATTTACTAATATCCCTATTTAACATAAAAACAATTATTGCGGGCTTAACTTTTGAATAGTATAAAGTTAAAAGTTAATGGAAGTCTCTTGTACTGACATGTTAAGTTGGGGCTAAAACTCCCTCTCTGAGGGATTTTTAACAAGTTTTTAATTTGATAAAGTTTTTTTTATGTAACATGGGGTGCTTCCGAACCACTACCAGTACCCGTGTAGTAGGCTGTGTGCAAGGTCGAGATTCCTCTAACTCATCCAAGGAACAGCCACGCTCTATGTTGCTTGACGCCATTATCTTGTGATAGCATTGGAACCATCCGGTAAAGGATATTGGCATGTAGGTGGTGTAGAATCGTATAGGTTCAAATAAAATTTAAAAGAAACCCCCTTGGTACTGTACTAAAATAATCGACCACTGATATGTATAAAACTGTTCAAGAACTAGCTATTGTTAAAGAATGCCCGTCAAGAGAGATGATGGAAGGACTATTTACAAGGTCTTCGTGTCAGTGGTTGTAGAAGACTGACCTTTCAAGATTTATTTGGTCACAGTTCACACCGTAAGAGACAAGTGTGTCCAATGTGGGTGGTTTTCAATGAATGGACGTTTTATATGTCTAGGTCTATTTTTGTGTGCATTTTTTTAAGTTTTACAAGCAATGTTTATAATTAAATTTAGTAATAAACCGAAATAATCTCTTCATTATTTTTCAAATGTTAATATGAGTGCAACCAATAAAAAATCAGCTAGGTATTCATTTAACTAGATAATTAACCGTTAATTAATTTTATTTTAAGACTCTGACAACATATAAAAATTATTATATTAGATTTCAATTGAATTTGAAATGTACAACTTATATTCCTTTTTCATGTTATTTATTGTCTTAGTCATATCATGCAGTACAAAATAAAACATTAAAATGACACAACAAAAGAATAAAAGATTAACTATTGAGTGTAAAGAAATCTTAATATTGTTTTTATCCAATGATGGTATGTTGCAAAATAGCATTCAGTAAACCGGCTATGTTGCTTTGCTAAATGACATGAATGCAGGAAAAATGGAAATGAATAGTTCCAATTCCCAATGCACCTCTCCCCACGACAAATACACATTCAATAGAGTAGATGTAAGTTTTATATAGTGCCGCGCAATATCAAAACTGTTTTTAAAAGTTCCATTTAAGAAAACTGCCTAAACAACATTTAAGTGTTTTTTCTATCAGACCACACTGTAAAACAAAGTTAGAACACCTAAAAACATAAAATTAAAATTATTGATATATGCATGAAATTTACTATAAATGCTATAATGAAAAAAAAATTAGTATTACACATTCAATTAAGAATAAGAATAAATTTATTCCACTCTCATACAATACAGAATTAAATTGTACAAAATTTGACTTGGAATTTCTATCCATCTTTACAAGTTCTGATGGCATAGTATACAAAAATAATATGAACAAATACTACAGTCTGTGCTTTAATAATAATTCCAGCAGCGGGTTGCTGTAGCGTGTGCTATATTACTCCTTCTTTGTAAACTAAATCACTTCTGCTGACAAGAACTTATAACTGGACACTGAACACATTCCACTGTACACATCCTAAATATATCACGTACTTTGACGGTTTGTTATCTAAATGATTAACCTAACTAACATGTACTACAATTATTCCCTTCCAATACTAGTTCAACATTTACAATAACTATTATACAATTGTACATACCGTCAAGCATTGGTTACATATTTAGATAACTCTATAAAGTTACATTAAACGGCGTTTCACTGCAAAATTTCAATCGTCATCTATATGGTTCCTTAGTAAAAGCCACTTTTTGAGATTCATATGAAATCTATGTACATTATTACAATGTTTTATGTACTAAGGCAACAAATTATAGATTTTAGGTCCTAGGAACACAAAAAATTTACTAAAATAGTTTTATTTACTTGAGGTCTTAAGAAAAGCCCTTGAGAATACATACTAGTCCTGTAGTGTATTCTGTGTATTCCAATGTTACTACTAGGAACATAAAACATGTTCAGTGCTTTGTGAACAAATATATATTTTAATGGAAGTATTTTTAGTTGTTTGAATAGAGACAAGGATGATTTACGCTTCCCTTTAAAAGATATTAGTCTAATAGAATAATTTTCCATTATTTCAAAGGGTTGTAAGACTTTGCTGGTGGCACCCCCATAAACTTCTATTCCTTAACTTAATCGAAAGTGAATAAGAGCAAAATATAAAGTGCACAGCAAATCCTTACTGATATAATTTTTTTTAATTAAAACTTTCATATATTTCTGCGTAACTGAGATTGAAGGTGTGACGTTATACATATGTCCAGGATAACGTTTCGTCAATATTGACGCCTAGATATTTAATGTTATTGACTTATTGAAAATTATTATCTTAGATATAATTTGTTACATTAAATGTTTACTGTCCATCACAATAAGTCCTCACTAAAAGATTATTTTCACCAAGTAAGTATTAATGATGTAAATCAAAAATATTATAGGGACTACTATGTTTCATATTTTATACTATTAATTATAGTTTTTTAATAATTAAAATATAGCTAAATACTATATTTAGGTATATTTTATAGTAAATATTTTATAGCAGTGACAATATTAATAGTTTTTGTATAATGTCACTGCTGTAAACTTACGACAAGTAACACTTTAAAAAATAACAGCTCTCATATTGTATTCTTATTCTATCTTTGAATGGAACTCTAATAGATTCACGGATATTCCATCAAGTAAACTCATCGAGTTGCTCATAGTTTGACTTAGGGTAATATAAGTTATAAATAAGGCAAGGCTATTTATAGACCAGCCACTTCAAAGGGCGATCGGTGACTTGTTGTTACCTGACACTAACGATGTTTACCACGACCCCAACCACATAAACATCTCGTCAAAGGGCGATCGGTGACTTGTTGTTACCTGACACTAACGATGTTTACCACGACCCCAACCACATAAACATCTCGTCAAAGGGCGATCGGTGACTTGTTGTTACCTGACACTAACGATGTTTACCATGACCCCAACCACATAAACATCTCGTCAAAGAGCGATCGGTGACTTGTTGTTACCTGACACTAACGATGTTTACCATGACCCCAACCACATAAACATCTCGTCAAAGGGCGATCGGTGACTTGTTGTTACCTGACACTAACGATGTTCACCACGACCCCAACCACATAAACATCTCGTCGGATTTTCAGACGTAATCCGCGTAGTTCCAATAAAACTAAAACGTATTATACTTTTATACAACTGACAATTAAAACTAAACGAATTTCACCTGACGATAAAATATTTATCTCACTAAAAATTGTTTTATGATTCTAAATATGCTTATTATGAATGGAAAACTTTTAGACCTAAATGATATTTACCATAAAATAAACAAATAATTTTCATACTGTATGACATATTACAACTTGTTATATAAAGTGTCATTAATGTAAACTTTTACTCATCTGTTGACTTTAAGTTAAACTGTTTATTTAATTAAGTATGTTATGATTGAATCTATAATATTGAACATATTAAAAATACTACACATTAAATAAGTGTTATGGTGTAGTAGATGCGAAAAGATAAAAATATTAGAGCCATGTTTGCTTTTACTCAATATTTTCAGTTATTTATGTAAACACAGTTGTTTTTTAATATTATTTATTTTATACGAGTAGTTTATTTGATTACTACTACTCAACCAACATTTCTAAATGAGCTTTCTATAATAGCTGGTAGTGTAGATGTGGACATGTCACGGGCAGTCTTCAGAGGAACACGTAATGACTTGATACGTTGAAGGGTTGCTGGAACAATTAGGTTTCTCAACCTCAATTAATTTAAATTAATTTCTAGGATTGTTTTTTATTATTTTTTTAATTAATATATTCAAAGCAACATTGTTTAGTAGAGTAAAGAGTTTCTAATCCTTTCATTTTAAAAATTAAATATCGTTATTTTTGTAAAGGCATGGAGGTCTTAATCATTAGTATTCTTTTTTCATGCGGCCCTCATAATTGGGCCCTTAGTCTAGGGGTTGCAGTTGTTTTTCACAGGTTTCAGTATGTATATTTTCTTTAGTTTGTTTTGGTTTTTAAATATATCTGTTTTGAATACAAATTAATGTTATGTTTTATAATTTAGCCTATATCTGGTTGTATTTAAACTGTATTATATATTATTGCATTATAACCAAGAATGTATTATACGATCTGGAGTACTTATTTAGATGTTTAAGTTACAATTGTATTTCTTTAGTTATTGAAGCTTTTTTATTTTTCATAAAATGTGCCTTTTTATTGTGATTAATAATTTTACCTGTGAAAACAATAAATACATTTATCATTATTATATAAGTACTTTGTACCCATTATCATGTTGATGTAGTTGTTGTTATAATATAGTATACATGTCAAAACAATTTTAATTTTCAGTAACTAAAATAGTATTCGATATAGCAAAGAAGTGAAATACCTTCAACTTTAGAAAACTAAAGGTAAGAGTCTAGTTATTCCCACGTTTACCAGAATAGACATACATGATATACGGCTGCCTCCACCCTTTATTTAACATGTTATAAAATACAACTACTGTACATACTATAATTTTAAATATCGTGTTTCAAACACTACACATAATGTAAAGGTCATAAAGAATTCATGATTATTTCAAGGGGATTTATTTATTTACAAATGAAGTAACAGCATACTTGAAGTAAGTGTTTTAATAACCTCTATATTAATATACAAACAATACGTCAAATGTAAAATATATCATGTATGAAAATTGTTTAAAATAATATTAATGTCACTAAAATATTCATGTATAGAATATAGTGACTTGCTGATTAAGTACTGGTTGACTTACATTCATGTGTAATTGACTTAACTACATTTGGTGTAATTTTTTACATTCATATGTTTTTGATTTATTATGAATGTTCTCCCATTGTACGTTGGCTATTTCTTGAATAATCCTGTATGAAATATTCCTCTTATTTAAATAAATGTTATTCTAATTATATAGTTAGTCATTACTACAATTTCATCTCCTGTCATCATACTTCGTCTTGGAAAAAGGATTATTTAAAAAATTTATATACCATATTCCATTTCAATAGCCGAATTTATCAGTTATTTCCCGCAAGACACTTTTCGTTGGGGATTATTATGTTAAGTATTGATCTGACAAAGGATTTCTATCATTTTATATTAGACTTAAATTATTTTTTACACAAAAAAATTAAATCCCAATATGTATATGTGATTTTAATAGGTCTTATTTTACTGTCATGTAAAAATGTAATTTAAATTTCATAAAAATAAATTAAAAACATTTTATTTAGAAATTAGAACTCTAAAAAATATTCTATGACACTTTACACTTGTGGACACGTGAATAGAAACTAATCTATAAAATGAAGTATTTTCTTATTAATCAAAATTAAATCTATATATTAAAAAATGCATCAAAATTAATATTTTTCTGAACAGAACCTGCGATTTCACACAGTGATGTACTAAACTACGTTTTCTGTTACGACATTGACTTAACATTAATTAATTTGTTTGGACACGGGAGATGATGCTGATTAGGAAATAAGCTACCTTCTTCAATAATAAAACGATTGGCCTACCATAACTATTCCATGTGGCTGGCTCATTATTCAACTTAAATAGCAGATATTTTTTAATATCACTACATCTTATGTTTCATTATTATTATTATTATTCATTATTAATCTCTAAGACGCCGATCGTAGAGATATGGGCGAATATGATGCGTGAATGAGTGTGATGAGTGTATATGATGAACGAGTGTAGTCATTGTTACTATCTGAGTTCGACTAAGCTCAGAAAGGACTATTTATTAATAGCCCAATAGCCAGGGCAACTATGGGACTACAGCTTTACGTGTAATCCGAACCACGTAGTGTTGGTCTGATTTTTCAGCTAACTGACAAGTTTGACACTTAGTTCTCTCCCCTACACAACACCCGAACCTTGACTACCATTCAACACGGACATTCCAGACTTCTCTAGTAGTGTCTATATTGATGACAACCATTGAGCGGACGCCGTGTCGGTATTAAGAGAACCGAGCATGGAACCTATCGCCTACAATCTCCCAAACACTTTGTCCCCAAGTAGCTGAGTTACAGCACTGCTTTATATTAATATATTAATATTAATATTAATTAAACTGTTTTATATTAACTGTCCAAAATGTGATAAAAAATAATACCAAATTGCTACATTCCGTAAATAACATTACTCATTAACATAATTCATAGTTTAGGAAACATAAATTATAATTTAGTGCTAAAAATAAATCTACAGCACAAGTAAACGTCAAACGACACAAATTAATTAAAATATAAGCACAAGTATATTAAAATACAAGTACAAAATGCACAAATATTATGGTAATCGATTTCGGTGAACCACGCTCACCTTCCTCAGACTAGAATCTTTTGTGAATCCCTCTGGTCTGAGGAAGGTGAGCGTGGTTCACCGAAATCGATCACCATAATATTTGTGCATTTTGTACTTGTATTGTAATATATTTGTGCATTTTGTCCTTATATTGTAATAAATTTATATTTTGTGACGTTTACTTGTACTGAATATGTACCAACACGTATTATACTAATTAAAAAACTATAAATAAATCCGTCTTATTACACTTACTTTATGACAGAAGTATCCAGAATATGGTTACTGGCCTTTTTGAATTTCAACTCACCTAAAACAAATTAAATTGAATTAATAGATTTTTTAACTATTTTTTAAATAATATTTGTGTTTTTCTAATATTTCAATTTTTACTTAAAATGTCGTTAGTGTATTTTAGGTTCGGATAGAATTTCTATTAATATGTGCACTGTCAAATAATACTATTTAAACAGTTCAGTTTAACATACAACACAACAAATTAATATAATAATTTAAACGATCTTTAAGGACTCTCATTACCAAATAGCTTGATAAATTTCTATAAAAATATGTTTCAATTGCATTACTATTCCTTTTTTTGACAATCATCAACATTTTTTAATAAACTACTGTTTAAAATTCTGTGTACGTTTTCCTACAGTTGCCTACAGTAAGGAACTAACCAAGGCAAATCACCTCATTAACAGTGTTCAAATTATATATTCACATTACGTATATTGCATTATACAATGTTTAATCTGTACAGAATTAATTTAAATGAATTCTATTAATTACATCTTACTATAACCATGTTTGACAGTTGATTGTTGGTTTATGAGTTGAGTTATTTTTATATTTACAGTACATATAATCATTATAATTAACAAACGAAATTATTGACTTATTAATTTTAAATATTAATCTTATAACAGGTTTCTGTAGATTTTAGTATTTTACTTAATTTATATTCATTCATTTTGGCAGTAAAAATTTAATTTCCATGTTGTGTATGATCTTATATATAAATTTACTATTTCAAGAACTAAATATACTGTTATCTTACAAATATAATTTTAAATTTCATAAAAATGAACACTATAATTATTAATTAAATAAAATTATGTTTTATTCAGAAGTCGTTTTCAAACTGAAATGTCTTTTGAGTAGAACTCTAACGCTTGAAAATGTCTCTTCAGATCCTCTGTAGGTAGATTTGGACATTTATTCAATAATATTTCTTCGTTTTTCATTAGCCTACGTTTAGTTGTGATAAAAAGCATTAACGTTCATATTATTAGGAGGAAATTCATAAACCAATTTCCTGTAAGTATTTGTGATCTTTCTTTTACTACAAATCATAAATATAATCTTTAAAACGTTAATAAAATATTCAGCTTACTTAAACACGCCACTGAAAGTAAGAGAGTGTATAACACTTAAGAAAGAATAACGCCTTAAGAGGAAAGGTTTTCCAACAATTAGTCAATGTCAAATTAATGTACTGGAGCAGCCTAGGTGATTCTGCCGAACATCACGTCTAGACCTCAATCAAATATAGCATTACTGATTTTTAATAACCTTCAATAAATATAAAACATGTAACATGGTTCATGTACTATTTATTTGTAAGAGTATAATTGTATGCAATAAAAACTATGATTTTATTGGAAGTCCCACGTATTATACATTTTAATATTAAATTACATTCATGTAACTTACTATATTATTTATACAAAAGCAATGTCAGGTCCACCGAGTAATGCTTTAAATAAAACTAATTGCCTGAGTAGCTCTGTTTTGACAGGTATCAGATACGAATTGTTAAGCATAAAATCTTCTGTCCTAATGTACTTGTCATGCTTCATATTACAGTTTGAAAATAATATTAACATGCTAACGCTAATTAAAAATATAATCATGTAAAAATACACACAAGGAATTCATAAAAATTCTGGAACTATTAATTCATTTCATTAAATACCCTTACAGCCCAGATATTGTCATTTAGAACCTTCATTATGCATAGTACACCTATTAAAAATGTCAGGACTAATGTACCAATCACTTACCAACAAAATTCAACTTCTTAACTTGTTCTTTCGTATCATCTTAGTTACAAATTATTGTGTGAGAAGTAATAAATTTCTTTGTGTCATCTTACATTTAGGTGTTTATTGGCTATAGAAACCAAATAAAAAATATTTTTCACAGTAATTTTGTAGTTTGAAGCAATAAGAAAATATCTTTATTACGTGTTAAAAATATTGTTAGCCTTAATTAACTGTCTGCCTTTCGCATGTAACCTTACGTGTTAAATTATTCTCAAAATTATGAATATCAGTTTTATTTAGTTTTTGCTTCCCTTAACATTATAAGCCTTTGTAATCACCATACCTGAGTTATAACACTATTTTGCCACTTCCAAGGTGTAAACAAGTAAGAGAGTCAGCTGACTGATATCTTTTTACCGAACATCGGTGTTCAGAATGAGAGAGACCTTTATTAACCACACATTGATAATAACCATAGCCACATCAATAAACACAGTGAAAGTAAGACTTGATATTTCTTGTAAATGTTAAATACTTATTTGTCGGTGATTGACCAAAAATACAAAGTAACAACTACATGAACACAAGGCTCCAAGATTGTTCAATTTTGTATAGTTTTACTAAATATTCAGCATTTTATCAAATCAAACTGCATACATCATTTCAAATTTTTGTTTACTACGAACCATCGTTCAATACCTCATTCTAATAAATGTAAGGTGAAATAATCTTTCTTTGGTATAAAATATTGCTCCTGGTTCAGCGTATACACTGGAATTGCAAAAATAAATTACATTTTACTATTGCTGTTATAGTCGATATAAATGTATTGTATAACAACGAATGTACCAAGTAGTGACTTGGTTCGGCCAACTCACCAAAATCACCCTCACGGACGTAAACTCAACTGAACGGTATTTGCTCGGATCTCTATATTCCGGCAATTCTTTTAACTCAATAAACCCTTCCGAATCAAATAATCCAGAAAAGGCAGTATTTTTTTAAGCTTTATAAAGCAAATGTGTAACATTTGTAGAAAAACGTCTTTTAAGTCTCGATCCTGTTGTAAAAATCGATGTAGAATAATGTGTTAAAATATCTCAAAAACTATTTATGGACAATAAGTTAAGTCTTTCAACTATGAAATGTTTTACATATTATTTTAATTCAGCTAAATTGCAAGTTAAATTAAGAAAAACTACCTCCTTAATTTATAATGGTTGTATCATTTTAATAAATAAGTAATATATGTAATTTATTGCGTATCCTGGTTTCTACTTTACAACATTAACAATATAATTTACAGATGATATTAGTTGAAACAAGCTATTCTATATCGTGATTGAAAAATGAATTTCTTGTCGATGAACGTTAGGACTGACATTTTTTCATGCCTTTATCGAGTAACCAATGTGTAGATCATCTGAAGATGTTTAGGTTAATCTAAGTTGAATGAATAAGAATATAGATAAATATAGTGTTAAATAATAATACAGCCAAACATTTTAAAATAAGATAAAATAATTTTGAAAATGTCGTCATAAAAATACGTTAATTTTAGCGCTAAATACTTTAGTAGTTTTGTAGGTACCTTCCAGCCGGATACAAAACAACTTATGGTCGGTAGTTTAGAGATAACTGAGGGATAACTATGTGTAGTATTCATTTTTTTAACTTACGGCTCAATGCATTAAAAATGAAGCCAAAGACATTTTATATATTATTGTACAAGGCACAATAATATATAAAATGAAGTAATGTATTTTTGTACATACTTTACTGGTAACACAACTGTAAGAAACTATAACAGAAATAATACTTAAAATGTATTTGTAAAAATCATAATTACGTCTATGCATGATGAAACCCACAGAGCTACTATTTATAAATATAAGATATAATAAAGTAGTAATAAATATGTATAGGCTATAGAAATAAAACTATACGCAAACGAAAATGATTTTTTTTTATTTTAACTACCAACCACTGAATTTCAAATTAACATTTGTTAACTGATGCTCGTCCGAAAATCATTCTTCACCAAAAAAACCTGTGTAATGGTCTAAAATAGATATAACTTTAACACAGTGAAAAGTAGGATAATTTTGAAATCTTATGATATATAATGATAATTTATTTAGTTTAAAAAAATACTTCTAAACTCGTATTTCATGTATTTTCCCCATTATCATAGAAACAAGTTAGTAGGAAGGCAGTGAAATAATTAACATTTTAATGAAGATAAATGGGGAGGATGTCGTTGGAGAGGGTGGAACTTGTGGTTGCCTCAACCTCTAAAGGGTGCACTTAAATCTTAACTCTACATAAGTTTACTTGCGAGAAATGCTGACTAGAGGGCTACATACATCCGCTTTCTATGGTAAACAGTAAGTGGTTTCAGCTTTTAAAACGTGCCTTATTTAAATGAAATATTCTTAAAAAATCATCCCAACACATAATGGATGTTTTAAAATTACATTACAACATTTTTAGGTACGACTAATAACGCCAAATAAATGGAAAAGTTCATATAGCATAAGGAAATCCTTAGTTTGTGTGACTATTTTTTTATATTTTTTAATTTTTTTAATGGAAAAACTCAAAAGTCCCATAGGATGATTTTAATTGCATACCTATTTTTAAATCAAAGACCTAACACTTTGCAAAAGATGAATAGCATATATATTAACTAATTTCAAAATGTTGATACCACTTCCATTACATTGTAAATTATATATATGAATTTAATGAAAACCACAGAAGATATGAAAAAATAATAAGGAACACAATAAACAGCTTGTTACGCGATGAAACTATTGACACCTCAATAAATGTTATGATTGATTATTAGAACTGTTAAAAAAATGTTCATGTATTAATAGCCTAATATACTACATTTTATCTCATATAAGTAAATATTTTCTTGGGAGGTAAATAGTTAGTAGCGGGAGTACTACTTTACGTTTATGGAGGGAGATGGAAGGGGGTCATAAGTTTTGTGTCCTTAGGGAGGGTGAGTGGGTCAAAACGTGTATCTAAGGTGTTCAGCTCATACATGACGTGCCATTAAAGTGGAACTACAACAAAAAGGTTTATGTATAAATGAATGAATAAAACTAAATTTCACATTGCTGAAAGGTAAAAATCTTGTAATCTTTGAAAGTGCAGACAAATGACAAGGAGCAGAGAGTAGTTAATGAGTTCTTTGAGAGCTAATGAGTTGGACAGACGGCAAGCCCAATTAAATGACCCCCCCCCCCCCAACTCTTATCTTGATGAAACCTAAGTGACAAACTCATTTCATGGGATATTCTGTAAATGCCTAAACCAAGCAAATTTATAGTATAAGATCTTATTTTGATTTTAATTATATTCAGTAATATTATTTTTTATAATTATGCCTATATAAATTATTATTAACTTCCCAATTTGACACAATAGCAATATTTGGAATTTGGTATTCACAAGTTTAAAGCTACAATTGGAAAACAACATGCTACATACAATTACAAATAAACTGCACTCATTTACGCTTTAAATATAAACTAATATTAAAACATTCTGTTCATTTTCCAACTCCATTCCAATTACAACATTTAATATATATTTCACTGCAAAATACCTTTAAAAGTTTATATTATCACATACAGTACATGCCTGGGAACATATTTTACTAAAAGAAAAAGTACTACGTTTAGTTAAATTTCTGTGATGTTTAAAATGACACAAAAATTAATTCAATTTAAATTCATTTACTGCTATGATATGGTGTTGTCTATAAAATGTACTAAATATTTTTAAAACTTAGGCATTTATTAGCTAAGGTTAGAACTCATTGAAAGAGTGTGATCAGATATTAAATTTACATAAATATAAATAAAATTCTATTACATGTATTTTTTATTTATTTATTCGGGAGACTCTTATCATCAAGATATTGATGAATGTAGATTTAGAATAAGTGTATTTGATCGAATGTTGTCATTGTTATAAACTAAGGACAACTATTTGTTAGATATGATTTAATTACCCAAATCCCCATGAAAAATGAACAGCTTGTGGATATCAGCTGATCTCTTCAAAATTTGTTAATACTCTGACTGGGATCGAACTGAGAACATTTAGTTAATGAAGCCGGCTGTAATCAATTAATTATGCTTCCGACCAACTCATGAAAGTAATATCGTAGGGGTTTCTTTAGGTTTATCATAAAAACAAACCACAGGCGATAATTGTATGTGTTCCTAAAACTGTAAACAAAAACCAAGGTCAGTACTCAGAAAGTACTTCAGACTTTTTTTTTTAGGACAGGCCGATCTCCTCCTTAATTTTACTGTGTCCATTCCTCATAGACAATTGATCTGTGCGAGGAACTTATTCAGACAGAGTAAGAGGGTGAACCAGTACAGTAGAAGGTGAATATTACTGATAAATCTTTCAATCTATTAATTGCGTATAGTTTGTCATTAATTAATTTATGTTGCTGGAGGCTTTGTGAAGATATCATGGCGGCTAGGCTGGAGAGTCAATGTGAGAGACTGGATAAAGTGAATTACTTATAATTATTATTCTCCACGCTATTCTAAATATTTTTAAGAAACTGTACGTCTCTTTGCATTTAGTAAATGAAGAAAATCTAGATAATATTGAGAATCAATTGCGCTTTTCAAAGCTTAACACAATGCTAATTTTCCTAAACTTACACTCACTTAAACTAACTAATTACTTATAGAACTGATATAAACAAAACTTAGGAAGTAGAAAATGGATTAAACCTCTTTAGGGGTTCAGTTAAACCTACTCCTCGTAAATTCTGTGATCAAATACTTTTTATAATTCAAATTCTGTATCCCGAATTCAAGTAGATTTATTTGAACTGTGAATACTTACATTGTTACATAAACCAAAGTACATTTATGACTTTACTATGCAGCTTAAAGTAGCACAATTTAAGACTTTATTATCATAAGTTTTACCTTACATGCAACATATTTTTATCAATATTTAGATCATAATTTCAGGATAAAGAGGTTACTTATGATTAGTATGGCTAAAAAAACAAATTGTAAAAACCAATTAAAGGAACTACGTTATTTCACAAATGAACCATTAATGTAGGCCTATATATTTTCCTCTCTTATTCTACCTATAATTTTTATTTTTACTATGATCACAATTTTTTTTATTAAAACAAAAGTATACTGTATTACGTATAGTTCAAGAAAATTAAACTACAGACTTTATGATGACAAGATCAAAAACTGCTCACAACACGTTTACATGGCATAGAAAGCGCAATATTTAATAAAAAAAATTCGAACAGCTCGATTAGTAAAGTTGTAGAGAATCATCGCCTCGCACTGTGCAGTGATGAATTAACACTTAATGAAAAAGAAGTCAAAAAGAACCATAGCCGAATTAAATTTAAAATAAAAAAACAATTATTCTAACCAAATTATACAAGATCTCTGAGTCTTGTTTCAAAAGTCTTACAGTTATCCGAGAACGCTGTTCCATTGATTCAATTTGAATGGAGATGTATTCCCAAGTTTTTGCATAAAATTAGGTTAAGTCGGCTGAGCATCTACATGTAAAACAATGCTGTCATCGTGGGTGAGAAGTTCTACATGAAATACCCTCGCCCTAATTTGCATAACGGATCGTTTCTTCTCCAGTTACGATATCAATACTTCCCTCATCTACAACTCACTGTTACGTTCTTTGGAAATGTAATATGAATACATCATTTGTTTCCATACATATTTTTGTTTTGTTTGTTAGTTACTTTAAGATTACTCATATATTAAAGATATTTCATTATAATCAAATTAGTTGATCTCTCAAATAGCTATATGCTAGAGAGATTAAATTTCAAAAAAAAAAAAAAAAAAAAAAAAAAAAAAAAAACTGCAATGTTATATCAATTTAAGAAATAATAAATGATTTTGAATTGAATTGAGTTATTTTCTAAATACTTTTATAAAGTATGTTATTAGACTGCAGAATAATTTGAAACGTTAGTAATCCAAGTACAAATAAATAGTAAATCATAAATATCACGTTCTATATTCTTATGGCCACAAATGCTAATAGAAAAAAATACAAACAAAATTTCGTCAAAACCAGACCCTATACGTCTACAGATTCTTAAGTTAAAAAGTATGTGTGGTCATATCCAACTGATGGAGACTTGATTCGGCTTGATAACAGTCGACTATAAAAAAAAATAGGAAATAACTGAATAGAGATGTATACTAACAAAAGTAATAAAACATTTAATCTATGGTCCTTTGCTTGACTCATGTATGTTCTTGACAAACTATAAATCACAAACATGAACATTAAGGGAACGCTAGCCCACCAGCTGCTAAAACTAACTTTGAACATCGAAGGCACTTGCCCTAGTTTATTTTCTACTACGAGATAAAACTAGGTAAAGTGAGAAAAGTTAAAGGTAAAATTTTTCTCTCAGAAAACTGGTCAGTAATATTGCAAAAGCTGTTCAACTCAGAGTAACGTTGCCATTTTCACCAACTGCACTTGTGCATAGATCACTTACTTGATTTTACTATCATTTCCTATTATGTTACTGTAATAGAAGAAAAATATAAAATATTTAACCAACTTGATTTTCAATAAATATAAACATGTTCTTACATACATAGATACAAAATGTTATGCTAAATATGATACTATGAAAACTAACTGTCACTAGCATGATTTTTGTAAAATAAGTTATAAAATTGTAGAAATACTTTTTAAAATACAATATTTATTATTAAATCCTAAAACTTCATTACATTATTATTTTGTTTACTATATTATTTAGTAATTTTAAACTATATTAAAAATATAATACTCACAAAATATTAGTACTACTAAGCAAATTCTGTGTTCTTTTAGCAAATGATGAAATGTTTGTATGTACAACAAAAACAAAGTTTAGCTATCTAAGAAATGTGAATTTCAACCATTATTTTAGCATACACAAGAAAATAATCAATGAAGTGTAACATTATTTATAAGGAACTGACATTTTAAATATTTATTTATTTTGTTTTTAAAATACCCTATCACAAATATGACATAATAAACAAGTAAAATAAGCGGATCTAGTCGACTGGCCAAAGCTGTCCAAAAAGCCAAGCCGGGTTCAACTCCTGGGGGGGTGACACTCTTTTGAGCCTCTCCCGTGATTTCAAGTTTAATGTATACTGGCTTAGTTGTAGACAAGACAATCAGGTCCAAACAATAGCTGCTTACATCAGTCATTGTTGTTTTATTGGAAAAAAAAATTCTTTAGTAATATTTTAATTATTCTATACATTATGATTATAAATACTATAGCAATATTATGTAGTTATAAATTACAAAATGGCCTGACACACAATTTAATACAACATGAATAAAATTTGCAACTTAATTACTGCAACTTATGGATATTAGGACGCCTTATTATTTCATTTACACTACATTTATATTTATTTTGAAAGTTAAAATTACAGGCACCCTTACTTTCACAACCTTTCACATAGCATATCACTCTTAAAGAACTTGTAAATCCATCAATATGTCATGAACGTCTCTTAGTAGGGGCTTTCCACCCTTTATATTCAATATTGTAATGAGTGTTTCACATTTGTCTAATATCACTAACGTATTTAGAAGATTTTCAGTTAACTGTCTAAGGTTCGCCGTACTACATTGTGATGTAGTAAGGCTGAACCACGGACTCATGTCTAAGGTTCGCCGTACTACATTGTGCTGTAGTAAGGCTGCACCACGGACTCATGTCTAAGGTTCGCCGTACTACATTGTGATGTAGTAAGGCTGCACCACGGACTCATGTCTAAGGTTCGCCGTACTACATTGTGCTGTAGTAAGGCTGCACCACGGAATCTAGTCTAAGGTTCGCCGTACTACATTGTGATGTAGTAAGGCTGCAACCACGGACTCATGTTTAAGGTTCGCCGTACTACATTGCGCTGTAGTAAGGCTGCACCACGAACTCATGTCTAAGATTCGCTGTACTACATTGTGCTGTAGTAAGGCTGCACCACGGACTCATGTTTAAGGTTCGCCGTACTACATTGTGATGTAGTAAGGCTGCACCACGGACTCATGTTTAAGGTTCGCCGTACTACATTGTGCCGTAGTAAGGTTGCACCACAGACTCATGTCCAAGGTTCGCCGTACTACATTGTGCTGTAGTAAGGTTGCACCACGACCTCATGTCTAAAGTTCGCTGTACTACATTGTGCTGTAGTAAGGCTGCACCACGGACTCATGTGTAAGGTTCGCCGTACTACATTGTGCTGTAGTAAGGCTGCACCACGAACTCATGTCTAAGGTTTGCTGTACTACATTGTGCTGTAGTAAGGCTGCACCACGGACTCATGTCCAAGGTTCACCGTACTACATTGTGCTGTAGTAAGGCTGCACCACGAACTCATGTCTACGGTTCGCTGTACTACATTATGCTGTAGTAAGGCTACACCACGGACTCATGTCCAAGGTTCGCCGTACTACATTGTGCTGTAGTAAGGTTGCACCACGAACTCATGTCTAAGGTTCGCCGTACTACATTGTGCTGTAGTAAGGCTGTACCACGGACTCATGTGTAAGGTTTGCCGTACTACATTGTGTTGTAGTAAGGCTGCACCACGGGCTCATATCTAAGGTTCACTGTACTACATTGTGCTGTAGTAAGGCTGCACCACGGACTCATGTGTAAGGTTTGCTGTACTACATTGTGCTGTAGTAAGGCTGCACCATGGACTCATGTGTAAGGTTCGCTGTACTACATTGTGCTGTAGTAAGGCTGCACCACGGACTCATGTGTAAGGTTCGCTGTACTACATTGTGCTGTAGTAAGGCTGCACCACGGACTCATGTGTAAGGTTCGCCGTACTACATTGTGCTGTAGTAAGGCTGCACCACGGACTCACTTATTGCTGACATTAAATACTGTTATGTTTTCATCGAAGTATATAACATATCAGATACGATTCACAGCTTTCTACACGGACCAACCTATGTAAAAAAGGTATATGATGATTAATCAATCTATTTAGACTCTTAATATATAAACATTATTTACACTTCTCATCCAAGCGTCTAACGGACCATTCAAACATAACTACTGCAACGAAAAAGCGGATCCTTGACATAAAGCTGGCTACGTTAGCGTTGTGGGGTTAACTTTGGCTGATCATCTTTATGCAGGACATGCTATCATTGAGTTCAGGATGTTTTAATGTAGAATATACTTTTCCTAATAATAGTATGATCCTATTATTCTTTATATAGTAATACTCGTATAAAGTTAAACATTAGGGCTACTTTCGTATTTTTAGGATGTAATAAAATTCAAACTGAGTATCCTTTATAACATTTTTATTTTAACATACTCCTTAAATGTTTTAATAACTATTTTCATTTCAACCAGAGAATTTTCAGGGGGTAAATGTTAACTTTATATAAAAATATATGAAAACTAATTACATCTATAGGATATATTGAAAGCTAACATTTGAGCATGTATGTAAAAATTGATCTTCTCGAATAAAACATACGTAGGTAGATAAATACAGTATTTCGTCCTAGTGTCAATGGGATTTCTAAATCACCAGCAATCCAAATAGTGTGTTAACGTTTTAATGTTATCTTAATTTACTATTTATAATAATGATCAATTAATAGTTTTGATAAAAATGTAAAACTAATACCTATTAATATAAGAGAATATTTAGTATATTAATATAGTGTATGTTTGGGAATGTATGTATACAGGGTTGGGCAAAAGTCTAGAATATGATAAATATTTTTAAAACTATTAAAAGGAATTTAATGAAACCTTATAGTAGTGTACATGTTCCTATTCCAAACATTTATTCATATTTTACAGCTTTTTTTGCATAGCCAGGGGATGGCCTACGGAGGAAGTCTTAAACATTTTTAATGTAAGCCTACCTTAAGTTACACCTCATTTTAGAGACCTTTGTTTATACAATTCAAAAGTGTGAACCTGAGGTCTAAAGGATGACCCAGTCAGAAAATACAGCCACTCAAAGAATGTATGTCATATAACCAATACTGCTTAAGAACAAGGATAAGAAAGTTATTGTCTATTATTGCCTACAGCTATAATAACTGACAGAATAAGATAAATTAACTCATTTTCCCTAAATAATACGTAAAAAATTATTACAAAATGTTACATTATTATAAATTATTATAAAATTATTATAAAACTATTTTTAGGTTATACTAACTGTTAAAAGTGTTTTAATATTTTTCTTATTCTATTTTTGCTTAATATAATAGTTATTTTTACATCACAGTCTGTAGTTACGACTGTTAACAATCAACAACAGTGATAAATAAATATTTATATAACTAAGAATAATTAGTTAAATGACAATAAATGAGTGGCTTTATTTTTGGATTGGACTATCCTTTTGAACTCATATTTGCAATTTTGTATTGTACAAACAAAGCCCTTTAAAATAAGGTATAGCTCGGGGTTAATTTACATTTTAAATGTTTAATACTTTTTTCATTGGCCATTCCCTGGATTTACGAAAACAAGTAAAAATGTCTAAATGTTTGGTATAGAGACATGTACATATCTACAAAGTTTTATAAAGTTTTTTTTTAATAGTTTCAAAGTTAATAAATATATACTAAACTTTAGCCCAACCCAGTATACATTCGTACAGGTAAATTAATAAATAATAAAACAATTATAAAATTGGAAAACATATACATCTTTGTACTAACTAACTAATACTAAAGCTTCACGTTCCGAGGGTGATTTAATTACAGGGCAACACATCCCCTACCTTATAGACTACATCCTATGTGACGCACTATCCAACGTTACACCACACCATCTGTGACCCTATAACCTATCTGACAGTAAACCATACCCTTTATAGGTTATAACCTCGCCCTAATCACAGTTTCTACGAGTTACGGTAAACTGCACTCTTTCTGACACACTATCCCACCCAGAGTTGCATTCCTTGTGACGCACAATTTCACACACTCTTTAGCCGTACTACATACTAAACCACATCATTAGTCATTCATAACCATATTAACCATCCTTGATGAACCAAATGATAACAGTGAATGAGACACAGTGACAGATTACCGCAAAGAAAATAAGGCCTCAGTAACTCCCCTTATAACTTACCTTCATAAACTATGAAATACACATCCAATACTTACCTACATTATCTGTGACTCATAAATATCACACTTACCTCCGTCATCTTTGATACACACATACCACACTTGTATGCATCTCACACTTACCTACATCATCTGTCACGCACGCACGCGCACGCACGCACGCAAGCGCGCGCGCGCGCGCGCACACACACGCACACACACACGCACACACACACACACACACACGCACATACACACACATATCACACTTACCTACATCTTCTGTGACACACATATATCACAATTGGTCGGTAGCGTAGTTGGTTCAATCCCAGCTTCATGTGCTAAAGGTTCTCAGTTCGATCCCAATCAGAGTCAATACATTTTGAGAAGGATCAGCTGATAATCACCGGCTGTTCATTTATCATTGGGCTATTAATTAATGACACTTTCTAAGGAATAAGTCGGCCTTAGTTTGTAACAATGACTACATTCGCTCATCTACACTCATCACACTCATTCGAAATCCCTATTCGCCCACATCTTGACGATCGGCGTCTTACGAATAAATAAAAAAAAAATAAAAAACACTTAAGTACGCGCGCTGAAGGTCCGGCCTCCTGGCTGGCCTACTAGTCATATAAAAACATCGACCCTGAGCGAGGCGATTACAGACAGATCGTAAAGGGTGATTGTTTACGTGTTTACGGAGTATTTTTATTTTGCTATTCCTTATAATTAGACCAGTATTTAAAATAAAACATCAAATAGGTTAAGAGTTTGAAAGTTACCAAATTAAAACGTATATCAATAACAACATTTAAATTAATCATACAAAATTGTAAATCAGTTAATAACTTTAATTGAAATTAAGTAACTAAGAAATATATACTTCTTACTGTCACTAACAAAAATATTTCTGTGATTTCCTTAACCGTTAAAATACATATAATTTAAATTTAAATTGGTTTAAAATAAAAATGTCGAGTTGGGAGTGACTCGTCAGTTTTATAAAACTCATGGACTGTTCTTCTAACGACACATTTGTCGAAATCGTCTAGTTCTGTCACTGTTCTTTTTCTCTTGTTTTTTTTTTTTTTTTTTTTTTTTTTTTTTTTTTAGTTGTGAAGGAACACTCTATTTCCGCTGAAGTGTCCAATAAACACTTTTCACGCCGAATTTCCTTTATAAGAGTTTTTGAAACGCCACATGCAACTGCAGTTAGTTCTAACGATTTTTTTACGGGGATTCGTTGTTCATCTCTTAATTTGGCCTCATTCACCATGAACTCACTTACTCTCCAAATAATTTCCCTACCCTGACTTCTAGTAGTTTTCCTTGCTACTTTAGGAATAAGCGAGCCATAGTTGAGGCAGGAACCACCAAAGGAATAAACTATTTAGGATTTACGTTCACTAATTTTACAACCTTAAGAGTCTGCAGAGGCTGTCGGACATGTTGGTTTTAATCTCATTAGAACGATATTTTTTCGAACCAGACAAATGATCACGCGTGTCCAAATTTAACAATTATTTTTAAACTGTCTTTTCCAAACAAATTGCATTTGATCAAGAGTGAAATTACTCGTTGAACTGCTTTGTGGATTCATTATTAGTTTAATAGAATAAATATAAAATTTATTTAGATTAAACTTTTATTTTCACCTATTTTTCAAATCTAGGCGTATGTATTCATAATATCAAAAGCAAACCCAATGCGCAATATGATAGCATTTTAAATGACACCTCATTCACAACTTTTGGTAAATAAATAATGATAAAAATATGGATTCAAAATAAAGTTGTTTTTATGAGAATTAAACCAGTATGGCTGACAGACTCTGCAGACTCTTAACACACTCAAGGAACACAAAAAAATACAAACTGACTTATTACACTACAGTAGTTGGATAAAAACAAACATATAACCAACTAAATAATTTTTTATCGTACACTTGAGTAAACATTCTTAACACGCTAAACCACAAGCCAATATATTGCACGCAGTCTGGAAACGTACTGAATGTGCATCCGTAGATAACAATTAACGTAACTTATTTTAGAAGCAAGTATGGAAAAGACTCCTAGCGTGGGAAAGTCTGACAGTAGCGAATGTTTCCAGGACTGCAGGCATATTGGGCCCTCCACCCGTCTCTTCCCTATCACCGCTCGGCTTGCTCGAGGCTGGACCTTCGGCGCGCGGTCTATACCTACATCATCTGTTACACACAAGTGTCACACTTGCTTACAGAATCTGTGACACACACAAATTGAAGTAAGTGTGAGATATGTATATCACAGATAATGAAGGTGATACAATAACATCTTTCAAAATTGTGAATAGGAGCAGAATTATGTCTTTTTGATGAAATTAAATTGTTAAATTTCCACTGATACATTTATCTGTTTTAAAAGATATGTAAGATATTTTATTAAATTAATAAAGTTTAGGTGGTCAGGATGAGTTTTTTTAGGACTTGGTATATTTAAAAATTTTCTTAGTTGGAATCTTCGTGATTAAGAGGCCACATTCCCTTTACAGCCCCGTCACAGGCCGCAAACGACGTTGATCAAAGTGGGCAAGGGCGTAAACTGGTCGTTCCTTAAGCCCCAAGTAGTGAGCAGCACCTTCAAAGTAAGACGTTTAACAAGCTCTTTTTATTACCTGTAATCTGGTCTCGTTAGTTAGAAGATAAGTTTATTTCATGAGAGTTTTAAAAGTACTATGTAAACCCTTAATACCTAGGAAGAGTGTTAGTGAATAACGCGTAGAGTGATATATCCGTATGTCTAAACAAAAATACATTTAGGAAGTTTTTTTTTAATATTGTTTTGTTACTTAATAAATACGCGCACGCCCATGTATAGTATAAAATATTTGTAAAATATGTTGATTATTTACGTTTACATATGGAATAATTTTCGAGTTGCAATTCTTGATCTGGAAGAAATTTTATATGTATAAAATAACTATTGATTTCTGAGGTATTTAGATATATTGCAACGTATTTTTGCAGTTAATTCAGGCTTTAGTTAGTTACTTTTAAAACTATATTTACTCATAACTAATATTAACTGTGTATTCTCTGATAACGCTTTATGACTTGAACTGACTTTTAAATTAAATGCACTTCTGAATAATAATTATAGATTACAACTGTTAATAGTCATTAGGTGATACTTTAAAAACATAGAGAAGGAAAACAACTGTTCCTTCAAGAAGTATAGTCATAATATATAATGTCATTTTCACCGTGATGTGTGACGCAATAAAATGTGTCTGGTGGTTTCCCGAAAAGTGTTTATAATGCAGAATTTTAAATGTTGTAAAAGGTACGTTTAAAATACAACAACGCAATTGGATGTGCTTTTGGCTATCACACCTTATTACAAACTATTAAAGAAGGCAGCACACAACTATTATAACTACTATTTATTGTGTTTGCGTGAATAGGATTATTAAACTAAGAGAGACTCATTTTAGTTTTGAATCATTTTAAATTCAGATATATATATATATATATATATATATATATATATACACTATTTTTAGTATATAAAATGTTTAAAATTAGTAACTAGATATTATACACAATTTAAAACATCTGTTAAGGCCCCTTACAAAATCAAATTTACAGAAAAACTAAGGTGCTTACTTTTAAAGTCCCTGAGAAATTCAAGCTTCATTAAGTACATATACTCAGTTGTTTTAACTAAAGAATCAATAGCCGTGTCTTATCTGCGTATAATCTTTTTGATATAGTCGATGAAAAATATTTTAATAAAAATATAAAGTAAATGTTTTTTACAAAACAAATAAATAAAACATTCAATAATCATTTCATTCTCGAAACAAGCTTGTTTCCAGATGGATAGAAAAAAATTTAGATTACAATGTAAGAAAAAGATTATAGATTACCTATAAATTTGATTGTCTTTGATGCCCAAACACAATGAAAATAGACACTCGTTTCATTGTTTACAGGTAATGAAAGCACTGACACTTTTAATAATATATGGTGTAACTGAACTATTTATTTGTGTTTACTTATTTATTAATTTTGGTTAAAAAGTGAATAACTAGAAAATAATATATTTGTAGAAGGGAGTTCTTTTTCTTCGTATAACAGAATATTATTGTGGATAGCTTTAACGTAATTTGTATTAAATTACGTTTAAATAATTAAAACCATAGAAATCTGGACTAGCTTACAGCGTTGATAAGCGCTATTTAAGCGTATAAAAGAACCGATATAAAAGTAAATACTATATTATTTTCTAAACTAAACGGATCAAGGACATTCTTCTTTTGATTTTGATATAATAAAAAAATAAATAACTACACAAAAAGTCTTCATTATGCAGAGTTAAGGTAAAGTCCTCTCTTTTATTTGCAACTTTAAATTAAATGACATACAAATTTAAATAAATAAATGGCTATTTATAAAGGTTTTTAAAACTTCAAATTAATCTCATATCAACAAATATATTTTTTACTTAAACATGTTTATATTCGAGCAGTCAACTACTTAAACTAGTATAAAACTATACAATAAATAGGGATACATTTTACTCACGTCACTTTTAAGGTAGTTAGCAAGTGTGAAATTCTAACTAACCTGAAAAAATGACAATGTGCTTAAATCAATAAATTTAACTCGTCAAACATAACTTTCACTTTACAATATGATAATCTTATCTGAAATTGTAAATACTGACCTGCGTATGTTTTATTCAGTTAAGTAAAATATAAGGTTATTTGGCAGAAACCGGCCGAACTGCTAGTAGGTTGATTTAGCTAAGGTTATTTTGGTAAGAGAATTAAAGTTATTTTAGATTAGATAATTAGGTCCTTGCTTGGGTAGGATTATAGTGCATAATATTTATAGTAACATAATAATAAACATATATACATAAGTTCGGTAAAATAATTTTCAAGTTTACTATAGCAATGTTTAAGGAAACCTCTTCTATAAAAAGAACAAAATAATTTTATTTATTTATTTTATACTAGAACTTACAGCAATGGCAAAGAAGCGGTTCTGTTTGAAACTGCTTGTAAAATTAGCGGACAATCTACATGCAAAACATCACTTCCAGAGGTAGCGTCAAGGTACAACATGAAATGTACTATTCCTTATTTACATAAACAGTTCGTTCTGGGTTCGTGTTTCTGAATATTGCTCATTAATATTAATGAGAACGTTCCGTACATTAGTTTACATTCAATATACCTTATGAATGAATAATTCGATCGAGTCATTACTAGAAGGCCCATATTAAAATTATTCTTTTTACTATTAAAGTGTAAAACAGGTAGTTTATTCGTATAAATAGAAAACAATGTAAGACCTTAATGTACTATATCAAAATTTATTACAAAATTATGAGCAATTTTCAAAACTTCACTGCTTTATCTCTATAGCTGTAACATATGTGGAGACCTACAGATGAATACCACAGGTTGTTCAACAGCCACATCGCTGGATGTAGCGCGCGTAGTTTCATGCATCCTAGTGTTCAGTGTGCTTTGCCAGTACATTACTTCATATTTGGTAATGATATTAAGTGTACAACTATAGATAAGTCACTTAGAGGAACTGAGTGGTGGAAATGATATATAACTCATCCCCCCACTGAGTAATTTCACTTAAACATTATCATGGCAACCATGATGATATAATTACTCGTACTAGCAGCGCAATGACAAGCCCCATCCATTAAGTCATTAGCATTAACACCAACTAATAAAGCCTAAAACAATTAAATTAAACCAATATTTTGTTTTTAAATAACAATTAATAATAGCAATAACACAATGAATAATAAATGTAAATAATAAATGTAATTATTAAACAGCAATTAAACAAACTTATACAGTTCATTTAGGTTATTTTTTCAATTGAACACTCTTGTGGGAGTTGAACACCTAATGCCGAAGCTAGTAACGCCCGTTAAGTAAGGCAGCTTGGCGGTGGAAATATTCCCCTTTGCTGCTGAAACTCCTACATGCACTAATTATATCACGCAGGTCACTTATTGTCCAGCCCATTTATATTTGATTGTTTATTGTAAATATTAAATCGTTAGAAGTAATATTTATATTTTACCTGTACTTAAGTAGCATAAATAATTATGTTATATTATAATAACAGTGTATGCTGTGATAAGAAGTTCTTTGAGCACAGTTCGCTGTTAACGTTTTCCAGATCTGTGTATACTTTTACAAACAACATAATATGCTCAATAAGAAAAAGGTTCACTAATAAAAATAATAATTATTATATTTTTAGAGTGATACTTGTTGAACCTTGAAAAATAAAATTATCGATTCTAAACTTACTTATTTTTCACTTTTAATTATAAATTTTGAATTTTCTTAATTTACACTAAAAAATATATTTGATATGTGTCAAAATAGTTTAATTAGATTCCATGTTTTCTAACTACTTGTTCTTAAATATTTATAACGGTAAAGTTGGGAGATCTAATGGTCGAGTAAGCTCAGGTCCAGGACTTTGAACGCGACTTAGAGATAACGGAGGTTCGAATCCAGATCTTAATTGGAACATTTTACAAAAATTTGTAATATGAAATTTAATAGTTTTCCCCATTCTCTGTCTGAATAAGTTATCCGCACATGCATATGGCGTCCGTGGGGAATGGACGGATAAAGGTTCGGATCGGCCACTCCTTTAAAACAATGTTAAGTTAAATATTTGTTATTTTAAGATAAATAATAAGTATTAAATAAAGGACACCTTGGATTTTAAGATATACGTTTAAAAGTGAAGAGGTGGCAAACAGGAGTTAAGCTAGACATAACTCGACATCTCGGAATTGGCCAACTCCACCCAGCTCCTAGATATAGTTAATATCTACTTTGATAACACCAAGCAACTATTTTAATAATTTGAGAAACATTTATAACTATACATAATTTGTAAAAGTGTTTGACAGTAAAAACCAATTAACATAGAACGATATATGTACTGTACACCTACATATGTGGGTAAATATGTTAAACGCGAGATGACGAGAAGTTGACGAGCTCTTTGTAGGCCAAATAGGCTTTACAGAGAAGGCAGGTCTAATCAAGTGATTCTCGTCTACCTTGCTTCTAATCTTGACGAAAGTATATTCTGGCTTTTTTATCAATATTATGACTATACAATATCTCCAGTATTGTAGCAAGGTGTCTTAACTACTTTTAAACAAAACATATCAAATATATAATTGATGCAATACAAAATATATAATTTTTGTACTGTTTTATAATTTTATAAAACAGTATTGTTCGCGAGGCTGTTACAACTTCACTTAAAATAATGAAAGCCACACACAAGAAGAGTATCGTGTGACACCCCATATCACACTTACCTGTCTGGGAGTACAGCCAGATACAGCTGGACTAGGTGAGTAGTGCAGAGTCCACTCACACAAGAAGATACTCGTCTGACACCCCGTATCAAACTTACCTCCCTATTAAACAATTAGTCTGGGAGTACAGCCAGTGACAGCTGGACTAGGTGAGTAGTGCAGAGTCCACTCACACAAGAAGAGACTCGTCTGACACCCCGTATCAAACTTACCTCCCTATTAAACAATTAGTCTGGGAGTACAGCCAGTGACAGCTGGACTAGGTGAGTAGTGCAGAGTCCACTCACACAAGAAGAGACTCGTCTGACACCCCGTATCAAACTTACCTCCCTATTAAACAATTAGTCTGGGAGTACAGCCAGTGACAGCTGGACTAGGTGAGTAGTGCAGAGTCCACTCACACAAGAAGAGACTCGTCTGACACCCCGTATCAAACTTACCTCCCTATTAAACAATTAGTCTGGGAGTACAGCCAGTGACAGCTGGACTAGGTGTGTAGTGCAGAGTCCACTCACACAAGAAGAGACTCGTCTGACACCCCGTATCAAACTTACCTCCCTATTAAACAATTAGTCTGGGAGTACAGCCAGTGACAGCTGGACTAGGTGTGTAGTGCAGAGTCCACTCACACAAGAAGAGACTCGTCTGACACCCCGTATCAAACTTACCTCCCTATTAAACAATTAGTCTGGGAGTACAGCCAGTGACAGCTGGACTAGGTGTGTAGTGCAGAGTCCACACACACAAGAAGAGTCTCGTGTGACACCTCGTATCACACTTACCTGTCTGGAAGTACAGCCAATGACATCTGGACTAGGTGTGTAGTGCAGAGTCCACTCACACAAGAAGAGACTCGTCTGACACCCCGTATCAAACTTACCTCCCTATTAAACAATTAGTCTGGGAGTACAGCCAGTGACAGCTGGACTAGGTGTGTAGTGCAGAGTCCACTCACACAAGAAGAGACTCGTCTGACACCCCGTATCAAACTTACCTCCCTATTAAACAATTAGTCTGGGAGTACAGCCAGTGACAGCTGGACTAGGTGTGTAGTGCAGAGTCCACTCACACAAGAAGAGACTCGTCTGACACCCCGTATCAAACTTACCTCCCTATTAAACAATTAGTCTGGGAGTACAGCCAGTGACAGCTGGACTAGGTGAGTAGTGCAGAGTCCACTCACACAAGAAGAGACTCGTCTGACACCCCGTATCAAACTTACCTCCCTATTAAACAATTAGTCTGGGAGTACAGCCAGTGACAGCTGGACTAGGTGTGTAGTGCAGAGTCCACTCACACAAGAAGAGACTCGTCTGACACCCCGTATCAAACTTACCTCCCTATTAAACAATTAGTCTGGGAGTACAGCCAGTGACAGCTGGACTAGGTGAGTAGTGCAGAGTCCACTCACACAAGAAGATACTCGTCTGACACCCCGTATCAAACTTACCTCCCGATTAAACAATTAGTCTGGGAGTACAGCCTGTGGCAGCTGGACTAGGTGAGTACTGCAGAGTTCATACACAAGAAGAGTCTCGTGTGACACCCTATATCACACTTACCTGTCTGGGAGTACAGCCAGTGACAGCTGCAACTAGGTGAGTAGTGCAGTCCACTCAAACAGTTACCTTCTGTTGTGTCTCTTTGATACAAAAGCTAATTCCTCTCCAAATTTCGTCAAAATCTGTTCAATGGTTCCGGAGATTTAGTAATGAGTGAGAGCATCGTTTTATGGTTTTATCCATTAAGACTAGGGAGCACCCCTGCATGCTTCGCGTTCCAACCCCGATATTGTAAATAAGTATTATATATGTATAATTTTATCACTTTATGTTTGTTGTTACAGTATTTATTAGTATGAGTAGTAGAAAAACTGCCAAGCGCCCAGACTAATAGTTGAATCTGTACATCATCTATGACACACACATCTCTCACTTGCCTACATCATCTATGATACACACATCTCTCACTTACCTACATCATCTATGACACACATCTCTCACTTACCTACATCATCTATGACACACACATATCACACTTGCCTGCATCATCTATTACACACATCTCTCACTTACCTACATAATCTATGACACACACATCTCTCACTTACCTACATTCTCTACGACACACTCATCTCACACTTACCTACATTCTCTATGACACACACAATACATATATATAGTATACCATATATGAACCATTTTACCATATAAAAATTGTTTGTTCTCATAAATGTAATGTTTTATACACAATAACAAATTGTAATTTTTACTTTTTTTACAAAATATTATAGAACAATTTGTTCATGAGGAATAAATCTCTATTTTGAAAACTTCACTTACAGTGATGGGAGTACATAGTCTTAAAGTAAGTATAATAAATATTTTTATACTTATTAAATATACATTTCACAAAAACGTAAATAATCAAAAAGTTAAAATTTTAAAAGTTTAATTTACAAAATCTTATATCTCTTTGTACTATAAATTGTAAAAAGCTACAAGTACCTGATTTAATTTAAGATTCAGTGGTATGATATTTTAAACACCTATGCTGCAAATATCAAATCCGTTTCAATAATCTAATTAACTATGGAATACGGCGAGGACAACACCTATATATTGATGATCGCAAAAGTAAAACAAAATAATCTATCCAGTTAGAATTTGTGGATTTTTATGTTGAGCAGATAAATTTGTTTTTTTTTTTAGACACTCTTTTCTGGCCATACCTAATATTACACTGGCCTTAAAATCTCTGACTCAAGGCAGATTACAGATTACCAACGTGTTAAATATCACAAAGGCTATACAGGTATTATGTGAGACTACTTCGTACTTATAAGGTAAAAAAAAATACAATTTTGTAAAATCGAATAGCCGTTTTTTTTTTTTTTTTTTTTTTTTTTTTTTTGGCTGGTAACTACTAATTGGTTCTACACAGAACTTTTATTAAATATAATATTGTGTTTCATCGGTGGGTCGAAGTTTTATTTATTTATTTCTTTCAATAGTTTTTAACTATTCAAAAACACCAATAATGAAAGGATGGTAAAAAATAAAGTAATTTTTATTTGTTTCCTAAGAAATATATTAGACATTTCGAAACTGTTTTTCAAACCATGCGGAGAACATATGAGAGTGAAACAAATATTTCATTACAAAAAATATTTATCGTAAACCTTAGTTTTTAGTCTATACAAAGTGCATCCTTTTAATTCAACTAGTAAAATAGACTAACTTTAACACTAGGTTGGAACTTCAAGGCAGGTATTTGTGTTTAGTCATGGTAAACGTAACATTAACATAAAATGATATTACATTGATAGTCAATCATGTAAAATCAGGTTCCTATATTCCCGTTCAGATATCGTATTAAGAATAGTTTTTGGGGGGTCTGTCATTTAAATTTCAAATAAAAATACTTTCCTACAGAAACTTATAGTACTATCAATTTTTTTACCTTTTAGATGAACTATTTTGTTTAGTTAATAGTAAGTATGTCCACCAGTTAAGTATACCTTAATAAGTTAATAATTATAATTTTGTTTGTTTATATAAGCCACGTTAATCAGTCCGAGTTCAAAAATCTAATAGATATCATCAGACACTACTATTAAATCGCTTAAATTTCAAAATAAATGTATTACATCGCGTTTCAACAAACATTTCGAGATTAGGTCAGTAGAATATCTACATGGAAACCATGGTTCCTACGGGGTTTGGGGGGGGGGTGTGATATTCGACGGGAATACAGTGGTACTTATTTCCATAAACGGGTCGTTTCTTCTAGTAGCTTCGTCAATATAATATAAAGTGATAAATATATTTCCTAATTACCCATATATACATTGTATGGATTGGGTAGTTTTTACGGATTATAAATTTAAATAGCATTTTTATATCCATTAAATGTTTCGTAACGGATACATTGGACATGGGACTAATGTAAGTATATTATAAACAAATCAATAAGTGTCATTATTCCTAAATGTTTCCTAGGTATACAAATGATATTTTACATGTTGATTACAGTTATTTAAGTTTGGAATCAATCAATCGATTCCCTCGAAAGAAACTGTAACCTGTTTTAATGAGCTTTTGTAATTTCGTTTTAATCTTTCTAAATTACTCCCTTTTCTTAAATTCGGTTCGGTTTTAATTTTCTTCGTTTCTGCAATTCTCTGACCAACTGTTATACTCATATGACCATCTTCTAAAAACTCATGTGCTTGAGTTTTCACCTTTTTTGGAATATTATTAGGTATTATTCCTGTTTTTTAAGATCTTCTTTTGTTAAATATATCGATTTAACGATTTAATGTATTACTGTTTTGGTTCTACTTTAATATTAACAATATAATTAACATTACAACCCCAAATATAATCCCAAAACTAAGTATTTTACCTTTTTGTTGTTGGCAGTACAGGCACTGCGGAAATTTAAGCAAAGTTGCTGTAATTAATATTACAGTTTACGGTATTTTAAAACAGTTCAGAATAGTAGAAGGCCACATTTCTAAAGTTTGACGACATAAAAGTTTCACAGTAACATTATACTATACATTTGAATCACTATTTAACCGAAATAAATTGAACTATTTACATTTCATTGAGTAATATATCACACAAAACTTCCACTTAATTGAAAATTGTAACATTACAATCAACATTCTGCTATCAAAACACTAAAAGTTAACGAATTGGGCCTCCTTTTACGTTAAAATTTAAACAAAGTATATTTTTGTTCACAACGAACCTTCAGACGACATTTTAAAGCCAATACCCGTGCACACAAGTAGATTGGTTTATCAGTGGTTGAGACTTAAAACTTTACAACTCTTGAAATAAGATTATCGATTATCATTTAAACGTGACGTCACGTTTCACAATGATAGCAGTAAAAATATATGACATGAAGAAAAATCTCAAGCGGAGCAATAAACTGCGGGAATGTGTTATCCACCTTTCATTGTTATCCATCGTTTATTGAGAACCTGCGTGACTAGCTTCCAATGAGGCCCTCAAGCCAACAGATACAGGGTGAAAAAATTATGGAAACGCTTTTACAACTTTTCTATGACTTTACTTGTAAAAATTAAATCTTGGGACAAAGAGCACATTTTTTGATGCCATTAGCGATATTTAATCGTTTAAGGGGGACAGCCCATATGGAGTTGAACGGAAATCTTTAATGTAAGCCTAGGTTGACTTTGAAATCAAATTAAAGGCCTATTCAATAGAAATTCATTGCCGTAAAACGGACTTCGAAAGGTATATCTTTACCAGTGTAGCGGTCTATTGAATGGTTGCCATCGACGTGGAACTACTATACTGTGTTTCACGTTGAGAATGCAGTACGGCTCTTATGGGCAAATACAGCGCTACTAGCTGGTGCAAAAATAAAGAGACAGTGGGCACTGTCTGTCTGCCCACTGTCATATAGCATCCTCACGGTTTGGCTCGGATATTATACTACAATATTTTATTTTAAAAAGACATATGTCTAAAAATTAATACAATTTAATTATGTATTAAATAGTTTATAAATCAATCATCGTTAGTTAACAATTTATTAAAGAACAAACAAATTATTAACTATAAAAATCTGTAGATATTTTTGTATATGTTTATTCACTTACAAGAAAAATGTTATTGGTAAAAAGAGAAATATAGTAAAATAGAAAATACATTATCTATTAAAAGGCTACATGAAGAAATCAAGTTTTAATTGGCCTGTTCCAAGACAAAAATGAACGTTTATTTATTGGCAAAACCCTTACTTTGTACCTAAATTAACGAATGTTGAAATTATTAATAGATTTATTACAATTAATTTTGTATATAATTATTTATGTTAGGTTATTAGACGTATTAGATAACAATATTCAAGAAATGTATGAATTGTGTTACAATAAATAATTAATTAGTTTTAGTATAAATATGCTTTCAAACAAATAAAAGCCAGCTCAGTGCGTGTCTTATATTATATCTAACCCAACAATACATCAACTGATGACAAGGCGTTTGAGTGACTCGTTTGGGCCTTTCGCTCCTTTCATCTTATCTGTTGATGCAAAGGAATAAACAAACATTCCCCAAGAAGGAAGTACAAGCGTACATTCAGTGTTGGAGGAGGTTTGAGGTTATTGTTTGTGTTTTTCTGAGTGTATTGAAAAAGTGATCGAGTGAATTCAATAATTATAATTTTAGTGATTCAGTGTGGTCTTTAAGAATTGAAAAGAAAGCCAAAGGAAAAATAATTAAAATTGACGAGAGGAAATAGTGTTAAACGTATATAAGAATTTCGAAAAGTGTTACCCAGATAAAAGTGTCACTTTTTATGTAAAAAAAACCAGTGAGGCTACGTTAATTAGTGAAAGAACTAGGATTTAAAAATTCTAAATTAAGGTAAGGAAGGAAATTGTGGACATATTGTCACGCCAACAAAAATACATCAAAAAATAAAATACCAAACAATAAATTACAGTTATATTTTTATCATAATTTTAACTATGTGTTTATCAAAATTAAAAAAAAACTGCTTCCAGAGGAGATATCTTGATAACACTTAACTGATTTCAAATTCGTAGTAGTATGCTTAAATGAACGAACTAAAAAAAGTACTATTTATAAATATATTCAAATAGAGTTAATAAACAGAAAAAAGTTAAGTTCAACACCTTGCTAAACTTTAGGAACGGGTGGGTTACTAAAAAATAAATGTGACACTTGTATACTATAAAACACCTACTGTATTGTAAATGATTTGATGTACTGTTAAAATAACTGAAAAATAATTGTATGCTTGTAATTTTTATTGCTTGATATTATAAATTCAACTTTAAGCGACATATTTTTAGCATAATATTTAGGTTTTATATAAAAATAAATAATATTTCTCCTGGCCTCCTATTTTAGCACCGATGGAATAGTATATGGTTCAGAGTGAGACCAACTCACCAACACGATGACAACTGCGCGCGCCGCATAGTCATATTTCTTTGTCACTTATTACTGACTAAATTATGCATATTTGTGAAAAAAGTTTCAATAAAAAAATTAAGTATCATTTTTTATCTACAACTTTCCCGCTGACGAAACTTACCTGACCAACAAATGAAAAACTTCCTCAAAGGTCAACTTTTCCATGTCTTTTCTCAAATATATGAACTAATTTTTACTTCTATTATATTATTACAAAGTAGTTTTATTATATAATCAATTCATACTAACACAGTAAGCATCCACTACTTCTGTATAAAGTTTACACAAAATTTCAAAATGTTCAATCAATATTTATTCACTTAAAATGCAGTGTAAATGAATTGTGGCCTCTCAAAACTGAATCTCCAAGACCTGTACGTTTTTAAAGCATCCGATAATGTTTTTAAATTATTAACTTTTTTATACCTTTAATAACCTTTTATACCTTTAACCCCAACCAGTTCCATGTGAACATTTGATTTTATGATTACTTTTTATCAGCGAGTCAACGTTTTTATACAGTGCTGTAGCTCAAAAACTCCCATTTGATTAGCATTGCTTATGGGCTTACCGTACTGCATTCTCAATAAGAAATTGAGTATAGAAAGGTTTGGGGTGTCCATGTTGGATCAGGTCAAGGTTCAGATGTGAAGGGAAGAGAACTGAGTGTCAGACTTGTCAGTTAGCTAAAAATCAGACCAACACTACGTGGTTCGGATTCCACGTAAATCTGTAGGTCCCATAGTTGCCCTGGCTATTGGGCTATTAATAAATGGTCCTTTCTAAGCTAAGTTGAACTCAGATAGTAACAATGACTACACTCGTTTATATACACTCATTCACCCCACATATTCGCCTATATCTCTACGATCAGCGTCTGAGAGATGAATAATGAATAATAATCATAATAAAGTAACTAATTTGAGCAATATTATTTCTCCGCTATTAAACGATTTTTAGTAAATTTTCTGTTAAAAACAATACTTTATGGAACACAATAACTCAAAAAAATTAAATTATCTATGGAAAAAATAAGCTGTTTTGAAACCTTTTCCATGTTTTCTACGCTTTCACAACAATTTAATTTTGTTCCTTAAATAATTTGATAATTTAATATTTTTAGTTATTATGTTCCATAAAGTATAATTTTGTATCAAAAAATTTACTTAAAATCGTTAAATAGCGGAGTAATAATATTGCTCAAATTAGTTACTTTGAAATTTAACTGACAATTGCAATTACTTTATATTTAATGGATCTTTAATTGTATACCAAACTCGAACTAGGCTATAATTAAAGATTTTCGTTCAACTCCACGTTGGCCGCCCCCCTGAAAAGATGAAATGTCACTAATGGCATCAAAAAGTGTGTTATTTGTAATCATGATGATGTACAAGATCTCATTTTTACAAGTAAAGTCATAGAACAGTTGTGAAAGTGAACTGAACTGACGACCAATCTCAGAGTGATAATTGCATGAATGTGTTATCGACCTCTCATCGTTTTTCACCGTTTATTGACAAACCTGTGTGACCAGCTCAAAATGAGGCCCTCAAGCCAACAGATATAACTGAAATGACGACCAATCTCAGAGTGATAACTGTGGGAATGTGTTATCCACCTCTCATCGTTATTCACCGTTTATTTGCAAACCTGTGTGACCAGCTTACAATGAAGCACTCAAGGCAACAGATATAACTGAACTAACGACCAATCTCAGAGTGATAACTGCGGGAATGTGTTATCCATCTCTCGTCGTTAATCACCGTTTATTGACAAACCTGTGTGACTAGCTCAAAATGAGGCCCTCAAGCCAACAGATATAACTGAACTAACGACCAATCTCAGAGTGATAACTGCGGGAATGTGTTATCCATCTCTCGTCGTTAATCACCGTTTACTGACAAACCTGTGTGACCAGCTCAAAATGAGGCCCTCAAGCCAACAGATATAACTGAAATGACGACTAATCTCAGAGTGATAACTGCGGGAATGTGTTATCCATCTCTCGTCGTTAATCACCGTTTATTGACAAACCTGTGTGACCAGCTCTAAATGAGGCCCTCAAGCCAACAGATATAACTGAAATGACGACTAATCTCAGAGTGATAACTGTGGGAATGTGTTATCCACCTCTCATCGTTATTCACCGTTTATTGACAAACCTGCGTGACCAGCTTATTACAATGAAGCACTCAAGGCAACAGATATAACTGAACTAACGACCAATCTCAGAGTGATAACTGCGGGAATGTGTTATCCATCTCTCGTCGTTAATCACCGTTTATTGACAAACCTGTGTGACCAGCTCAAAATGAGGCCCTGAAGCCAACAGATATAACTGAACTGACGACCAATCTCAGAGTGATAACTGCGGGAATGTGTTATCCACCTCTCATCGTTATTCACCGTTTATTGACAAACCTGTGTGACCAGCTTAAAATGAGGCCCTCAAGGCAACAGATATAACTGAAATGACGACCAACCTCAGAGTGATAACTGCGGGAATGTGTTATCCATATCTCATCGTTATTCACCGTTTATTGACAAACCTGTGTGACCAGCTCAAAATGAGGCCCTCAAGCCAACAGATATAACTGAACTGACGACCAACCTCAGAGTGATAACTGCGGGAATGTGTTATCCACCTCTCATCGTTATTCACCGTTTATTGACAAACCTGTGTGACCAGCTCAAAATGAGGCCCTCAAGCCAACAGATATAACTGAACTGACGACCAATCTCAGAGTGATAACTGCGGGAATGTGTTATCCACCTCTCATCGTTATTCACCGTTTATTGACAAACCTGTGTGACCAGCTTACAATGAGGCCCTCAAGGCAACAGATATAACTGAACTAACGTCCAATCTCAGAGTGATAACTGCGGGAATGTGTTATCCATCTCTCGTCGTTAATCACCGTTTATTGACAAACCTGTGTGACCAGCTTACAATGAGGCCCTCAAGGCAACAGATATAACTGAAATGACGACCAATCTCAGAGTGATAATACGGGAATGTGTTATCTACCTTTCATCGTTATTCACCGTTTATTGACAAACCTGCGTGACCAGCTCAAAATGAGGCCCTCAAGCCAACAGATATAACTGAAATGACGACCAATCTCAGAGTGATAATTGCGGGAATGTGTTATCCACCTCTCATCGTTATTCACCGTTTATTGACAAACCTGCGTGACCAGCTCAAAATGAGGCCCTCAAGCCAACAAATATAACTGAAATGACGACCAATCTCAGAGTGATAACTGCGGGAATGTGATATCCACCTCTCATCGTTATTCACCGTTTATTGACAAACCTGCGTGACCAGCTCAAAATGAGGCCCTCAAGCCAACAGATATAACTGAAATGACGACCAATCTCAGAGTGATAACTGCGGGAATGTGATATCCACCTCTTATCGTTATTCACCGTTTATTGACAAACCTGCGTGACCGGCTTACAATGAAGCACTCAAGGCAACAGATATAACTGAAATGACGACCAATCTCAGAGTGATAACTGCGGGAATGTGTTATCCACCTCTCATCGTTATTCACCGTTTATTGACAAACCTGTGTGACCAGCTTACAATGAAGCACTCAAGGCAACAGATATAACTGAAATGACGACCAATCTCAGAGTGATAACTGCGGGAATGTGTTATCCACCTCTCATCGTTATTCACCGTTATTGACAAACCTGTGTGACCAGCTCACAATGAGGCCCTCAAGGCAACAGATATAACTGAAATGACGACCAATCTCAGAGTGATAACTGCGGGAATGTGTTATCCACCTCTCATCGTTATTCACCGTTTATTGACAAACCTGTGTGACCAGCTTACAATGAGGCCCTCAAGGCAACAGATATAACTGAAATGACGACCAATCTCAGAGTGATAACTACGGGAATGTGTTATCCACCTCTCATCGTTATTCACCGTTTATTGACAAACCTGCGTGACCAGCTTACAATTAAGCCCTCAAGTCAACAGATATAACTAAAATGACGACCAATCTCAGAGTGATAATGCGGGAATGTGTTATCCGCTTATCACCATTATCCACCATTTATTGACAAACCTGCGGGACCAGCTTATAACGAAGCCCTCAAGCCAACAGATATAACTGAAATGACGACCAATCTCAAAGTGATAACTGTGGGAATGTGTTATCCATCTCTCATCGTTATTCACCGTTTATTGACAAACCTGCGTGACCAACTTACAATGAGGCCCTCAAGCTAACAGATATAACTGAAATGACGACCAATCTCAAAGTGATAACTGTGGGAATGTGTTATCCATCTCTCATCGTTATTCACCGTTTATTGACAAACCTGCGTGACCAACTTACAATGAGGCCCTCAAGCTAACAGATATGATAACTGTGGGAATGTGTTTTCCATCTCTCGTCGTTATTCACCGTTTATTGACAAACCTGCGTGACCAGATTACAATGAAGCCCTCAAGCCAACAGACATAACTAAAATGACGACCAATCTCAGAGTGATAATACGGGAATGTGTTATCCAACTTTCTTCGTTATTCACCATTTATTGACAAACCTCCGTGACCAGCTTACAATGAAGCCCTCAAGCCAACAGATATAACTAAAATGACGACCAATCTCAGAGTGATAATACGGGAATGTGTTATCCACCTTTCATCGTTATTCACCATTTATTGACAAACCTACGTGACCAGCTTACAACGAAGCCCTCAAGCCAACAGATATAACTGAACTGACGACCAATCTCAGAGTGATAATTGCGGGAATGTGTTTTCCACCTCTCATCGTTATTCACCGTTTATTGACAAACCTGCGTGACCAACTTACAATGAGGCCTCAATCCAACAGATATAACGTTGGATGGGAATGTGTTTTCCATCTCTCGTCGTTATCCACCGTTTATTGATAAACCTGCGTGACCAGCTAGCAATGAGGCTATCATGCCAAACGTGACGTTAACAAAGTATGTTATGACGTAAGAAAAATATGAACATAGGAAGAAAATATAACCTTACTATGTTAACATAAGAATATAAATCTTTTCTAATTCATATTTTATATTTAAAAACAAAAATATAACTGGAAGCTGGTGTTAAACTCTCCCGTTCATGTAGGTCATTTATCCACCTACCTACGTATATTAATGTGTTGTGTAGAGTCAACCATAGGTAGGCCTACATTAAAGCAGTGATATACTAATTGGTAAGGTTGGTATTAAAGGGTTCTAACCATACCTTATTATGAAATTTAGTAAGGTTTTAATGGAATATTCCGATTTTAAATAACTGTTCTGAATAAAAGTTGCGTTTTAAATGTATGACTAGTAGAATAGAAAATAGAAATGTATGTTCTCATAGATTAGATGGGGCTGTGAAATACTAGTACACAAGGAAAAGTTTTACATTTAAAAAAAGTTAGACTAATCAGCCTAACTTTCGTAACATACAAACACTACCAGTATACAATATGTAGCTTTATATTATCACCTAAAGCAAACATTTTGTTCACTTCTAATTGTAATTTTGTAATGCCATTATACTGTAATTGGTACTTTTATTAATTTCACGGCTTTTCCTGGTCTTATTTATTTAAATATTACTCCAATATTTTTACTGCTTATAAACCAGGCTAAATTTGTTTAAATTTAATATTATCTAAAACCACATCAGTATTGTTTTGAAGTTTCAATTACTTTATTGGATTGGATTTTTGTTGTATTAATGATAAAGGAGTCAAACAAAGGAGTCAAATCAGAAAACAAATTTACTTACTTTCTATTCTAAATAGTAAATTCAACATTAATAATCCATGGAGTATTTGGTTTCTTTAATGAGATAAAAAATTACAACAATATTGGTTACTGTAATAAAACAATATCATTATTTGCTATCATATCATAAAAAAATGATTTAAAACCAATTAATGTCATATACATATGATACCTACCTGATGGTGTAAGAATGTCTGATAATATTTATCACTACACTAAATATGGTATCTTTGGATGATATAATAAAAATATTACTAATAAATGCGTTTAACTATTTTAGATTGATACAAAGTAAATGTGAATTTGGTCTATACGTGGATTCTGTTAAATTGCAATTCTCAAAATCTATTTTATTAGGAATGCATTACAGTAATATTCATTTATTGGTTCTAAAAGACACCTATCTGATAAAGTAGGAGACTCAAAAACATTTACTACCTTCTCAGATAGCTGTAATTTAATTAGTCTTTCATTTGTATTCTGGGGAAAAATCCCATTGTTAAAGGTACTCTAGTTAAAAGCATATCTATCGTAACTTCCTTTTCTCAAGAGACTATATTTTTCACTATCCAATCAAGCTAAAATATAAAAAAACTTCCTTGAATAAATTATTGTAATGTATATATTACGATAGATTTAATCTTTAAAATGTGAATAAAAAATGTTTACAGGAAGTTCTATTTAAAGTGTTTTGTTGATAAAGCTATGTACTCGTAAATCTTTAATATTTTGTTTATGATAAGTAAATAAATATTTTATTGTTTTTTTACATTATAAAATATATCCCATTGATAAAA
This sequence comes from Stictocephala bisonia, assembly GCA_035578905.1. Classification (NCBI taxonomy): domain Eukaryota; kingdom Metazoa; phylum Arthropoda; class Insecta; order Hemiptera; family Membracidae; genus Stictocephala; species Stictocephala bisonia. Next base: position 250,202 of record JAQJVL010000763.1, on the reverse strand, counting down.
TTCAAACAATTAAATTGTAAAAACATTAACAATAAGTATATTAAATTTGTATTATTCTCTATTAATAAAATAAATGAAATGTGTTTATAATACCTTAAAATAAACATTCATCATTTCAGCAAAAATAAGTCTTATAGGCTCGAAGAGTGTTCATTATCACAGTTAAATACATGATTATTATGTTTCCAAAGCAATCAATTGATATCAATGATTCTAATTGTTTGTATTTCGACCGGCAATCTAAGGGTTAAAAATAAATTTACAAATATTAAACAAAATGTAATTTACAAAATGAGGTTATCCAATAGACGATATTAGTATTCACTTACACGAAAGAAAACACACACTAAACCGGATATTTTCTCTCTCTTTTTTCATTTTATTTAGCTAGATTTTTGTCTGTTTTTATAATAAAACTAAATGTTTAATGTACAAAAAGATATACGGTTTACAGCAAGTAAGTAATATATTAAAAAGAATACTAAAAACTTAATTTCAAATAATCGGCAATGACTGACAGAGTTTTGACGGGAGCCAGTCAAAAACTGACTGATTCCTACCAGCCAGGTCTTGTCGATGACTACAAGACACGAGAATGCCATTTTGTACTTTGGCCGATATTGGTGGAATTCCTCATCACAATTGTTCCATCATTACTCTCATAAATAATGATGGTCATGTTTTTGAGTTGATTTATATTCGTTAATTTTAATATTTTGTTAATTATTCAGTGATATATTGTTCTTATTTATTCAAATGTATTGTTTTTGTTATGTTTGTTGTAATTTATTTGTTGTTTTTTTATTATATTGTTAGAATTTTTATTATTTGTCATTGATTTACTATATTTAAAACATGTTTTTGATAGTTAAATGTCTATTGATTGTACCGTAGACAGTTGATTATGTTAATGTTGATGAAACTCGAAAGTACCAGTCGTAATCCAGAAAAAGCTTAATAGTGCAAAAAATATCTGGACATTTAAAAAAACTGATGAACTTTATATCAAATTTAATGATGAAGTATTTAAAACGTTAAAAAATGTTTTCTATCTCTACAATAATATAATTTATTTATTTATTTGTTTTTGATTAATATGTTAAATAAACTGTAAATAACGTTTGTTTTCACTTCATTTCTCTGTAATGATGGTTTTTCTGATCTTTGAGAGTACTTTAGTTGTTTATTGAGTATATTTATATAATTGAAGGTATTGTCTTTTGTTACAGTTTCAATTTTTCGTTGTTACTTCTATATTTATATAATTTAATTTAGTTGATCTATTGAATAGCATTTCTGCTAAAGAGATTATTATAAGATGCAATGTAAATGTAACAATAAATAAAATAATAAACCATTTAAATTTAATGAAATTTGTTGTGTTTTATATAAGTATATGTATAGTAGTTTTAAAATATGGCCATACTAGCACTTAAAGGGCTAAAAAGTACAGCAAATGCATAATAATATTTAACAACGATTTGTTACATTCGAAAAGCGAGAGGGTTTAATATTTTATAGTAATTTAAAAGGCCTCGAGAGACTCATAAAATTAAACTACATAAGTTAAATTTAGTTGACATACGATATTTGTGTTTTACTAGAATACCCTCTGAATATACATTTTGTTTTGATAACTACACAATATTAAAGCATTTATATATGTGAAAATATGATTGTAAAACTTTTTATGAAATATAATAACCTACAACAAAATAATATTATATAAAATATTAAAATATGTTTACAAACATATTGTATTAGTTATAATTTAAAAATATATTTAAAGAACACACGGCAGAATTATTAATTACATGAACGTTTTAATTCATTATACTGTGAAACATCCCTATGAAAATCCATAGGTAAATAATCGGCAGTATAATTAAATATCCAGTTAATGAGCTTTTTATTTAGCTTGTAAAATAACTTACGTGTTCAGTGATTTTCCAATCGATCGCACAAATACTCCTTGCCAACAAAGTGATTATTTTTCATTTAATGTATCATAAATAGGATATTTTTAATTATTTGCTGTTGCTGATACACAAGTAGTTGGCCATACCACATTGAACATACCGTATCTCGTCGAGCGTGGTTAGTACTTGGATGGGTGACCGCTTTAGAACACCACGTGCTGTTGGCAAAGCCGGTGGCCGAGCGGTCTAAGGCGTCAGGACTTTGAGCCTGGGTTAGAGATAGCGCTGGTTCGAATTCGACCTAGACTGGAATATTCAACACCACGTGCTGTTGGTGAAAACTGTGGCCGAGCGGTCTAAGGCGTCAGGACTTTGAGCCTGGGTTAGAGATAGCGCTGGTTCGAATTCGACTTAGACTGGAAGATTCATCAGAAATAGTCACCTTCTACTGTACTATTTCACCCCTTTACTATGCCTGAATAAGTTCTCCGCACAGATCAATAGCCTATAGGAAAGGGTAGAGTAAAGTTAAGAAGGAGGATAGGTTAGTACATAAAAAAAAAATCAATTAAGAGGTTAAAATAATTTTGATAACTGTATATGCTGTGTATAATTTCATATTAAGAGTAGAAATGTCAGTTTTGTTTTAGGTTTATATGATTTAAATAATTTTTGTAGTTTATAGTTTTTTTAAACTAGTGTGTGTTACCAGATTTTATTTTCTAGCTATCCTTAAAACTGAAAGTTTTCTTTGTTTCAGTGTGGTCGTTTCAAAAACGTAAATTAAAACAACTTTTCTAAATGATTGATAAATAATTAATACGACAAACAACACAATGAATGAGGAGGCACGTATTAGTTTCTTTTTAAATAGTTTGACTTATTAACTACAATCAGCAACATACTTTTAGGTCTACTGTGTTGTATAGTACTAACTAAGTGCTCTCTTCATTAACTACAGAAATTACTACTTATTGACAGAAAAATAAATGGTAGGATGAAAATAAAACAAGTCTACTCCTAGTCTAGGTCAGGACAGCCTGTTTACCCAGGTTCCTCAAACAGCTGTTGTCAGGGGACCACCAACCTCAACCGAAAGTCCTAACAATGATGTTGTCAACTGTACACAATCAGGCCCTACGACCACACATCACCCATGTTACTTGTTTTTGACAGACTGTTTACCCACGTTCCTCAAACAGCTGTCATCAGGGGACCACCAACCTCAACCGAAAGTCCCAACAATGATGTTGTCAACTGTACACAATCAGGCCCTACGACCACACATCACCCATGTTACTTGTTTTTGACAGGCTGTTTACCCACGTCCCTCAAACAGCTGTCATCAGGGGACCACCAACCTCAACAGAAAGTCCCAACAATGATGTCAAGTGTACACAATCAGACCCTATGACCACACATCACCCATGTTAGTTGTTTTGGATTGGCTGTTTAGCCAGGTTCCTCAAACAGCTGGTAGTCACAGTCCACCTGTCTCGGTGGAAATTGGCAACAGTGATGTTGTCAACTGTACACAATCAGACCCTACGAACACACATCACTCATTTTACTTGTTTTGGTCAGGCTGTTTACCCAGGTTTCTCAAACAGCTGGTAGTCACAGTCCACCTGTCTCGGTGGAAATTGGCAACAGTGATGTTGTCAACTGTACACAATCAGACCCTACGACCACACATCACTCATTTTACTTGTTTTGGTCAGGCTATTTACCCAGGTTCCTCAAACAGCTGGTCGTCACAGTCCACCTGTCTCGGCGGAAACGTCCAACAATAATGCTGTAAGCTGTTGTAATTTCAATTGCGGGTTAAGGTGATTAATTTCGGTAATTTCTACTACAACCTTGGGTCATTAAGGACTCACAATGGAATGTGTCTTTGGGTCGTTTGTTCCATTATAAATTCCTCTGGTCTCAAGATTTTAAATGTGGCTTACTGAAATCCCTGTATTATATTACTGTCTTTACTTATATTAAACCTGTGCTTAATGAGGTCCTTTGTGTGTAAATATGTTCAATCTTAATTACCTTTACATGGGTCTTAGTTATTGAATGGGACATCCTATTCCTTTCCCTAAACCTAACTCTGATAACATTAACTGTTTTATTTGTTGATTAAGTGGTAGGTTTTTAAGTACGACTGCAAGAAAGGAAATATATTAAGTTTCATTAACACCTGAGTTTCTATAACCTCCTTAAAGACAGTATAACACCATTCTTAAAGATAAATAAGTATAATGTATACCAAAACTAAAATAAACATTGACGAACACTGGTTTACAAAATATAAATGGACGGTTAGTATTAAAAATATAAAATCTGATTTTATTAAAATGAGCACTATTTAGAATAAAACTGTTCATTTTTCAGAATCCAACAGTTGTTATACTGTGTCATTTGTGTTGTACGTAACTCCAGTCTTAAGGCTTCCAGAAGTATAGAGTTAAATATAGCACACTTAAAACTACCAATAATAAACACTTTGAGGTAAATACTTGCGGTCGTTCATGGATAATCGATGAAGTAGCAATGTGAATATAATTACGAAACTGACTTAGCAAGAGTTTAACCTCTATTTATAGCTAAAGTTTTATTACATAAAACAAGAAATCCTTATTCCTTTTTTTCATATTGACTTTAAATTTCATATACTATCCAAGGTGACAGTATTCTGTAATGTTTTTTATTAGTGTATTACTGATATTTTACTTTAGATTTGTTAGCCAAAAAATATTGTAAAATATTCTACAACAATGTAAATGGATCACTGGGCGATAAATTCAACTTCAATACTTAACAGCATTACTTTAATGTTTCTTTATATATCGACTTATTCGTATTAATTACATTGCCATTTATTTATGAAGTAATTTACACATAGGGAATAAGATGAGCCCAAAATGTATGAATTAGTTTCCAAAGGTTCAAAGGAATTAGTCCAATTTGTGTATCACTGGGCAAATTACATACGAGATTAACGTTTGGCGTTACAAGGCTATAATTACCGTAATTATGTGTAATTAAGTTGGCTGATGACAAAGCTAGCTATAAACAAAATTACTTAAATAACACAGTCTATATTCTAAGAGGCAACATGGCAAAAGTAGTTTAAGGAAGTTGTTGGTGAAACATGAATCACATGCATTTTCAGCATGTCGAATATTAATTTGATTTTTATAATTAGAGTGTCTAGATACAAATAGTTCTATATAATCGTTTATAATTACTGTATTATAATTATTATTATCATGATTACTTTTATTTATATCAAAATTATATAATGACACTTTTCATTATTATTCATCAAAGACTTACAACAAAGAACGATATTTTACTAAGTATAAAAAGTAACAAATACATTTACTCTCAATCACTATTTCATTAACATCTTAGATATCAGAATAACAATACATTAATAAATACCAGGATATTCAAAGTTTAATATTACTAATCACAATTATTTTCAATTAATGCCTAGATATTATTTGAGTGATGGTATAGTTTTGAGTTTCATACAGTTTTTTTATGCGCTATATCTATTTTACTTAGAATGTTACCTAGAACTGATGTTTATGTCTAACTATCTATTTTATAAAGTAAGAAATACAGTTTACGTTCTCATAGCCGTTTTCTTTACAATTACAATATTTCAGGTTTTAAAATATACTCTTTTGTATGTATAATAATCACACAGGATTGTAGCTTCTACAAAAAAATTATTAAAATAGAAAAAACACGCCACACTATCAAATAATATCAATAAAAGTTAACTAAAGAATAATAACATGTAATCTATCCAAAATGCGCGTAGTTTTGTTGATTTACATCCATCGTAAATAAACCACTAACAAAATATTCTTGCTCACTTAGCATTGTATTAATGTCATTTATACGCTTGACGCCCCCAAGGCCTTGAGTAATTTTGGTTTTATCACCAAAACACTTAATGAAGAAGATTTATGGACAGTAAAAGTGACCTCGACATGAAATCATGACGTAAACCTCGGTTGTAAAAATAATTGGCGTGATCAACTCACCAAAGTGGGGCAATCATTCCTAAACACCACGTCGCCCGTCCAGTTGGTGGCAGACGTTGGCATGGACTGTTGTAACATTATATACTTCATTCGGGGCTAATAGTTCGGTGGATGATGCAAGTAAATATTTACTTTTATCACAGGCAATTAGCAATGTAAATAAATCACACCAAAAGTTTACTATACGGATATATTCCCCGTATAGTACAATCGGAGATTATCCCCGATACTTGTTTAGTTCCGATTGTTGTCTGATTAACTATTTAGCCCCGAGAACAGACATCATAATGTTTTATGTTATTTGAGTAAATAATGTTATTTGAACTGTAAATCTACATGTAAGGTAGATTTCTATTTTTACGACGCAATCTCACAATAGAACTAAGATGTCTAATTTTTACACACATTAAATTCACAATTGCCAAATTGAGTCATAGATGAGATTAATGAAAATCATATCAAAGCATTTGGGAATAGAATCACTGATTTTTTTGGCTAACAAAAACTAAATTTTTACAACCTAATTGAACCACTTTATGTATCTGAGCGTGTAATTTTAGGATTTAGGAGTATCTTTAAAACCTTATTATATACATTTCAGGCGTTCAGTTGAGTTTTTCAAATTGAATCTAGCATAGTTCCTGAAAGTTGTTTTTTATTTATTTATTTGTAATAAATCTGTTCTCCTCTTTATATCCTTCGCTAGTTTAGTATAATTGGAATGTGTGTTATATTCTAAATGTAATTTTTTATATAGCTACTTTACAGCATTATATTTAGTTTATTCAAGTGTTTAGCTTTAATCGGTTAGTTTGGAATTTCAAAATAACGTTACTTTATACTGATACTGATATTTTCCTAACCTATCCATGTTAGAATATGTTGGTTGACAAAAGCTTGTTGAAAAATCATTTTCACACACAGGAAATAAAATTATTCATAAGCTGTGACTTTTTCACAAAATATTGTTCCTGAGAATATTTATTTATCTAAGTTCCTAAGTGAGTCTCAATTAGTTTTTAACACATGAGTTTCTATTGTAACTGAATCGTAAATAAACTAATAAATTTTAGCTTATTAGGGATGTACTTATTTAAACAATAACTTGTAACAACATTTAATATCATTCCTGTGAATTGTTTAGTGATTGGAATGTAGGAGGCGTGAAACGTCAAGAGACTTCATTGTTCTTAGCAACTATTATGTATTTCATCCAGCGCAAATCTAATTAATTAGTGAATGACCTCTTTACATAATTTTCTTAGAACATCAATTACTTTTGAATTGCTATATTGTATTGATAAAACTATTATAAAAGAGAGAGAATCACAGTTTTGCTTTAAAAAAAGACATGTTTTGGAACTATTTATGTAGCCCCGCTTATTTCAACACAGATTTATAAGGTTTCCTTGCAAATAAATATTGTATTTTTTACCTCAACAAATATAATGTTACATATCTTAAAATTTCAATTATAAAATCAATATTATAATTATACAATGAATATTATGAATTATAATGTAAAAATTATAAAATGTATAAATGCTTCTTTTCTGACTTAAAACGCCATTATTTTCTAATATATAAACTATAATATATCTCTTTACAATAGTCAAAAAGTGCATTTACAAAAATAATCTCGGAAAATGAGTGACCAGTTGTAATCTAATGAGAATATGAAGTGTCTATTTTTTATGAGTTAAAAGAAATTCTTATTTGGAATAAAAACACTTATTATTTCTATGTTCAAAGAAAAAAACATACATGTATTGTATATAAATGTTTTTATTAATTAGAAAATCCAGTTTACTTTCACTTAAAAGAGAGTCAGAAAATAATATAGTGACAACTTAAATCTTATTTTATAATAATTATAAGATATCAAATAAAATTTAAAAAAAACGCAAAACAACGTAAGTAGAATTATTCATTATTCATCTCTAAGACGCCGATCGTAGAGATATGGGCGAATATGAGGAGTGAATGAGTGTGATGAGTGTAGATGAACGAGTGTAGTCATTGTTACTATCTGAGTTCGGCTTAGCTCAGAAAGGACTATTTATTAATAGCCCAATATCCAGGGCAACTATGGGACCTACAACTTTACGTGGAATCCGAACCACGTAGTGTTGGTCTGATTTTCAGCTAACTGACAAGTCTGGCACTTAGTTCTCTCCCCTACACAACATCTGAACCTTGACTACCATTCAACAAGGACACTCCAGACTTCTCTAGTAGTGTCTGCGTTGATTGCAGCCATTGAGCGGACGCCGTGTCGGTATTAAGAGAACCGAGCATGGAACCTATCGCCTACAATCTCCCAAACACTTTGTCCCCATGTAGCTGGGTTACAAGACTGCGCCACCAGTGCCGACTGTAATTAATTAACAGTAGAACAATTACTTAAAACAAACAATAATAAATTACTTAAAACGTAGGAATATAATAGTTTAGGCTACGATTTGTAAGATTGTATATCTTCTATGATTTTCTAGACGAATATTTTTTAAAAGTAGCAAGTAATTTTATTTTTAATACTTAGAATTAATTTTAATTCTCTTTATAATGTTGAAAATTATCGTTGAAAATAAACAAAATTATTGTCCTATAGACAAAAAATCAATATTATTTATTAATATTACTGTCATTTGTAGATACAAAACCAGCCAAGTGCGTAGAATCAGTACTTATAAAGGTAAGAAACATTTAGCGAAATACATTGTACGTGACGTATATACGAGATAAGGCATTCAACTTTTCGCAATCTTTATTTATTCACTGGAACGTTCCAGACATTCTTTCCCGTTATCCTTTACTTCCAATACATCGTAAGGACTTCGCATTCATCTTTGTGAGAGTTTATTCTGCAAGAGCCACTGCAGACAATGAGTTATTGCTGGACAAGAAAATATATTGTCGTTCTACGTAAACCTGAACATTGCTACGCTGTAAAACAATATAAACAACATTCGATAAAAATAATTTTGATGATTGTCGTATTTGTGAAAATGTATCAACCAGTTGTATTAGCATAATTAAAGGGCAGCCAACAACAATAAACATTTTACATCTTTATTTATGTAAATTAGTCTCCAAAGCATATCAGAATGTTTAGTATTAATATATATGTTCTCTTCCATTGTTTACAATTAATTTTGTTTAAGTATTGAGTTCAAAGGATTTTAACAAATATTTTGGATTTAATGATCATAAAACCACACTTAACGGCAAAAGCTGCATATTGATTTTAGTTTTAGTCCAAACCAATTTTGGATTTCTGTCTTTACTTTATAATGACACATCAGTACTCAACTAGTAGGAGAAGTATCTGGAGAATGTAAATGCAATTTTTGATATTTAATATTTTTTTTCCTTTGATGTTTATCACTGAAAAGCGAGTGAGCCTCAGGCACTAAGTATGTCAACCTCTATGACCCTCTATCCCACCCTTGCATAGCAAGTGAGCTTCAGAGATCGAATGACTTACAATGAATTACCCCATATACCACCCTATAACACACTTATCTGTGACATATCACCACACGTAAACCACTCCCTTTATGACCCCATTACCAATAAAAACTACGCTCTATGTCATCCACTATCCACACTTAATAACAAGTGAGCCTCAGGGACCATATAATCCACACTCCATGACCCTCTATCCAACCCTATAACACACTATCTGTAACAAATCTCATGACAGTAAAGCACTCCCTTTATGACCCCACTACCAAAATTAAATCACGCTGTATGTGGTACACTATCCTCTAAAAAATGTAGACAGTAAAACGTTGTTCTCCTGAGGACTATTGAGGAAACCGTCAACTTGCAAAACGAGAGAACCTAACACCACTAGTAGTAAATGTGGAAGAGACGGAAAATGTGTCCCACAACAAACGAATCGCACGTTTCAAAGAAGTACAACCATATAGACTGTTATTTGCACAGTGATTTGCGACACAATATAATATGTTTGGTGGTTTCCCGGAAAGTGTTTATAATGCAGAATGTGTGTTGCAATATTTTGTATAAAACCGCTCTAATAATAAAAACTAATTTCATGCACCTTATTTTGTACATTGTAATTAAGGCCCTTCTTTCAATATTAAAGGATATTTATCAGAATAAAAAATAATCTTAAAGTAAGAAACGCACATTTTATAAATAAACTGTTGTAATACTATACATAATCCATAAATTTATTCAAATAAATTACGCATTTAAATTTGCTAATTTAATTAATCACAATATTATACTTTATGTAAACGCTATATTGTCTATTCAAGGACGGAAGACCGTGAACATAGCTATGGGCATTATAAGCTAAGTACTGTACACATATAAAAGCATAGGGACTCAAATATTGTCCTGAATTTTATGTCCTTAAAAAATTAAGCTTAAAAACGTGCATATCTCTGAAATAACTAATTCAAAAACCGACAGTTGTTTCCACTCAATGATCAATCTTCTTAATATATGCAATTAAGTATAAAAGATGAAAGTAATTAAGGTAAATTTATTAATTAACAAATATATATATATATGTATGTATGTAGATTTATAAAATCACGCTCTATGTGTTACAATATCCACACTAAATAGCAAGTGAGCATTAGGTTACATGAAACTCACAATCCATGACCCTGTATCCAACCCTATACTACACTATCTGTGACAAATCTCATGACAGTAAACCACTCCCTTTATGACCACACTACCAAAGATAAATCACACTCTATGTGGTACACTATCCACACTGAATATCAAGTGAGCGTCAGTTACCATGTACTCACATTCCACGACCCTCTATCCAATCCTATACCACACTATCTGTGACAGATCACCTCACAGTAAACCACTCCCATTATGACCCCACTACCAAAGATAAACCACGCTCTATGTGATCCAGTATCCACTCTAAATATATTTGTCCTGAGTATTATGATGACTTCCAATAATATTTAACGAAATGTTCACCTACTGATGATGATTATTTTCATGTAAAAACATTTCCGCATATTTATGTTTAGTTGATAGTGGTAAGTAAATAAAGTTTTAAATTTTGTTTATATAAATAAAATTATTAATTATTAACAGTTGTACGGAAAAAGATTATAAATAATATTGTATTTATGAAGAATATAAATAATACAAGATATTGAGTGAAACAGGCTTTGCCTTTAAAACTAAACACTTTATGTTCTATAAGACTAGTGTCACCTGCTCCCCGGAATCACATCACTGACAGTCCACGGGATATGTTTTACTCAATTTCTCAGCTGAATACCTCTTGGCATATTTGAGTTATTCAAATAGTTAGGGACAGCGGAACTAATGCAGGTAGCAACTGTCGTAATTCATTAAGCGCCACTGTTCTAACTTGGTTACAACTATCCCGCACCAAACAACACGCTGTGTGATATAATATTATCACAAACCAAAACACATTATTATTCACTTACATCTTAAACTTACTTATTAATCACTATATGTCTACGAAGATCAAACCTAAAGGAACGTGTAACTAACACTAAACCACATTCTCTAGAAAATATTACATCCTATATCCACTAATACCCGCACTATTAACCACACATTCTGTGATTCACTATCCTACATCAAGGAACGAGCCTCAGTGATCAAACTACTTCGTACCAAGTTTCCCAGTTCTTTGTCATATTACTTTATGGATTAACGTAGACTATAAACACACCTTTATCATCAACTTTCGCCAGAAAAACACGCCGCTGCTCACTTAAAACTTCAAACTTGATTGTTGCTGCTCTGGGTTGGTTGGATACGGTTAGGTTAAGGCATTGATTCTATACACAAATAGATTTCCCATCCAATCTTACAGTTTGAGTCTCAAAACATCAACTGTTTTTGTGGTCTATTGTGGAGCCCTAGTGTAGTCCCATATAAATGTGATGCAGTTTAAACCAGCTGTGGTTGCCGGTCTCACTAACTAACAAAATTACAGGCACAAAATGTTCCTATTAAATAGAATCTGCAGTGTAGGTGTATATAATCAACAAGGGTTGAGGATGGAAAATAATTTCAACAAATTTATTTTAAATATTTTACAGTAAGATTATTTTAAAAGCATAAGCCAAGGTCATGCCCAAAAAAACATTACAGGAAATATGTTTTAACTTTCAGACAATATTAAAAAATTTTTGATGTACATTAGACAATAATTTACAGTAAAAATTCCATTTACATTTACTAAAATCACCGCAAAACACTGACTGCAAACACCCTTCGACTAGTTACTAAAAAGTTTATATTTTCAAAATATTTTCAATAAAATATATTTTTCAATAAAAGGTTTTATTTATATAGATCGATTAAATTTTCTATTAAAATTACATTTTTTATATTTTGTACAGTATTTAAGCCATAAACTTTACCTAACACTATATTGTATTTTTTAAATATCCAACCAAAGTATGGTCAAATTTTATATATGTATTTTTGTCAAACATTTCCCTTGTATCAAATAACACATATCAAGAAGAGTTTTGTTAGGACTTGGTATAGTTTAACATTTTCTTAGTTGGAATCTACACGATAAAGCGGCCACATTCCCTTTACAGCCCCGTCACAGGCCGCTAACGACGTTGATCAAAGAGAGCAAGGGCGTAAACTGGTCGTTCTTTAAGCCCCAAGTAGTGAGCAGCACCTTCAAAGTAAGACGTTTAACAAGCTCCTTTTATTACCTGCAATCTGGTCCCGTTAGTTAGAAGATAAGTATGCTAGCCTACTTCAAGAGAAGTTTTGGTAAATATAATAATTTATGAAGACCTGTAATGCATTTGGTTATCCTAAATACATTTATACAAGCAAAACTATTGATGGTTTTAATTTATTAGTTTTTTAAATATAAAAATTGAAACATGTTTTATAGTAAATTAATTAAAATTATGAAGTAAATATACTGTTTTCATGTTGAAATGCTTTGCTTGGTTTATAAGATGTTTAAGAATCAAATATTAAAACATGGCTTCCAAATTACTAAAAAACATAGTTCAGGATGACATTCTATTTCACCAGGAAATTTGAGGTTCTCTGATTCATGTACTTTATTCTTAAGAAATTTTAAGGATGCATTTAAGTATTTTTTTAAATTAATCTTAATCAGAAATAAATATGATATTCATATTGTTTAAAAACGAATTGGCGTTTATTATAAAGTCTAATTCTAGATTTGTAACCTCAAAATTATTAGGTGATACTTAAAAATATAGAGAAGAAAGACAATAAAACGTTGTACTCTTCAGGACTATTGAGGAAACCGTCAACTTGCAGGACCAGAGAATACCTAACAATTTGCTCGACTCCAGTAGTATTAAATGTGGAAGAGACGGAAATTGTGTCCCACAACAAACGACTCTCACGTTTCAAAGGAGTACAACCATAATAGACTGTCATTTGCACCGTGATTTGTGACACAATATAATATGTTTGGTGGATTCCCGGAAAGTGTTTATAATGCAGAATGTATGTTACAAAATTTTGTATAAAATCACTCTAATAATAAAAACTAATTTCATGCACCTTATTTTGTACATTGTAATTAAGGCCCTTCTTTCAATATTAAAGGATATTTATCAGAATAAAAAATAATATTCAAGTAAGAAACACACATTTTATAAATAAACTGTTGTAATATTAAACATAATCCATAAATTTATTCAAATAAATTACGCATTTAAATTTGCTAACTTAATTAATCACAATATTATAATTTATGTAAACGCTATTTTTTCTATTCAAGGACCGAAGACCGTGAACTATGGGCATTATAAGCTAAGTACTGTACACGTATAAAAGCAAAGCGACTCAAATATTGTGGTTGATACTTTCATAATCCCTAAAAAAATTAAGCTTCAAAACATGCATATCTCTGAAATAACTTACTCAAAAATCGACAGTTGTTTCCACTCAATGAAAAATCTTCTTGATATAGGCAATTAGGTATAAAATATAAATGTAATTACGGTAAATATATTAACTAATCTTTAATGTAATTAAGGTAAATCTCTATTATTTGCCCTAATTAATAGAGGTATAGAGATTTAAATAAATAGAGATTTAAAAATTATTTTTTTTTTTTGTCTGAGATAAATTTTTTAAATAATTAGCAAAAACAGGGAAGCTGCAGTATGAAATATTTGTTGACCCATTAACTATTTAAGTGCTTTTTCTTTGTTTACATTCAAATAAAAACATGGAGCTTTACTCAAAGATATAAAATATGGTTACATTAAATTTTGTTTTGAAAAATGTATGCCAAGTTAAAGTGTTCAATATAATATATTTGTAAAATACTAAAGTAGTTATTGTACTTATATAAATCATAGTATTAAAGCCCAATGTATATTACTCAATGTAATATATGTTAAAACACAATAACCTCTTAGCAGGTACGTTCGTTGTTCGTTATCTTGTTTGAGCTACCAGTTAAGGACTTAAAATTGAATAAATATTTAAAACAAGTAAATATAATTTTACTCACGTTAATTTTTCATATTTAGTAACAGTAACATCTTTTCACTGTTTTGAATTCAACTGACCTGAAAGAATGCTGTGATTTATGTTATGCATATAATTAACTTATTATCCTACTCGCTATGTGAAAAAGTCTGTTAGATAATTTGAAGATATCAAAGGTATTATTGGGATAGTCAAACATAATTAGTTCTAAACGTAAAATTCACAGCACTTGCAACTTCCTGAAGTGTTGCCAGTAGTAACTGCAGCAGACGAAGTGTAATAGTAATCGTACTTTTAGGTAGATTAACTATTACCAGTGAGCTATGGTTACAAACCCCATGGTCACAGAAACATGGCCTAAGAGTCTCGCGGTTTAACTCAACCTTAATTATTCCTGAGGTTCTTGGACGTTGGTAAACTTCGACCTACCATGGTATTGACCTTACCAATAGGCGATCCACTCATCCACACTTAAATATGCAGTACATGAAACAACCCCCCCCCCCACCCCGACACACGCAGACATTGATGAATCACTCACATCGTTCAAAGATCTGGATAAAGTTTAAACTGCCTTTTGGATTATTTCTGATCCTGAAAAAGGACGTTTAACTCGGAATAAAGCCTAGCAAAGATCTTGGCATTCAGCCTTCGAGGAATTTCTGCAAGTAACCCTGATAATTTTACTTATCGTCCATTCAAGGGAGCTGATTCACTTGATGAGCTGACCTTCGGATTCGCAGAAAACGAAATACGTTTTCTAGTTTAAAGTACTTATACTTCCGCAGCCTAGTTAAAATCTCTATATATCAGTTAACTTCTTTCTTCGTTTAAACCTAACAGTGTTGGCACCAAAGAAACATCGCTATAAATCAGTTAACTTCTATCTTCGTTTAAACCTAACAGTGTTGGCACCGAAGAAACATCGCTATGAATCAGTTAACTTCTATCTTCGTTTAAACCTAACAGCGTTGGCACCAAAGAAACATCGCTATAAATCAGTTAACTTCTATCTTCGTTTAAACCTAACAGTGTTGGCACCGAAGAAACATCGCTATAAATCAGTTAATTTCTATCTTCATTAAACCTAACAGCGTTGGCACCAAAGAAACATCGCTATAAATCAGTTAACTTCTATCTTCGTTTAAACCTAACAGTGTTGGCACCAAAGAAACATCGCTATAAATCAGTTAACTTCTATCTTCATTAAACCTAACAGCGTTGGCACCAAAGAAACATCGCTATAAATCAGTTAACTTCTATCTTCATTAAACCTAACAGCGTTGGCACCAAAGAAACATCGCTATAAATCAGTTAACTTCTATCTTCGTTTAAACCTAACAGTGTTGGCACCAAAGAAACATCGCTATAAATCAGTTAATTTCTATCTTCGTTTAAGCCTAACAGTGTTGGCACCAATGAAACATCGCTATAAATCAGTTAACTTCTATCTTCGTTTAAACCAAACAGTGTTGGCACCGAAGAAACATCGCTATAAATCAGTTAACTTCTATCTTCATTAAACCTAACAGTGTTGGCACCAAAGAAACATCGCTATAAATCAGTTAACTTCTATCTTCGTTTAAACCTAACAGTGTTGGCACCAAAGAAACATCGCTATAAATCAGTTAACTTATATCTTCGTTTAAACCTAACAGTGTTGGCACCGAAGAAACATCGCTATGAATCAGTTAACTTCTATCTTCGTTTAAACCTAACAGCGTTGGCACCAAAGAAACATCGCTATAAATCAGTTAACTTCTATCTTCGTTTAAACCTAACAGTGTTGGCACCGAAGAAACATCGCTATAAATCAGTTAACTTCTATCTTCATTAAACCTAACAGCGTTGGCACCAAAGAAACATCGCTATAAATCAGTTAACTTCTATCTTCGTTTAAACCTAACAGTGTTGGCACCAAAGAAACATCGCTATAAATCAGTTAACTTCTATCTTCGTTTAAACCTAACAGTGTTGGCACCAAAGAAACATCGCTATAAATCAGTTAACTTCTATCTTCGTTTAAACCTAACAGCGTTGGCACCAAAGAAACATCGCTATAAATCAGTTAACTTCTATATTCGTTTAAACCTAACAGCGTTGGCACCAAAGAAACATCGCTATAAATCAGTTAACTTCTATCTTCGTTTAAACCTAACAGTGTTGGCACCAAAGAAACTAAAAACGTTTTCTTAGTTTAAAGTACTATACTTCCGTAGCCTAGTTAAAACCACTATAAATTAGTTAACTTCTATCTTCGTTCAAACCTAACAGCGTAGGCACCAAAGAAACCTAATAACTATCATGACATTATTGTTCTTAGAAATGTTTAAAAGTACTATTTTGTCTGTAGGAACGATACTAATGTCAAATAGTAAACAAACAGCTCATTTATTATGTTTCTAAATAAGTAATTTAAAAACTACGAAAGCAAATTATTTGCAAAATAATGAAGAACGTTATTTTAAAATATCAACATTTTTCACCGGATAAGTGAATTCTTATAAATAACGAAAATCTTGTTACTAACTTAATTCTAATTCATACAATCTTCAATCAGGTTTGAACATTCAATTGACAAAGGAGAGTATTGAAATATTTTAAAAGGTTTCCTTGGCAATCTAATGTAAAAAATATGCATATCCAATATCAGTATTTGTTTCATTAAGAAAAACAACTATACGGAATAATGTTAAACAGGTTGAAGGAATTTGAGAAGATTAAAAGAAAAAATTATCAAGAAAACTTTCTAAATTAATGATCTAAGTGTGTTTATTATTTGGAGGCCCTAAAGGGTATTCGTTCAGTCTCAATTCAATTCAATTATATTCTTCATTTACATATTCCCCACATCAATCAATTGGGTGAGTGAAATAATTAACTTCTATAACCATAAGTTTGAACTTAGTACGACTACTGGTAATAAATTAACCTTTTCTACGTCATGTACTTGGTGAATTTTGAATAATGAATTGGAAAAGTAAGGATTTACTTACTAAGTTAAGTATATATTATTTTGTGAAAATTCAACTACGTACAGGGGGTTTTGTTAGGTATGGCTATGTTAAGTGGGGTGAGGAAGTTAGTTTATGATAAAGGTTGGGGCCGAGGGTTCCTGACCATTAAGTAACTTTCTGTAGGTTTTGCTCTAAATGTTTTTAGCTTTCTGATACATTATGTTTCTATTATGAGCTAAGCAAATATTCTCTTTTTCATAACCTTAAATGAAAAAAGCGTACAATTAGTAAACAAATACTATAACTTGTTGTGATAGCAAAGAAGTGGTTCCGTTTGGCTCTTAGCGGACCATCTACATGCAAAATATCACTTCCAGAGGTATCGGACAAAGTGCAACATGAAATGCAATGTTCCTTATTTACATAAACAGTTCGTTCTGGGTTCGTGTTTCTGAATATTGCTCATTAATATTAATGAGAACGTTCCTTACACAAGTTTCCATTCAATGTACCTTATGAATGAATTATTGAATCAAGCAATTGCTAGTAATTCTTTTATAATATTAAAGTATAAATCAGGATATTTATTTGTATATATCAAATATTTATACCATAATAATAACATACTATATGGTATAATGTATTACTCGGTGGAAGTCAAAATGCCAAACCATGCTTACCTTGCAAAAATATCCATCACACTACTAGCTATATTTAAAAAATAATGTTTTCTATGCGTTAAACAATGTTATATAAGAATTAGTATGAAAGTTATGAAACACAACTTATAAAAACATCAGTCTGTAGTAATGATTAGATAATTATATTTATATATGTTGCAGATTTTTAGCAGAAGTTTAATTAATTTGGCTTCTTTTTTTAGGAGAATTATACATTCATTTCCTCTGCTATAAATATTTTACAACGGTAAATTAAATATAGTTGATCAAAGATATCTATAGAGAGCAGCATCATACAAAATGGTACGGTTATTGAAACACTTAAGTTAGAACTATCATTATGGTGCACCTAGATCTTGAGAATAAATATTATACATATGTATCTTAAAATCATAAAAACTAAACGTTCAGAAGTTAGATGCTTTATTGTCTATAAAGACTAAATAAAAACTTATCTAACTGTGTAAGAGCATGAAACAAAGAAGAAGAAGAAATATTTGTGAAACGTAGCGTGGCATATTTATTAACAGTGAATTTAGTTTTCAACAGTTGTCCAAACATATGCATCTTCCTCGCACTAGCATTTTAGTAACTGAACATAACATGTTTAAACTCTTTAGCATAATAGTATTAAACAAATTTTTACTAATCCATTCCAGTATTATAATTTATTTACATAAATATTGCACTGAACCTGTGTTTAAGGACGTTTCGATGTTTGTAATATCTACCAACATGTAATGTGCAAGTGTTCTTATAAAAATAAGTGGCCGGCACCCTCATTCGCCCCATTCTGCCCATTCCCTATGGAAAATTGACGTGTGTGTGAGCTTGTTTGGACAGAGGAAGGAGGAGAACCAGTATAGTTAAAGGAAAATATTACTATAAACATTTTCATTTAAGACTTAAATATCCTGAACGCCTGAGACAGCTCCACTTTTAATTCTAAACAAGAAATTATATAAATTTATTTTATATAATTTTTTTAAAGCTACAACTTATTCGTTATTTAAAATGATTACTATAATTAAATTAATAAGAACTAAAAAATTAGATATCACTTAATGATTACTTAAACAAAAAACGTATATATGCATTGCCTGGAAATGCCTAAAGGATTTAGTCATAGACAACATCTTACATTTTATAAGAAACTCAATTTCACAGACCAACAACTTGGATGTTTGCAAAACTATATATTTCCTCTTGCATTAGGCATCAAAATATCTGCAGAACTGTCTGTAATTGTACATGGAAATCCCTAATTATTTTCAAATGCTAATATATTTTTTTACGTTATTTAGCTTAAAATTACATTTCCATGGTTAGATATTTTGAAATAAAGCCCGTTATTTTGTTACTTAAGTTTGTATACTACGATAATATTGTCAATAGTTCATCTATGTTAAGTTGAACTACTACTATCAATATATCAAAATGTGTTATGATATACATACATATAAATGATATACATTCATACATCAATTAAATGGGTGAGTAGGATGGTGAAATAATTAACATTTAAATGAAGATGGATGGGAAAGATGTAGTTGGAGGGTGGGAATGTTTGCTGCTTTACTCATTTAAAGGAAGTGATTAATATTTAAGTGTACATAAGTTACACGCAATACAATCCCTATTAAGAGAGTAATATATTTATTAACAACCAAATAAATGCTTTTATTTTTCATCTTACCAACTTTAAAATGTTATTTACGATTTGGTCTCAACAATATTACTATAGAAAACGTCTTTGATATGGATATATCCTTATGATTTCATAAACCATTAAATAATATTAAAACTGTTAATAATCACGCAATAAATGAGTATATGTAATTATTTTGGTCAAAAAACTATAGTTTATTTTAAAAAGTTTTAGATTGTGAAATAAATGTGGCTTTTACAACTCGACTTATATACTCGCGTGAATCAACCTCAACGGGCTTACACTGCGTTTTGTACTAACTGGTAATGGCCATAAATAAGGAATAGAGATACAAACTTTTTTTGTGGCTCCAGTACTAGCTCCATTTTGCAATATGTCCTACAACGTGCAGGGATATTTAAACCTAGAAAACTACCTGTTCTAATAGATTCACAGTTAATTGCAAACGAATTCACCAACTGGGCGTTATCTTGAAATATGTTTGACGGTCGATACAAGTTCCTGGTATCAGACCCTATGGCCACTATCGGGGGAATAAACTTTCCTCGTAAGGAATGGACTGTGTTGATTCACTTATGCTCGGGGGTTGGAAGTTGCAACTACTGGAAAATATATAAACAGAGAAAGGCAAATGATCAGCCATGTGACTGTGGTGTTTAAATCCAAACTATTGATCACATTGTTACTGATTGCTCAATAAGTTCTTTTCAGGGAAGACTAGCTTGTCTTCATTCAGTCACAGAATTAGATATTGAATTGTTACGAAACCTGGGTTTAGCTCTGTGACGAAATATCAATCAATAAACACTAAGACATTAGTGTTTTGTACTAGTTTTTATTGATGAATCTAATTTTATGTATATACAGGGCTTTGAAAAAGTCTGAGAACGGTTGAATATTGTTTAGATCGTTACAAGATAAAGGTACAAAACTTTGCACATTGCTGCTAAACATAAAAAGCTATTTTACCATGTATTCAGTGATCCACTACCTTCGTAGGAGGACGGCCCACTAGGAGTCGGAAGAAAATCTTAAATGTAAGCAAAGGTCGATATACATACCATTTTGAATGTCTTAGCTAGTAGAAATCATACCGCTAATCAGACCTCAAAAGGTTAATCCAGAACAAAATGGCGGCGCTCGAAAGTTTCAATACTGATCTTATGTGCAAGATTTTAAACCACCACCATTTTGTGACGAATAAAGCTATTGAAGTGCGGTTTGCGCCATTCTTCTATGCTTGACCAGCCCTCTAAAATGATGTGCATATCAACCCACCCGCCTACCCATACACGTACAATGGCATTGACCCACCTAGCCATATACGTACAGTGGTACTCACCCACCAGCTCACCTATACACGTACAGTGGTACTAAAATTACACGTACAGTGGTACTGACCCACCCACCCACCCATACACATACAGTGGCATTGACCCACCCGCCCACCCATACACGCATAGTGGCATTGACCCACCATCCCACCCATACATGCATAATGGTAATAGTACCACTGTACGTGTGTGGGCGGGCGAGTGGGTCAATGTCACTGTACGTGTATGGGCGGGCGGGTGGGTCAATAATACCACTGTACGTGTATGGATGGGTGGGTGGATCACTAACATTGTACGTGTATGAGTGGGCGGGTGGGTCAATAACAATGTACGTGTATGGGTGGGCGGGAGGGTCAATACCACTGAACGTGTATGGGTGGGCGGGTGGGTCAATACCACTGAACGTGTATGGGTGGGCGGGTGGGTCAATACTACTGTACGTTTATGGGTGGGCGGTTGGGTCAATACCACTGTACGTGTATGGGTTGGTGGGTTGGGTCAATACCACTGTACGTGTATGGGTGGGTAGGTGGCTAGGTCAATACTACTTCACGTATATGGGTAGGTGGGTTGGTCAATACTACTGTGTTGTCATATGATATTATTGATATTCCACCTACCCATACACGATCAGTGGTATTGACCCACCCACCCACCCATACACGTTCAGTGGTTAAAAAAAAAACTAAGACTTTTCTACTGACTCCTCATGGATCGTTCCCATAGTCCCACAGCAGGACACTGAATACATCTTAAAGTGGGTGTTTGTATAAAGTAATCACGTGTGAAGTTTTGTAGCTTTGTATGATATGGTTACAAAAAAAATTAAGCCATTCTTAAGCTTGCACATAAGAACAGTATTGAAACTTTCGAGCACCGCCATTTTTTTAGGACTAACATTTTGAGGTCTAATTTGCGGTATGATGTTCTACTAGCTTAGACCTTTAAAATGGTATGCATATCGACCTATGCTTACATTTAAATTTTCTTCCGACTCCTAGTGAGCTGTCCTCCTACGAAGGTAGTGGATCACTGAATACATGGTAAAATAGCTTTTTATGTCTAGTAGCAATGTGCAAAGTTTTGTAAGTACCTTTATCTGTAACGATCTAAACAATATTCAACCGTTCTCGACTTTTTGAACACGCCGTATATAGTTAAAAGTTGTCAGTATCTATACAGTATGTATATATATACAAAACTATGTGTAAAAATGAGTGTAAAAAATATAGATATATTTGTATATATATTCACATATCATTAGTATACTGAATATGATTTCATACGTAAATGCCATTCAGCAAACACTCTGCATTAAATATGAGTGTTAAAACATAATATTTAAATGTTGAACAAAATTGTGCTTCTACATTAAATTAACATAATAAAACATACATTTAAAGTAAATTATTTCTGAATACCTTAAAAATACTATGTTTTATTAGTTCCTATTTGGAGGTTGATGCAATGCTATCTATTTTGACAACATTTATTTTGCAAACTCTTACTGCTGAAATTCATTAGCGGCATGACAAGTGTCGTCTTTGATGTCAGGAATTGACTGTTGTTATAGCAAAGAGGCAACTTCAAATAGTAAAAAATAAAGTAGTCGTAGGCCACTCCAGATCTCTAAGAAAACTCGGCATGCTGTTAATGACATTAAAGTTACAAGAGTATGTGGAATTTATTTAAAAGTTATCAAAAATAAATTCTAAAATACTGTATAGAAAAATATAAATATTGTATATATTGCCTTATTCATAGTATGCCACTTATCAGACATGTAACTTACTGGAATATTGATATGTTTTTACCTTAATTTTTAGGGGGAGGTGAATTTATGTTCACAATTTAAATCTGGCATTGTTGGCCACTCGAAGTTTTAGATCATATTTATTTACAAATAGAATAATTATAGCGTTATTATGGTTATTGAAATATCATATAATAAAGTGGTGCACAAGTTGCCTTAATTAGAAGGTAGGCAAAATGTCGTTTAACTGAGTGTCAGTATATCAAAGTAAAATTGAAAGAAGAAATACGTCATTGGCTAAGATTTTCAAAATGAAGTACATTTTGGTTTTTAATTATTTGAAATTACGGTGATTAACCATGACGTATATACCAATAGGAGATGTTTTGGTAGTTAAAATTCACTTTATATTTTTGGAAAAAGTATTTTTTACATTAAGTAGTTTAAATTAAAATAATTTTAAAACTCTCAACATTTTCAATATTTCATTTGCGCGAGGCCTTTCACCTAACAAAGTAGACATCTTAACTCAACAGCAAAAATCAACTATAACACTTTTAGTGTAATAAGATGTAACAAACACTCCAGTAAATAAATGTTTGATTTCGTTATGCCTTTCGGTAACAAAGTTACCATCTTCAGAAAACCAATCTAAATTAACATTGTTTATATTTGATTGATTTGAAAAACAAATGATAAAATAAAATAAAACATATGGAATAGTTTAAATAATAAAATAATAAATGTGATATATATAGTATAAATTTAAAATAATATTGGTGAGTTTTCACATGTCCCTGGTATGTTATTAACAAGAATTTATTTGAATTTTTGTATATATAAGCTTTCATAAGCATCTAATTGTTCTTTATTTTGAACTTCTTTTAGTAAATTACATTTTGTAAAATTATGGTTGAAATTGATGTAGTGTTTTGCTATCGCTGATTTCTCATCTTGGTAATTTTTAAAATGATATTTGTGTTCTTTTAATCTTGTTGAAATCTTTCTTTTGGTTTGACCAATATAATAAGCTTGAAGAATTATATAAAACTTTTTTACAAAATATAATAATACAATTTTTGGGATAATATTATTAACATACTAATTATAGCATTATTACAGGTAATACATATTATAATTAAAGGTCTCGTGCGAATAAAATAATTTATTTAAAATATTGATTATTTTAAAATTATTTGAATTTAAATAAGCCTCAAGTAAAGAACTTGAACAACAAAATGGATTCAGTTTTTGTTTAGAAATTGCCATACTACTACATTTTAAACGTCAACAAATACTTTTTAAAATGCACTTTTTATCAATATTAGTTTCAGTATATCATTTAAAGTGTCTTAAACAATGATTGAACAACTTGATGTAAATAACGTAGTGTTCAATGATGTATTACATTTTGTTACTGACTTCATCAAATTTGTTGGTAAAAATATCTCTACATACGGAAATGTTAAGAATATTTTTGGTTTAATATTACTATTTTTTTATTTTAATTCAATATCCACTAAGACAATAACAATCCATACTAAATTTCATATAGAAATAATTGTTATTCTATGGTTGGTGAAAATTATTTGGTATCACTTATTTTTTTAATCTTCAAATATTTTGTAAAATGCTCTACTATTTTTACTATTTTTATGGTATCAGACTACCTAAATTTTAAATTTTAAAATTCAAAATTTACCCTTTAATAATTTACAGAATAATGTATATAATATTACAATCTATTTGAATGCAGTAGAACTGTAATAACAATATTTACATTTTCAAAAACTATAGATCTTAGGTCCTCAAAATGTTGACATTTTAATTGTTCCTTATAGTTCATAAGATACACCACTTGACGTATTTCGTTGTTATATATTTATTATGATAAATATTATATTATAACCTATATTACAAGTATAATTTGTGCTTCTTAAGTCAGCTATAACAACTATTTACTATCTAATGATTGTATAAACTGTTATAATTTTATCCTTTGAAATATTGAACAGTTAGTCTATAAGTAACAATGTATATTTAGTAAAACTTAACATTTATTGACCAGTAATTTGTTATACTTCGTACTAAATAATTAATATAATCATATAGAGCTAACGCTTGTTATTTCCCATGACTGAACAAGTGCGACAAAAATAAAACCTACTGAATTTGAAGAGAAAAGTTTTAAATATTTATTGATGACTAAAAGGAAGTGGATAGACATGACTTGACACGCCGGAAATTGCCAGCTCTACGAAACCCACAGCCCTCAAATTGATACCTACTTTGAAAGTACTGAGCGAATATTTTGCTTGGTTTGGGGCGACTAAAGCCTTGCCAAGGACGTAAAAGAATGTTATAATATGATTAAATACACTTCACAGGCATGAAAAAAAAACACGTATGCA
Source organism: Stictocephala bisonia (assembly GCA_035578905.1). Classification (NCBI taxonomy): domain Eukaryota; kingdom Metazoa; phylum Arthropoda; class Insecta; order Hemiptera; family Membracidae; genus Stictocephala; species Stictocephala bisonia. The sequence continues at coordinate 224,928 of JAQJVL010000763.1, read as the reverse complement.
TACATTTGTACAGACTCACATAAACACAGAGATGTATGAGTATATGCAGAATACAAGATACTACTACTCATACAAAGCCAACTTAGTCTCGAGCTGATCTCGAGAAGTTGACGAGTTCTTTGTAGGCCAATGGGCTTTACAGACAAGGCAGATCCAATTAAGTGATTGTCATCTCCTATGCATCTAATCTTGATGAAAGTATGCTAAGTTCTCCTGGTTATTTATTTAATTGCTCTTTACAATCAAACACATACCATGGAAAATGTCTGATTATTTTATTTATTAATTGTTGGTCATCTATTAATAAAAAAAAACACATAGTTCCTACTTAGATTAATGCAATATACCATTGTTTAATTTGTTTTTATTCCATGCATATCGTTACACGTATGTATTACTAGGGAAATCCCCTACACGCTTCGTGTGATAGCCCCGTCACTCGCTGCGCTTGTGACACCTCTGGGCATGTAAATAAACGTCACGCGCATTATTGTCTCCAAGAATCAGTATTTAAACTTGTAAACCTTTGACGTTTACTTAACTGTTACACGTTTGCATAAGATTCCCTCATAAGTATTATTAATAATAAATTAAAAATAAATATTATCAGGAAAAATGAGACAGTGGTTAGATTACAACAGGAAATGTGGTACAGGAAATGGAGTTGGTAAAATTTGAGTAGGGCATCCGGCTAATGTTAACTCAGAAAGCAAGGGGTCGGATGTCAAGGAAGCAGGGTCAGCACTGTACACAGGATGACCAGAATAATAAAATTTGAGACTCACCAAAATTAGGCCGATGAATGCTGATGCGACGGAGATTCAGCAGAAGTTCGATGTTCCGCCCATCACGAGAACGGGCCTATAGGGTGATCCGTAATAGGACCACGGATAATGATTGGTTCTTCCGAAATTGTAGGCGTGTCCAGTGAGTGGCAGGGGGAATGAGATACTAGGGAGAGAGTTGGAAAAGAAAGGGAGTCTGAGGAGAGTTCGGCAAAAGAGAGGACTTCGGGAAATAGACCAATAGGGAGGACCAGCACCTGGTGGTCCAACTACCTAGACTTCGTCAACCCACCCTGCAGAGCAAACACGGGACGAGCTAGGAGGAAGACTTGGAGCTACAGTCCAACCCCTTGCGAGATCAACCCCGGAGGTCTTCACGAGCGGCCAACCTGAACCTGAGGGATGACCGGGCTTGCAGCCTATCCTGAGGACCAGAGAAACCACCTCAAGGGACTACAAGCAACTCCAGACCTAACCAGCCCACCTGATCCTGAGGGACAAGAGGACGCCGAATCCACTACGGCCCGTGGACACCTCATACCTACAGTAGACGAGTCCAGGGGTATGTTAATATTTGTTTAACACCTCCAAGGTTTAAGGGGAGCAAAATTTAAGTTTTAGGGGAAAAGAAATTTATAATGTTCAATTACGTTTACCTACACCAAAGTGTAAGCCGACAGGCAGTAAATTAATCAGATGAGACGGTCATAATAATCGTAATTAAATGATAAAATAGAATTAACTGTTTGAGGGAATTTAGTCTGGATTGTTAATTTAAAATTTAAATATATAAATACGTAAGTCCATGTAATGGATCATTGTCCGTATAAGTGGTTGTTTCAAGTTGATATTGATACATGTAGTAAATGAATAAATATTGCGTTGAATATATAAACCATAAATATTGGATACTTCTTGGGAAAGAAAAGGATAGCTACTAGGGCCATTTGAATATTTAGCTTATCGCTTGAAAATATTTGTACAATAATATAATTAAAATTGTACGGTAAATTGATTATGTTGTCACAGTTAGTAAGGGTGATATATTAGTGTTTGATTGTTAATTTTGATGGGAAATAGTTATTAATTATTCTTCAGTATAGCTTGTTAATGGATATATAATTTCACTTTTTAGTGTAGACGCCTTGCAAATATAAACTTATTTAGCTGATTCTTAATGTGACGTTATATAAAAATTTAGAGGATTGTGATTTAGTAGTATAGGAGTTTGCTGTCGCTTGTTGTAAATAATATTCTTGAAGGTATTGATTCCTCGGGCTGTATATTGAAGGCCAATGTTAATAGTAAATTGACTGAAGGTCGATAAACGTATAATTATAATTATATAATTTGTATTGTATAGTATGGAATGAGAAGGGTATATTGAAGGAGGTGTATAGTGTAAAATAGGATAAGATAATTGTAATATTTTTGAAAGGATTGTAAAGATGATATGCTGTAATAATAATAAATTTGTTTTGTACTTTCACCAGTGTCAATAGTTATTCCAGGTCCTGGTTTCCTACACTAGCTAAGTGAGTCATTAAGTTCAAATTATTTCTCATTACTTATATAATAGTCAGTTGTGATTAACATTTTAAACACTTTACATTTTAGAGGAAGTAACACTTTACTTGGTGGAGAAAGGTTTTACAAACTGTATTAAGTGGAATCATATTAGGCAAATTCATTTACAGTATCTCACTCACTGCATTTGATTACCTCTCTATTTATAGTCTAATAATTATAAACACCCAATATTAAAACTTAGCCAATTTCAAATATTTCCATTTTATTTATTTTACTAAACATATGATGATAACACACATATCTGTATTCAACATTTCATAATTAATAAATCATTATTTGTGTTAACTGTGATAACGTTCAAAACAGATATTTGGAGTAACACCACTCTGGTTTGTTATTACTAACAGCTGTTTAACTTTTAAACATATATATAATTAATTCAATTAATTTCTTACCAGAACCATAACTTTGAAGGTCTGTGGGGCGGATCCATAAGCAGATACAGACGGGAAATCGCTTATTTCTCATATTTAAGACCGAAAGAATCAGTGTACAAAATGTCAGGTCTCTAACTATAGTGGGTGGTAGCATCATTACCACTGTACGTGTATGGGTGGGTGGTAGGGTTATCGCTACTGTACGTGAATAGGTGGGTGGTAGGAGTATCGCTACTGTACATGAATATGTGGGTGGTAAGGGTTATCGCTACTGTACGTGTATGGGTGCGTGGTAGGGTTATCGCTACTGTACGTGTATGGGTGGGTGGTAGGGTTATCACTACTGTACGTGTATGGGTGGGTGGTAGGGTTATCGCTACTGTACGTGTATGGGTTGGTGGTAGGCTTATCGCTACTGTACGTGAATGGGTGGGTGGTAGGGTTATCGCTACTGTACGTGTATGGGTGGGTGGTAGGGTTATCGCTACTGTACGTGTATGGGTTGGTGGTTGGGTTATCGCTACTGTACGTGAATGGGTGGGTGGTAGGGTTATCGATACTGTACGTGTATGGGTGGGAGTGAGGGTTAGTATTTTAAATTACCCAGTATTTTGAACTTAAAAATCCTAAAGGACATCGAGTTGAACACTTAATAAATATAATTTATGGCTTTTAGTATCCTAATTTTCAAAGGCCCTGTTTTATATTAAAATTGATACGAATAAACATACAAGCAGATCTTAAATACTGGCCAACTTCAAGTCCCTAGTCTTTTATCCTAACTGTTTGTAGGGAGTGGATTTAATAGCTAGATCCCTATGATAATAAGAATCTAATATAATGAGTGTTTCAGTCAGATATTACAAATATTGAGTATTATATAAAACCATTTTACTACTGATAGCTAACTTTTCTACACATCCAAGCGTCTACAGCAGATCACCGTGGGGTAACCAGAAGTGCATGCACCTAAGTATAGCAGTTCAAAACGCATTGAATCTCACGAAGGGTATACAATCATTCCATGATTATAAACATGTAAATATGAGAACATTTCCAAAGTGGTTTTGTCTACATATTTGACAAACTTCCTCAAACCATATCTTATAAAATCTTTAAAACTAAATTTTACATAATTGTAGTTAATCGATAAAATATTTTACATTTTATGTTTATATATTTATTTTAAACACATTCATTGTATAGAAGGGAATCACATTTATTTTGTTAACATAATATAGTATCTTTGTATTCAATTATGCCAAAAATTATTTTATATAAAAATAATAATTTTATTTATCTTAATTAGCATTACAAATAATGTTACTATTTTCAAAATAAAATTTTTAAATATGGTTGTACTCATTAGTGAGATGGATCTAAAGTAAGACTATTAAAGCAAACTTAGTTACAATTAGTTGACTTTTAAACCATTTCATAAACTATTGTACTTATATTCAGAATGTTATGAGGGAGACAAAGGTAGTTGGACATTTACCATCATTACGTGAAAATTACCAATCACGACGTTTCGATTTGGTAAAACTCAAACCTTTTTAAAGTGCTAAAAACTAAATTACATCTACACAAACATGTTATAAAACTACGTTCCTAAACTATCAAACTTATCTACTTTAATAGTTATCTACATTTTTACCTAGATCCTAGAATGGGGTACAACAAAATGAACTTCTACTAAATATAAAAATGTTAACAGGGTTAAATTAATATAACCAAATAGGTGCTGTCAAGGTCACGATATCAACGAAAAAATGTTAAAACACAATTAAAATTAATAATCAAATCAGACTGAAATAGCATTACATTACCTATTCATAAATATATGGTACCTGAAAAACACTATTAATTTAAAATAACATTCAATATGCACAAAAAATGATATATGTGACTTGGAAGGACTGAGACTACTATTACAATTACATTTTAACCTGAAAAGACAACAATTATTAGGAATAAAACAATAGAATAATCAAATATTACAAAAATGATGAAGTCTTACGACCCGCAGTGACGATGGCGTCTAGACGTCCCAGGCACGAAGTGAGGATGTTACAATCCAAATGCAGTGTCTATGAAGTTCCCTTCAAGGTGATAAAACACGGGGACAAGACAAACATACACACTACACTTCACAACAACCATACACAGACTGATGAGGTCAGGGACGTACGCTCCGAGATCGCCAAAAATGCGGTGACTCAGGTACGGGGACGTAGACTCATGGTGTGTTTAATTGTTGTAGGTGCAGGTGGTGTAGGGTTCTGGTTAGATGATGTCATGAGTGTATTGAACTTTTTACCAAGTGTGTTTTTAAGTAAAGGAACCCACATGGGTCTAACTTCTATGCTACTTTGACTAATTACTTGTTCATTATTTAGTTTCATAAAGGCACCTTCGATGAATTTATGTTTAAAAAAATGTGGTTCCCTGTGAAGTATTTTAGTGTTATCCCAGTTAAATCTGTGTTCATTGTTCCAGGCATGTTCAGCTAATTTTGAATGTGTGGTGTCTCCTTTTTTAATGTTATTTTTGTGTTCGTTTAGCCTAACTTCCAGTGGTCTTTTTGTTTCCCTTATGTATTTTTCATTGCATTCACAAGTAATTCAATATATTACATTTTTGGAGGATTGCTCCTCATTCTTTGGTTTAGTTTTAGTTAAAGACTGTCTTAATGTGTTTTGTGTGTTGAATGATGTTCTGATTTTGTAATTCCTAGCTATGCGTCTGATTTTTTCTGAAAGGTTAGGCGTATATGGAATGGACATGAATGCTTTGATCTTTTCTGTCAGTGGGTGTTTGTTTGCGTTTTCTTATTTGTTTGCATTTGTTTATGAGAGACTGAGGGTAGCCATTGTTTATTAGATCTTTGGAAACATTTTTTAGTTCATTGTCTAGTTTAGTTTTGTCTGAGCATATGGCTCGGGCCCTATCAAAGAGATAGAAGGCTACACCTTCAGACAGAATGTTATCTTTAAAAACTTGTCTTTTTAATTGTCATACACGATAATTGCTCAAATAAGCGTAAAAAATTAATTCAGCATTTTCATCGGTGATTTATTTTCTGAAATGGTAATATTAACTTTAGCAGAACACTTGTTGATAAATTTATAAATACGAGAAAGCGTTATTTATCTGATGTTTATTACTCATAAAAAAAGAAAATAATGCTAACTTAATTTCATAAACGTGGACAAGTGGTCGAATCAATTCCATAAAAAGGAGCAATATTCTACTCTTTATGCTATCGACAGAATAAGACGGTGTACTCTGTCATTGAGAGTTGAAAGAAAACTGTATTACTAATTTACTTACCTAGTATTTTTTATAGAAATATATTAATAAACCAAACATGAGGATTTAAAAAAATAACGTTGATAGTTAGTTTAAATTAATATAATAAACATGATACTACATAGATTACTTATGAAACAGAGAAATATTAAGCGACTAGATCCAGTGAATTTCTTACAAAACATTGCATCAATTGAACAATTTAAACGGACAACAAACGGACAACATATTCCTAATACACCAATGACAACAATTAGAAACAAAAGTGTAAACGATACCTACCACACTAAATAAAACCACGTCACCCTTTAAGGAGTATTCACGCACGCACGCACACACGCACGCGCGCGCGCACACACACACACACACACACACACACACACACACACACACACACACACACACACACACACACACACACACACACACACAGGAGTGGCAAACTACATCGCCCCGTCCCCACCATAAATCACTCACTATAATTCTATTACAAGATTGCAACTCATTTAATCTTCCATTTTTCTCTCCTGATATTGTTATTTTTTTAATCTACATGAAAATCTGAGAAAAATTATACCAAACCTGATGATGTAAAACATAAATACCGTATTTAAATGATTAAATAATATGTTAGTGTTAACAAATTACATATTTAAATGTTATACTTACAAATTTTCAAGTTATTTCAAATTTAGACTTGTTTTAATCATAATTTTACGTAGATTACAAAAACGTTACTTTAAAAAAGGAAAAAGTAGATTATATTTCAATGTTGTATTAGACACCCCAATTGCAAATTATTTATGACAGGTGGCCGAGAAAAGTTGACAAGGGTTGCCCTCGCGGTGTGTGTGCGTGCGTTGATGGAGGTTCCCTTAATCTCTCAGGGGCCATAACCAAACGGCTAAAGGATATTTTTTTTACATGGCGGAGTAGCTAATTTAAACCCAAATATGTGATAAATAAAGGAGCTTTTGTAATTTTGCTTGTAAATTATATTTCTTATTGTTTTATAATATTTTTAGAACTAAATCAAAAAGTTGTTTAAACAATCAGCTAGTTACCACTGTATGGATAGATAAAACGTAGTATCTTGTGACTAATTGCCCACATATCATGAAGTACTCTCACATTAACATTACTTTAGGAAGTCTGGGGTGTCCACTGTCCATGTTGGGTGGTAGTCAAGGTTGTGTAGGGAGGATAATGAGAATCAGGCTTGTATATTTGCTTAAAATCAGACCAATACTACGTGATTGGGATTCCACTTAAAAGCTGTGAAGCTCTTGGAATCCCTGGCTGTTGGACTATCAATAAATGGTTTTTCATAACTAACTTTAAGTGAAAATAAGTTAGTTAACAGATACTCAGGCCATCCATACTCATCTATACTCATGTAATAATTCACATTCACCTTCAAATACGCGCTAAGTTGTGTCGGAGTCTCTAAATTAATCTGAAAAGAACATTTATAAAAACATTCCACAGAAACATTTACTGAAAAAACACCCTAGCACTTTCATATTAACATCACTTTAGGAGGAATCTTAAGACTTGCCAATCAACTTGTGTAAATAAACAACTCTTTTCTGTATGATAACAAAACACGAGGTAAAAACAGTTACCAAAGTACTTCACAAAGTCCAGTCCAGCGGAACACGGAAAGATTTGAAACTGAATCCATATCTAATCAAGATATGTCCATATAATGAATCTTCTCTATTTTGATCCTGTTTCAATTATATTATTGTTTTAAAGTATTGCCTCCATTTAAAAAAATCATATCGTAGATTTACTATTGGAAAATGTTCTAAATTGTACTGAAATACAAACATTCTAGCATGAACTTATAAATTTATATAATTAGTAATAATGTTATTTAGATGGAAATATAGGAAACACCTGTTTGGTCATGGGAAATTGTAATTCATAATGAAATAAGAGCAAAAATTGAGGTCTTATTTCAAATTAAAACTTCTTTGATGCCACCTTTGATGTTTAGGTCGTTGCGATGACTCGTGTATCTCGTTTATGAGAAAAATTAAAATTCTTTTACTAAGAAATCTTTTGGAATGTTCAATTTGTATAGTTTTTTTACGATTAGCTGAAGTACACAAAAATTGAAGCTTAAGTTAAATGGTGATATAATATTATTATTTGCTTTTGAAATTTATTAATAATGGAGTATCGTATGAGGAAGCCAAGGGCTGTTGGTCATTTGCCGTCATTACGTGGTGCTGTTGGTCATTTGCCGTCATTACGTGAAAAATACCAACCACGACGTTTCGATTTGGTGAAACCCAAATCTTTTTCAAGTGCTATAAACTAAATTAAATCGAAACAAACATGTTTTAAAATTACATTCGTAAAGCAGTAAGCATGTAGATAATTAACGTAGATAGGTTTATTAGCAATTTATTATTGTAATTTGTTTAGATGTAATTTAGTTTTTAGCGCTTGAAAAAGATTTGGGTTTTACCAAATCGAAACGTCGTGATAAGTATTTTTCACGTAGTGATGGCAAATGACCAACAGCCTTTGTCTTCCTCATCTTATATTGTTATTGTTATATTATATGAGAAAATAATCATTCTGAAACATTAAGAACTGATCGAGAACATATTATTCAATTTATTCCTTTTAAATGTAAATAAAATCCATCGCGTTCAAACAAACATTTCGAGGTTAAGTCTACAGAACATCTAGTGGAAAGCATGACTGCTATGGATGGGGGATATTCGATGTGAATACACTGGTTCCTATTTACATAAACGAAGTTCCGTCTCCAGTAGCTTTAACAATAAATCTTACCCTCTCATATATATATATATATATATATATATATATATATATATATATATATATATATATATATACATATACATATACCCTCTCATATATATATATATATATATATATATATATATATATATATATATATATATATACACATATACATATACCCTCTCATATATATATATATATATGTCTTCTATTTTTTATTAACAATTTCAACGAGCTGGATAGTTGTTTAAAATGATAGATTTAAGTAAAATTTATTTGAATACATAAGTTATTATAACATAAGTATTCCTGGCCCAATGTTTAATATAAACATTGTAGTGTCACAAAATGTCAAAGTCCACTGTTAAAAAATTGTTCTTAGCTTTACATAGGATTTTTTACAGATTATGCATTATTAATCCAGTTTTAGCTCGAAATAACTTGTCACAACCATTTAACTCTGATTTAAGTTACCTTTGGATCCTCAAGTGTTTCAATATTTTGTAATCACCCTTCTTTCTTTCATTAAACCAGGTTGCTGTGTTTATATTTTCTTGTCGCCCTATCCCAACCTCTCTCTATCACATTCGAGCTTAGTGTTAAAGGGTCTTACGCTTCGTTTTATTTTATATGGTCCAATATAACCAACTTTTCTCTACGATATAGACACATATTTCTGCATGGAGGCTTGAGGTATCTCTCAACTAAAGTGCTTTATAAACTCATATTATTTGTAACTCATTATCCGTTTTGGTGCATTTAAAATGAATTAGGATTTAATGTAAACAACAAAAAACTAAATTAGCTGTTTAATATCTTATTAGTATAAACCTATATAGATTATCCTATATTTCAAGTATTTTATCTATCAAATCTAAATTTCATTGGGTATCATTTAAATCCAATTCTTTTTGGAACACAATATTTTGTAGCATCGTATTGTTATCTAGATTCTTTCCTAAAATCTTACTGATAACACTCTTACCGAAGTCATGCTAAAGCCAAACACACAAATCATCATCACAAAAACACACAGCACGGTTTATGGTTGAACGAGGTTCACTGATTTAGTGATCTTGAAATAAGTTTAACGATATCATTCCACACTTGACGTCACGATGGCAATAAAAGATATGTAACCACGAATCCAGCAGAGCAATAACTGCGGGACTCCGTGTTATCCGCCTTTTACTGAGAAACCTACGTGATCAGCTTGAAATGAGGCCCTCAAGCAGAGCAATGACTACGAGACCGTGATACCTACCTCTAGTCGTTATATACCATTTATTGATAAACCTACGTGACCAGCTTACAATGAAGCCCTCAAGTCGAGTAATAATAACGAGACACCGTGATACCTACCTCTATTCGTTATATACCGTTTATTGATAAACCTACGTGACCAGCTTGCAATGAAGCCCTCAAGCAGAGCAATAACAACGAGACACCGTGATACCTACCTCTATTCGTTATATACCGTTTATTGATAAACCTACGTGACCAGCTTGCAATGAGGCCCTCAAGCAGAGCAATGACTACGACACCCCATGATACCTACCTCTAGTCCTTATATACCGTTTATTGACAAACCTGCGTGATCAGCTAGCAATGAGGCACTCTAGCAGAGCAATAAGTAAGAGACACAGTGATATCTACCTCTAGTCATTATATACCGTATATTAAGAAACCTGCGTGACCAGCTTGCAATGAAGCCCTCAAGCAGAGCAATGACTACGAGACCGTGATACCTACCTCTATTCGTTATACACCGTTTATTGATACACCTGCGTGACCAGCTTGCAATAAAGCCCTCGAGCAGAACAATAACTGTGGCTCCACGTTATCCACCTCTCGTGCTTATCCATCGTTTATTGCGCGATCTGCGTGACCAGCTTACAGTGAGGCCATCAATCAGAACAATAACTGTGGCTCCACGTTATCCACCTCTCGTGCTTATCCATCGTTTATTGCGCGATCTGCGTGACCAGCTTACAGTGAGGCCCTCAAGCAGAACAATAACTGTGGCTCCACGTTATCCACCTCTCGTGCTTATCCATCGTTTATTGCGCGATCTGCGTGACCAGCTTAGAATGAGGCCCTCAAGGAGAACAATAACTGTGGCTCCACGTTATCCACCTCTCGTGCTTATCCATCGTTTATTGTGCGATCTGCGTGACCAGCTTACAGTGAGGCCCTCAAGCAGAACAATAACTGTGGCTCCACGTTATCCACCTCTCGTGCTTATCCATCGTTTATTGCGCGATCTGCGTGACCAGCTTACAATGAGGCCCTCAAGTAGAACAATAACTGAGGCTCCACGTTATCTAACTCTTGTGCTTATCCATCGTTTATTGTGCGATCTACGTGACCAGCTTACAGTGAGGCCCTCAAGCAGACCAATAACTGTGGCTCCACGTTATCCACCTCTCGTGCTTATCCATCGTTTATTGCGCGATCTGCGTGACCAGCTTACAGTGAGGCCCTCAAGCAGAACAATAACTTTGGTTCCACGTTATCCACCTCTCGTGCTTATCCATCGTTTATTGCACGATCTGCGTGACCAGCTTACAATGAGGCCCTCAAGCAGAACAATAACTGTGGCTCTACGTTATCCACCTCTCGTGCTTATCCATCGTTTATTGCGCGATCTGCGTGACCAGCTTACAGTGAGACCCTCAAGCAGAACAATAATCAAATCTCAGTGATTTATACCAAAAAATTTATTGAATCCTCTTAAATACTTACGTTTAGACCTATGCAGACAAACTATTACAGTCACTACATTGCACCTTGTCGTAATCCATTGTTTATTAATCTGGTACTCTGAACATAGCCAAATCAAACCAAACAACAATGGCATAACTTATTTACTTCTATTGCTTATAATATTTTTTGCCGATGATATGACAGTTAAATGAATATAAATAATAACTGTGGCAGATATTCTCTTTCATTTTTGATTTTACCTATCTAGAAACATTTAAGTGATGGCCTCGTAAATAAATTTGTTACCTACTGTTAATTCCATTCATTCTGTTATCAGTTGATTATTTGCATGATTAAAACGTGTTTTCCGCTTCATGATAACTCAATAAAACAATAACTGGGCTTCACGTATATTAACAAATTACTATTGATTATATTACCATTGTTTTATTTGTCGAATTTTTTACCATTACTAACCTAACAACTAATTTATCTGATGTTCCATGTATCATGCTCTCGTTTATATTAATTTCTTTAGTTTATTTGTGCGATCTCTTGGCATCTTCATAGGCCACAATGACGACAAACATTGGCTATCCCAATGTTTTATTTTTTTTTCGGTGGTGCATTATTAACATCGTTTTATAGCGATTACTGAACCAAGCTTTACAGTGAGGCCCTCAAGCAAACCAATAACTGTGGCTCCACGTTATCACCTCTCGTGCTATATATCTTTTATTGCGCGATCTACGTGTCCAGCTTACAGTCAGGCCCTCAAGCAGAACAATAACTGTGGCTCCACGTTATCCACCTCTCGTGCTTATCCATCGTTTATTGCGCGATCTACGTGACCAGCTTACAGTGAGGCCCTCAAGCAGACCAATAACTGTGGCTCCACGTTATCCACCTCTCGTGCTTATACATCGTTTATTGCGCGATCTACGTGACCAGCTTACAGTGAGGCCCCTAAGCAGACCAATAACTGTGGCTCCACGTTATCCACCTCTTGTGCTTATACATCGTTTATTGCGCGATCTACGTGACCAGCTTACAGTGAGGCCCCCAAGCAGACCAATAACTGTGGCTCCACGTTATCCACCTCTTGTGCTTATACATCGTTTATTGCGCGATCTACGTGACCAGCTTACAGTGAGGCCCTCAAGCAGACCAATAACTGTGGCTCCACGTTATCTACCTCTTGTGCTTATCCATGGTATTAAAAATATTAAAAAACACTCCAAATGTGTGAATTATAATGAAGTATAACTAACATATTAACAAATTAGTATTAATTACATTATTTAACACTTTTTCAAAAATTCATTGGTTAGATGGATTTGCAATAGTTTCAAATAAAAATCTATAATTATTAACAAATTAAAAATTGTATTTTCACAAACATTTGTTCATAAACATAAATCCAAGTTCGTTGTGTTTGTAGTTTTTGTACAATTAGAAGTAGTAGTTTTTAGGTATAAATTATTTTCAACATGTTACATTCAGTATATTTCATTGATAAAAATATAACAGCGAATGGTAATTACATTTTTTAACTTTCATTTTTAAAATACAGAGTATGAGATGTTATTTAATAATAAAGGGTAAAAGTACTTAAGGAACTATTATATGAAATCATAGAAGTTAAAGTTTAATTTTATACAATAAATATTTTTATATAATTCCTCTTAAATACTTATTGTTTTAAATATTATAAAAACTATTTACAGTCATTGCATAAGCACCCTTAGCGTACAGTAATTGTTTGATATAAAAATATGGTACTCTGAACTATAACCATATAAACAATCACATCAATGCATAACTTATTTACTATGGCATTATTGTTTTAAATAATGGTTTTTGTTAACAGATAGATCTGAAGTTAAACGAAAATAAATTTTATATTTTATTAGTGAGATATTCTTTTTATTTTGTTGATTTTACTAATTAAGAAACTTTGAAAGTTGATGGCTTAAATATTTTAGTTACCTACAAAATGTTTAATTTCTCATTCATTATGTTACAGTTGATATATTTGAAATTGATTAAAACGTGTTTTTTCCGTTTATTAGATAACTAAAATAAATACTTTAAAATCAATGGCTTGTGTTATATTTAGAAAAATACAATTATTTTGATTTAATATTGACTTTATTGATTATAATATTTGTTTCTTGAATATTTTTTTTACATTATAACCTATCACAAATAATTTTTTATTTAATAGTTCATTTGTAGTTGTTGTCGTTATATATTTAATTTTTTTAGTTATATTTGTGCACTCTTGGCATCTTTAGGCCAATTTGAACCTAAAAATTTTGCTAACTCCCAATGTTTTGATGTTTTTTTTTGCGGTGGGTGTCATATATGTTTATGTAAACAATCACATATTATTATTTTAGGAATATAAATAAAATTAAGTTCTTTTAATTAATATATATATATATATATATATATTAATTAATATATTAATATATATATATATATATATATATATAAATTAATATATATATATAGCCATATACAATTCCTTAGTAAAATAATCGAGATAAAGAGACCGTTATAGTTTTCTACGTGCACTGGTTTTAAACGTAGCACCTTACTTAAGTCCATTGTTTCCTAAAAGACCTACTGTCCTTTAGAGAACTGTTAATCAACTAGAGAAATGACCACCAATCAACCAACAAAGGAACAGTGGAACGGAAGTCTAGGTGAGGACAGGCTGTTTACCCAGGTTCCTCAAACAGCTGGTGTCCCAGCCTGAGCGGAAACAGCCAGCAATAATGTTGTACACGTTCTATCTCCTTCGACCACACATCGAACGTTGCATCTCAGTCACACACCCGGCCATATTTAGAAAAATTTTAATAAATACTTTTATTAATTATGGATTAAATACTTCCATTAGGCCTATTACAGTTTTATTTTCTCATATCGATGTCCTGTACGAAATATACATAGGTAATTCACTAACGCCATCTATATGTTTCACTAAACTTGATTATAACAATATGAAACATTCAATTTACATACATATTCACTAATGACCAAGTTTACACTGAGGTTAGACTCTCACCTGGCATGCCACCAACCCTACACACACGTCAAACTCATGACCAAGTTTACACTGAGGTTAGAATCTCACCTGACGTGCCACCAACCCTACACACACGTCACACTAATGACCAAGTTTACACTGAGTTTACACTCTCACCTGATATGCCACCAACCCTACACACACGTCACACTAATGACCACGTTTACACTGAGTTTACACTCTCGCCTGATATGCCACCAACCCTACACACACGTCACACTAATGACCAAGTTTACACTGAGTTTACACTCTCGCCTGATATGCCACCAACCCTACACACACGTCACACTAATGACCAAGTTTACACTGAGTTTACACTCTCACCTGATATGCCACCAACCCTACACACATGTCACACTAATGACCAAGTTTACACTCTCGCCTGATATGCCACCAACCCTACACACACGTCACACTAATGACCAAGTTTACACTGTGTTTACACTCTCGCCTGATATGCCACCAACCCTACACACACGTCATACTAATGGCTACCTCATAACAGTTAGAATATTCCAAATAAGATATTTCCAACATTTCATATGCAACATACATTTTTTATGACTTGATGCGCAAACATTAAATTGGCCCCACTCACACTTAAAACATACAAATACTGAAACACTGAAAACATTCCTTATTTTTATGTAACCTGTCACTTTTACGCACGATTAGGGTTTCGTTATACAGAACTTCTGTTAAACTTCAGAATCGTGTCAGAATACATACAAATAATAATTTAAGCTTTTCATTCGTCATGTAAACATTTTTTTGAAAAACAAAATATGGATGGTTACTGCTCACAAAAGCATCTAATGACACAATTACCGTAAAATAATTAAAACAGTGTGTTGTTTACACTTTCAACAATGATTTTTTAATATTTCAGTATGCTTTATACGAGCATGTATGTATATTTACTGTGTAAACTACCAGATAAAATTAATTTGAAATATACAATAGATAAAATTAACAACGTAAACTTTATGGACCTGTAAGTTATACTTTTTTATGAATATAACAATCTCTTGAGCGAAAAGCAAAATTTACAAAATTTACATTTTAATTTTAATAAATAAAAATAATAAAACCTGCAATAGAACGTATTTTTTCTCATTTATTTCGTGCTTATTTCAGTTCTGTACTATCATATTATAATGTAATTGTTTTTATTGTTTTATTTACTTATTTATTATTACTATTTTTTTCTACTGGTGCTTTAAATTATCCTATCAAGTAATTTTTTTTTTTTGAATTTTTATATTTTGTTTACATTTTACACATACATTGTATATTTAATTTACCTACTCGTATACTACTTTTAATGTCTTAATAAATGGTAAGTTAAATTTAAATTCTTAAAAATTACTTTCATGACGCGTCAATGTTTCTTTGTTCATTTTAATATTTTAGCTTATTTAGAAAATCATTTACATATATGGGATTTCATTTTGCATAGTCATGAGCCACTACATGTACGAATTATTTTCCAAAGGTCATGGTAATTTGTGTTTCATTGAGAAAATTACATGACTAAATCTATTACGAGAATAATGCTTGACGATAGTAGACTGTAATTACCGTAATGATGTTTAATGGACTGCTGGATAACTTAATTACTGTACAAAGAAAATCACAAAAACACAAGTCTAAATTTAAATGAGGAATTTGAAACAAATTTATATTAAGAAATGTAATTAGGGAACTTTTTGAGGAAATACAAGTAACAGGACGGGTTTAAAATATTGAATAATATACATATATACTGTATACATATATGCATTTACAGATCAGCGAAATTAAGACCCATACGATAACTATAACAATATTTTTTAATCGATTCGTAAATATAAGAACAGTTCTTTGAATCATAAATAACTAAACTGAACCTTTATAATGACAGTATAATTTTAAAATAACATTAGTTTCAAAAGGAAATATTACAGAAAAATCTTCAATTAAATTTATTGTTTAATCAATTGTCCCCACTCTCCTTATTTTAATCTGTTCATTATTTATTGCAAACTGATTATTTTTTTATATTACTAAGAACAACATGTAGAGTGTATTTATTTTTATTAATGTATGCTGTGTTATTGTACTGGAGAAATGTTCGTCACACGCACAGGCCCTGTGTTTATGAAATATTGTTTTCAACATGATGGTCCCAGTATTTAAGTTGAATGGATAATTCACATATTTTTTATTCTTGGAATTACTAGAATGAATCGGTACTACTATAAAAGTGTATTTTTATTAATGTAGCACAAAATAAATACGAACACTAACACTTGAATATAACCTGTAGATGATAAATTCATTCCAGTAAACAAAGAGTTGGACGTATTGACTTTGAGTAAGCGATGAAAGGATTTTATGAGAAAGACAACTGCATCATATGTATTTTAGATTTGTTGTAAGTTTTAACTAAATGTTTTACTTGGCATCGTAGTTTCTTGGCCTATAAGATTGAATTTATTTAGAAAAAAATATTGAAATATATAATTTATTATTGACTTAACATTATAGCATTAATTCAAACCA
This sequence comes from Stictocephala bisonia, assembly GCA_035578905.1. NCBI lineage: Eukaryota > Metazoa > Arthropoda > Insecta > Hemiptera > Membracidae > Stictocephala > Stictocephala bisonia. Next base: position 207,733 of record JAQJVL010000763.1, on the reverse strand, counting down.
TTCAATAGGTAAATGCCTTTTATAGCAAGCACAATTAAAAAATTATAAGTGACAGATGTGTATGGCATCGTATTTTATATAACGTATAAATATCGTTGTAATAGTATGTTTGTAATGTTTTTTAACTATGCACACCAGGTCAAACCAAGAAGATTTATGATAACTAACGTCGCACCTGTAGAACTAGCAATATATTTTTTTTAGTACATAATATGTTGATAATGTTGATAATAAAAACATATAACATTAAAAATAATAAAAATAAGCACTTGGAGTAACAAATTACATCATTCTGGTAACAATAACCAGTCAACAACTTAGTGACATAGTTTTCAATCAATCACTACAAATTTGTAGAGTGTAGAATGAACACTCAGTGAATACAACGATAAATGCTACGTATATCATTACTGTACCATAACGTGTGAGAATCGAATCATAAAATGTCACAGGGTTCTGCATTTGTCTGGTTATTCATATTACAGCGGCCTTTAACGAATTGCGCGCAATCCTACCTGCGTTAATTAAAGTGTCCCAATAAGGCCCCAAACCAGTGCTCGAGTTGCACGCAATCCTACGTGCGTTAATTACAGTGTCCCAATAAGGCCCCAAACCAGTGCTCGGGTTGCGCACAGTCCTACTTGCGTTAATTACGGTGTCACAAGGAGACCCCAAACCAGTGCTTGGGTTGCGCGCAATCCTACGTGCGTTAATTACAGTGTCCCAATAAGGCCCCAAACCAGTGCTCGGATTGCACGCAATCCTACGTGCGTTAATTACGGTGTCCCAAGGAGACCCCAAACCAGTGCTCGAGTTGCACGCAATCCTACGTGCGTTAATTACAGTGTCCCAATAAGGCCCCGTACCAGTGCTCGGGTTGAGCGCAGTCCTACTTGAGTTAATTACGGTGTCCCAATGAGGTCCCAAACCAGTGCTCGAGTTGCGCGCAATCCTACCTGCGTTAATTACAGTGTACCAAGGAGGCCCCAAACCAGTGCTCGAGCTGCGCGCAATCCTACCTGCGTTAATTAAGGTGTCCTAAGGAGGCTCCAAACCAGTGCTCGAGTTGCGCGCAATACCGATCTTAGGTAGGCCGTGCAGGCCTGGCCGCTTACAAATGCACCTTAAACTACAAGCTGTGCAAAATAAATTTCTGTAAATCAAAATCAAAATCATTTATTTGTAGTTTGACAATTTAAAAATTGTATTACAAAAGTCATATAATTATAATAATTATGTAATCATCATATATATGTTGATAGTGTATGTTAACTCATTTTAACTGACTAATATAATCACAATATGTACTACATTAGCGTTATTATTAATATATTACATAAATAAAAGCAAAATCAGTCACCTGACAAATACTCCTCCACCGAGTAAAAGGTTCCTTGAACTAAGTATTTCTTTAGGAAAGCTTTAAATTTTCTGGGGCTTTCTTCGAGTTTAATAAAATTTGGCAATTTATTAAACAATTTTGGCCCAATATTTTGAGGTAGGAAAGACGCAATTTGAAGCCGATGCTGTGCCGGTCTGTGCTGATGTCGTTGCCGCGTATTATGAGTATGCACATCTGCTCCTACTTGAAAAATACCTAAATATCACAAATACATTGAATTGTCACTAGTCTGATTCAGAATAGCACTAAACGTATACCTTCTTGGTTATTTGTGTAACTTATATTCATTGTTTAGTATTAAGCGTAACGTTCTGTTGAACCTTTTTACTTTGTAACAGAAAACGTTGTTAAATAAATTAAATTGTACTACTTCACATTAGTTCAAGGTATTAAACAAATAAAATATAAACACAATAATAATATTTTACCCTTTTTTATAGACATCTTTTTTTTTACGAGATATATCATACTATCTTAAAGGAGAATTAAACGTTATCCTTGAGTTATTCAACATGTTAATAGATTGATGAGACTATGATTTTTGTATCTTTTATATAATAACGATAGCTTACAACAAAACATTTTTTAAGAGAAGCATATAAAATACTCTATTATGTTGAATAGTTCTGCACTACCGAAAACTAATTCAATTAAAACAGTATAACATCCTCTAATTGTTGGTATACGCATAACAGGAAATAGGGCACTTATATATAATGGTGGATTGTGAATGTTGACATATTTTAGCAAAATCGTTCATTTATTGACAGTTCTAGAGGTTCAAGTGTATTTTGAAAGTAACTTAAAATGACTATTAATGTAATTCTTTCCAAGTATAATTTGAATTTCGCTGTATACAAAACATGTGTTTAGTTAACTTATACTATCAATGCTACATCCCTATACAAATAAAACAAAAAATAAGTAAAAATCATTGGTGAAAATATATGCCTAATTGTTAGAATTAGTCATCGAATAAGCACCAAAACAACTAATTTTACTCATGAAATATTAATTGTTAGAATTGATTGAAGACTTTCAAATACTGTGAATTATTTATGATGATATAGATATTTAGTATTTGTATTTATTTCATGGCACAGAAAGCTAGTTCCAGTATGAATATTTATTATTGGAACATTGAAAACTTTATTCATTTCGTATATGGTACGGCTGTAGGAAGTTGCGCACAACTCGAGCACTAGTTTTATGGCCCTCTTGGACACTGAGCGCAACTCGAGCATCCCTTTACGTACCCTAGGTTATGAAGCGCGCAACTTATGCACGCCCATTACAGCAACTAAAACTACCTTGATCTCTATAGTACACTGATTCCAGAACTGAAATCTAATGTAAAACAAATGCTTAATTTATGGGATTTAGATAACAAGAGCACAATATTTCAATTACATTTATATTAATTTAGTGAAATGATTATTTTTATTGAAAGATGAGGGAACTCCCTACAAAGTTTATATACGCAAATTGAATATTTTAGACACTTCAAGATTTTGTCGTAGTACACAAGTAGCCCACACACCTTGCCTTTTTATAAGAAAAAACTTGTTAATGTAAAGTACCACTAACTGATTATCTAGAATAACAGTTTTACCTTAAAGAACAGTAGACGTGGCAAATAACAAATGTAATCACGATTTCCTAATTATATTTCAGCCCTGTCATGTATAATGAGGTTAGGTTAAACAACTAAGTAAATCAGATATTTTACCAACTAACCATTACAATAATAACTATTTTAACAAGAAGGATTTATTTTCGAAACTATTTTTACCTTTCGGTAATTGTTACAAAATCAATAATACCGTACTGCTAACTATTGAATTATATAACATAAGGTAGACGATTTTTTACGATTTACGATTATGGTATACAATGTTTATTCATGTTAAGAGGTATATAGCCTACGTTATGTTTAAGACATGTGTTTTGTTATTTTATTATTTACAATTTATGCTTATTAAAGGATTTTCAAAAAGACTAAAGTTACATAAAGCACTTTCCGATGTTAATTAATGTCTTTACTGACTTTTCTTACGTAATATCACAACATTGCAAACAGCCAAGTTGTGGTAGGAGTTCGTCATTTACGGTCATGGTGAGTTGATTCGTGAGTGTAGTGGTGCCAGGACCCCTTTCCCCCGCCTCATTGGAATTGGAAGCTGGTTGGATAAGTTGAAAATGTTGTCTATTTAATAACTGCTCTACATTTTGTTGAATAGTTTCATATTTTTGCATTTATTTCGTGTCTGATTGAATATTTTATCTGTTTAATAACCTTATCTATGCTCTGTTGATTTTTTCATATTTTGAATTTATTTTTGTATGTCATTGAGTATTTGGTCTATTTAATAATTTTCTCTGTGTTTTGTTGACTGATTTCATATTTTGCATTTCTTTTGTATTTCATATTGTGCATTATATTTTGTATAGTTACGTTATGTGTGATAGTTGTTTAAGAATTGTTCACTTACAACAGTAATCTTAAGTATTTCTGTTGTATTCCCCATGTAGCCTTTCTGATTTAGTATAAGGTAAAAAATTTTTTTTTGCTATTAGATGTAGGCTAAGTTATTAAGTACACCTGAAGACGGCAGGAGTTTGTTATACCTGTCAAAACGCTTTGTTTGTTTCTTAAACACTCAAGCATTGAAAATCTCAAAATATTATCTGTCTTTGTAACTTTTAAGAAAAAATGTAGATTCCATAAGAAATGGAAAGTCAAAAAAAAATTTAATTATCCATCCGAGCTGTGTAAATAATTGGAGCAGAATGTAAGGACATAATTAATATACCCTGATAGAATTTTAATGACTAAAGACTAATTTGCTACAATAATAAATGCACGCTCCATCCATTTTTAATCATTTTTATACTGTTTTAAGAGTTTGATAACAGTCTGTTCTTTACCTCCTGGAAAGTTTAACCTATTTAGCCACATTTTCCGTCCATTGTAGATTGTATATAATTATGTACAATATGATACATTGTATGTATTTAAAACAGTAACTTTGTTACTTTTTACCTAGGGCAAAAAGAGTTCAGTTATTAACATAAAAGTGAAACAAATTTTAAACGGGTGTTCAATCAGATTTTATGCTTTCTGTTTTTTTTTTTAACGAATTACTAGTAGTTAGTTAGATTTTTATTTATGTTTTAATAATTAATGTACAAAATGTTTAATTACATTTATCTTCACGCTAATATGTAACATGAAAAAAACCATTTATAAATGACACAAACGTCATATGATTTTTTTGTCAGCTATCATTTACAGTATCAATTTTAAAAAATAAAAAAGCTGAGGCTGGTGTTTTTTGCGCCCACAGCAAATGTTTAAAGCTGTACGTACCCCCTAGGTAGTTCTAAATGGGAAATTTGATAGCTCGACGATTTTTTTATCACCCAGCATGACAGCTACCACTCAATTATATTATAAAAAGATTAGTAAGTTATTATAATTGACTAGCCAATAGCCCTTGATTCGCTACGGGGTAATTCTCTACGCTTACTTACCCTCCCTCCGTGGTTGTCTCTAAACAGTCTTAACCATCATAAATTTATAAGGTCATCCAACTGCATTTCTCCTAGATATCAAGGTTTTACTGTCAAGAAACCACACAAAGTTCTACTTTAGGACGACGTAAAGTAGTGCAAACATACCATATTTAGTATAAATAACCTTAAACACTTCACAATTGAAAGAAAATTAGCCAAGAGTTGTTTGGATAGCAAAGTATACCCGTAATTGTAAAGAGAAAATATATAGACAGGGTGTAATTATTTGTAAACTCTTAATGCTTCAATAGGATAAATGTCAAACATTCAAAATAAACATATCTGTTTATTTACAAAACAGCTGTTATTCATTTACTAAAGTTAACCCAATTTTATCTTTATGGAACGATCTTTTAGGGTGGTTTCTACTCCTTAGGAGTATTTTATCAAGATGAAAATACTTTAGTTTTCCTATTTGTCCTACAACAAACATTTATACCAAATTTAATCTCTGTGGGATTATTAAATTAGGAAGTGGGAGAGTTTGTGATGAGTAAGTAAAAGCGTTCTCTGTTATATAAAGAGTTCTTATGACCATGTAAAATTTGTTATATAAAGAAGTATTTTCATAAATAATTATGTGTTTGTGCTACTTTTTATCATAATTAAAAAGTATATCATTTGGATTAGCTCTTCCTTTATAAATGGACTAAGATCAAAATAGAATAACAAGAGAGAACTAAGTATTCACTTAGTATATAAAACTCTTTGTATACACATATTGTCTGTTCCCATTTCCGTAAAATGTTATTAAGTAAGTAAATCCCGAGCATGTCTTCCAATATTCCACCATTCGGGATTACTAACCATAATTAACTAGTTGATATTTTGCTTACTAAAACGATATTCATAGCGTATATAATTTTAATTCCCTAATAATTTAGTTATGAATTGTAAAACGCATTCTGCTTTTCCTTTCCTACTTATGTTTTCAATTACAGAATCCAGAAATGTATAAAATTACTTATAAGTTAGGGCTACTAATATGATAAATTTTGTTATAATTTTAATAAAGTTCCCTTTATTCATTTTAAAAATAAAACACCAATAGCCTAAGATCCGAAACCGGTTAGTGTTTTATTGTAAAAATGAATGAAGGATACTTTATTGAAATTATTACTCAAAATATTTCACTTACAATAATTATATTTATAATTTTACTATCAACATAAACAAGCTTTACTGAAACAAATATTTTATTAATGTTTATAATGCATTATAAATATCATATATAATAGTACTAATAATAGGACATTTTCCGTTTATTCACTACCACTAATTTTTTTACGTTAATTCACTATCCCATAATAAATATTCTATTACTCTAAAAACTGTTCCCTAATCATTTTTACGTCCACTGTGGTATTTCCTTATCCGCTAGGAATCCGATATCACTGGCCTTATCTTATCACTTTCCAAGAACTTACACACGGAGAGCGCATTCAGCGGAAAGTCAATCATTGGATTTACCAATTTGTGATCAACTTTAGTAGCCACCTAATCTGACCTGACCTAACCTAACCATAATATTGTGATAAAAAAGTAGTTGTAATGAACTAACGGATATAGTCCTGATAATGGGCGAGCCGGTGACCGAGTGGTCTAAGGCATCAGGGCTTTGGGCTTGGATTAGAGGTAGCGCTTGTTCGAATCCGGCCAAAACAGGAAGTAACATTCACCTTCTACTGTACTGGCTCGCGTCCTTACCTCTGTCTGAATATGTTCTCCATACAGATCAATAGTTCTATGGGGAATGGCTAGAGTAAGATTAAGAAAGGAGATCGGTATCTCCTTTAAAAAAGAAAAAAAAACTATATTAGTAACCAATAAAAATGTATTTAATTTTATATTTACCAGTAATTTGGAACTCTTCAACATTATTGAAGTGGTATTCGTTAAAAATAAACTCAACATCGATGTTAATTTTACCAATTACCCCTTCCTTAATAAACTTCTTCACCCTTAGCCAGTTTAATTCAAACATTCATACGTTTGACGCCCCCAAGGCCTTGAGTATTTTGGTTTTATCACCAAAACACTTAATGAAGAAGATTTATGGGCAGTAAAAGTGACCTCGACATGAAATCATGACGTAAACCTCGGTTGTAAAAATAATTGGCGTGATCAACTCACCAAAGTGGGGCAATCATTCCTAAACACCACGTCGCCCGTCCAGTTGGTGGCAGACGTTGGCACGGACTGTTGTAACATTCTATACGAAATTTTGGTTAATAGTTCGGCGTGATTGAAATAAATATTTCATTTGTAATTGTAATGAAAACAGTTAAATTATTTTAAACAAAACAAAGATTTGCATTTAATAAAATTATAGAATAGTTTACTCCAAGTATGGTTAATCTTCCATAATCCACAACCTTGTTGAGAAATATTAATAGTTATCCTACTCATTATTATTAAGTAAGTTTTATATGAATCTTAAATCAACAGGTAATAAAGAAATTTTTATCCTACTCATTATTATTAAGTAAGATTTATATGAATCTTAAATCAACAGGTAATAAAGAAATTTTTATCCTACTCATTATTATTAAGTAAGATTTATATGAATCTTAAATCTACAAGTAATAAAGAAATTTTTATCCTACTCATTATTATTAAGTAAGATTTATATGAATCTTAAATCTACAAGTAATAAAGAAATTTTTATCCTACTCATTATTATTAAGTAAGATTTATATGAATCTTAAATCAACAGGTAATAAAGAAATTTTTATTCTACTCATTATTATTAAGTAAGATTTATATGAATCTTAAATCTACAAGTAATAAAGAAATTTTTATCCTACTCATTATTATTAAGTAAGTTTTATTTGAATCTTAAATCTACAAGTAATAATATGAATCTTAAATCTACAAGTAATAAAGAAATTTTTATCCTACTCATTATTATTAAGTAAGTTTTATATGAATCTTAAATCTACAATTAATAAAGAAATTTGTATCCTACTCATTATTATTAAGTAAGTTTTATATGAATCTTAAATCTACAAGTAATAAAGAAATTTGTATCCTACTCATTATTATTAAGTAAGTTTTATATGAATCTTAAATCTACAAGTAATAAAGAAATTTTTATCCTACTCATTATTATTAAGTAAGTTTTATATGAATCTTAAATCTACAAGTAATAAAGAAATTTTTATCCTACTCATTATTATTAAGTAAGTTTTATTTGAATCTTAAATCTACAATTAATAAAGAAATTTTTATCCTACTCATTATTATTAAGTAAGTTTTATATGAATCTCAAATCTACAAGTAATAAAGAAACCTACTCATTATTATTAAGTAAGTTTTATATGAATCTTAAATCTACAAGTAATAAAGAAATTTTTAACCTACTCATTATTATTAAGTAAGTTTTATATGAATCTTAAATCTACAAGTAATAAAGAAACCTACTCATTATTATTAAGTAAGTTTTATATGAATCTTAAATCTACAAGTAATAAAGAAATTTTTATCCTACTCATTATTATTAAGTAAGTTTTATATGAATCTTAAATCTACAAGTAATAAAGAAATTTTTATCCTACTCATTATTATTAAGTAAGTTTTATATGAATCTTAAATCTACAAGTAATAAAGAAATTTTTATCCTACTCATTATTATTAAGTAAGTTTTATATGAATCTTAAATCTACAAGTAATAAAGAAATTTTTATCCTACTCATTATTATTAAGTAAGTTTTATATGAATCTTAAATCTACAAGTAATAAAGAAATTTTTATCCTACTCATTATTATTAAGTAAGTTTTATATGAATCTTAAATCTACAAGTAATAAAGAAATTTTTATCCTACTCATTATTATTAAGTAAGTTTTATATGAATCTTAAATCTACAAGTAATAAAGAAATTTTTATCCTACTCATTATTATTAAGTAAGTTTTATATGAATCTTAAATCTACAAGTAGTAAAGAAATTTTTATCCTACTCATTATTATTAAGTAAGTTTTATATGAATCTTAAATCTACAAGTAATAAAGACATTTTTATCCTACTCATTATTATTAAGTAAGTTTTATATGAATCTTAAATCTACAAGTAATAAAGAAATTTTTATCCTACTCATTATTATTAAGTAAGTTTTATATGAATCTTAAATCTACAAGTAATAAAGAAATTTTTATCCTACTCATTATTATTAAGTAAGTTTTATTTGAATCTTAAATCTACAAGTAATAAAGAAATTTTTATCCTACTCATTATTATTAAGTAAGTTTTATATGAATCTTAAATCTACAAGAAATAAAGAAATTTTTATCCTACTCATTATTATTAAGTAAGTTTTATATGAATCTTAAATCTACAAGAAATAAAGAAATTTGTATCCTACTCATTTTTATTAAGTAAGTTTTATATGAATCTTAAATCTACAAGTAATAAAGAAATTTGTATCCTACTCATTATTATTAAGTAAGTTTTATATGAATCTTAAATCTACAAGTAATAAAGAAATTGTTCAGGATAATTTTGTAATTTAAATCATTGGGCTTAAATTATTATAACCAATGTATTTATACTCTAATTTCATACCTAAATTATTTGAAAATAAACTGCCTATAAAAGTAAAGTTCTCTATTGGTAAAAATATATTGATTTGAAATACGATTCGGGGATAAAACTAATCGTACTTTATTTCGCTTTTATTCAATACTACATGTTTGTAAATCTTGTTAAACCTATAATCTCTCAGCTGCAGTTTTAGAGATTAATTATGTAAACAAGTGATAGTTTTATATAAATGTAAGTCTATACTAAGTTTTGTTATTTTAACTATGAATGTAATAATTCTACAATTTTTAAATGTGTTTGGATTGGAAAAGTTCTCTCCTCTAAATATTTGTTCTTAATTTAGTACAGTTAAGAGTTCTAATAAATTCAATTATATTATTTTATATCATACTTCATTCATGTATTTATTATTATTCAACAATTTATAGTATTTTAAAATCATAACGTTCCATGATTTTTTACATGGCTAATTTTGTACGGGATTTTTCAACATAATAATGTTATATATAACTCATGATATAAATATAAGTTAGTGTACACCACTAAAACTAGGTGTCAGACAAATTACGTATGTGATGACATCTGTGTACATAATATGTATATAGATTATGGCTTTCCTCTAAACTGAGAATAAATTAATTATATGAGAATATTTAGTTATTTTGAGTTACTGAAGTATTTCGATAATTGTTATAACGAAATGTGTTTGTACTTAGTAGTTTATAACAGCTCAGTTAAGACACAACGTACTTATAAAAATATGTAATGACATAACGTTTTTTATTTGACAAATATTAATCCATGTAGAAATATATCCGAAAAATTAGATATTGTTAAACCTAAAATCATATACGAATATTAAATAATTTAATAATTCATTTAAGGAAAACATTCTTTATAAAATTAAATCTATATTTTAGTGTAAACAAGGGATTTATTTTTAATTTTAATCCGACAGTTAATATAAATGCTTTAATAATCATGTAAATGGTTTGAGTTCTGAAAAGGTGAAACCGCAAGGGACTACATTGTTCTCGGCAACTACAGGGTCTTTCCAACCCCAATCCAATCAGTTAATGACCTTTTCATATTCTTTCTCGAGCCTCACATTATTGTTTAGCATATTGAGACAATGGTCCCAAGTGGAAAGGCCATCGTTGTTTTTCTAATACAAATAATTGAAATTTTGATATTATACTGTTTAATATTTATAAAAAAAAACTCTTTAGGCCTAGGCATTTATCTGAAAATAATTAGTCATAGTTTTTAGAATAATTAGTCTTCTATTAGTCTTGAAATTCGGTGATTGTAAGACAATAAATACATAATGATTTATTGTGGCAATGTAATGATGTAGGGTAATTATTTCATCATAGGTTGTTGGTTGTATCTAATTAAAACTATCCAAGAGCTTATGTACAGGAGGGGGGTTGATCTGGTGTATTATATAATAATAATAAATATTTTATTGCATATTTTTACATTTGTATAATGCATCGCAATCGTCATTTCTATGAAATATTTGAACTAAGCTAAAATTATTCATCCACGCTTACATCCAGATCCACATTCATACGTACAATAAGCATGCGTTCACACATCCATTCTTTAAAAAAAAAGAAAAAATATTTTCCCACTCAGCCAGCCTACTCGTGCAATTTTACTAGATCTCCCAGTTATGTGCCAAAAACTCGTCTGAACTGTAGAATGCCTCTGCAATAAACACTTGCTTCAGACGAGGTTTGAACGCCTTCAGCGTAGGAGCACATTTGATTGAATTTGGCAGCTTGTTGACAAATTGAACACCTGCCTGTGCGGGCAATCGTTCGTAAGCTACCGTCCTGTGTCTTCCAATTTCGGTAGTTACCCCTGCCTCTAGTCTCATAAGAGTGTATGTCGCAACCTCTTATGGACTAGCATTTTGATTTAAAAAAAGAGACATGTTTCAAAGATGTAGAGGCAGGGTAATGTCAACAAGTTCAGGTTTTTGAATGTTGCTCCTCACGACTGCCTAAGTTTTGCGATTATTCGAACCGCTCTTTTTTGAAGAACAAAAATTCTTGAGAGGTTCGCGTTGGAGCAACCTCCCCACACCGCCAGTCCGTAGGAGAGATGTTGGTAAATTACTTATATATATCTACATGTATGTATTAATGCGGCTAAGAATTATGTGTATATTATTGTTGACCCAATAGTAGCACTATGTATCTTTAAGTAATTGACCGCACTTTTTTTTAAGGACACAACTGTCGGTGCAAGAAATCATGTACGCTAGTGTGAAGGTTTTATCTAAGGAACTAAGAAGCCTACAACAAATCACACTGTAGTTTCCCTCGTTTAATCGTATGTCATGAATTATGCATTTAAATTTTTTATTATTAGTTATAGTAAATATTATCCTAGTTAAAACTAAAAAAGTACCGGAATTTAAATAGTTTACACTAGTTCCCATGTACGTCAAATTTACACCGTTGTTACTCAAAAACCTGTTAATGTAATCGCATTTATATTTTAATATCTGGTTGATAGGATTGTTTTCTATAAGTTTTATACATTTTAGAATGTTAACTTTTCGTGAACAAAAACCTTCTGGTCAATTCCCTGAAACATTGTTTTCTTGGCTTTTAGAGGTCGTAAATGTATTTACTTTGTCTTGTTGAAATCCTTATGACATGTATAGTTACAAGACATTACTTTCGTATATGTAAGTAAATTCAGTGAGTTTATAATGATTTAAATTTATTAGTTTGAAGTTATTTAAAATTTATTTAAATCGATTTGAAATCACCGTATGTACTTACAAATATGAAAGTAATGTTTCTTAACTATTCACGTTTGAGGATTACAACAAGACTAAGTAATTAATTTCTTACGATCTCTAGAAGCCAAGAAAACAATATTTCAGAAAATTTACCAGAATTGGTTTTCTAGAAACGTTAAAATTCTAAAATGAATAAAACAACCAGGTATTAAAATATAAATGCGATATATTAATGGGTTTTTAATTATAGTGGTGAACGTTTGATGTACAGTGGAAACTAGTTAAAATGTCGGTACTTTTTGTTCCAATTAGGATAACAGTTATTAAAGTTATAAATGCATGTTTCATAACGTAAATTAAACTAGGAAAACAATGATGTGATTAGATTTTTCGTAGGACTCTAGTTCCTTAGAAAACAACATTCAGACTTGAGTGCACATAATTTCGGTGCTGACAGGAATGTTTGTGTATTAAATAAAAATTCTATGTTAATATTAAAAATAATCAAAGCCATCTGAACAATTTGTGGATACAAAATACATAACATTAGTATTGGGTTATATACGTACGGCATAATTGACCCACCCACCCGAACACGGACAGTGGTAATGACCCATTTACCTCCAAATACACGTACGTTGTCATTGACCCACCCACCCAAACACGGACAGTGGTGATGACCCACTCACCCATCGATACACGTACGGTGGCTTTGACTCACCCACCCACACATACACTTATGGTGGTATTGACCTCACTCCAAATTTTCTTATTTTTTTTCTTGTTTCTAAAAGGAACGATTTATTTATTTCATTATATCAACAGCATGGTCACAGTCTCTATATATAATGGTTTTTAGGTTTTATATAGAACAACTAAAAGTATTTACATCTTTATAAAATACTCCTAAGGGGTGGAAATCTTCCCAAAAGGATAACATTGGGGTGAATTTAGTAAATTAATAACATCTGTTTGAAAATAAATAAACATCTTTATTTTTTTATGTTTGACATTGTACTATTGATCCCACATAACAAAGTTGCTCTGTGATTGATACATTTTAAATATTATACTATGAGTTTAATGTTTACCTGTTAAACAAAAACAAATTAAATACACATGTTTTAAATAGGCTAAGTAATAACATTGGGTATTTATGCCTAATAATTAGGTAGCAACACAAGTAGTGTGAGTGAGTACTGTAAATAAATGTATTATTGTTATTTTACATTATACAGTTAATATATTATTATTTACAATCAAAAGTTATATGCCGAGGCCGAAGGCCGTAGTGTATCGAGCCCAGCGAGCATCGGGGTTAGCACACGAAGCTTGCAGGGGCCCCCCCTTGTAAAATAATAATGATATTTAAAGATTAATAGAGATTATAAACATTAATAAAGATGTTTAAATAATGATCTTCTAATAAACTTTAGAAACTGTTATGAAATGTCCTTATTATTTTTAATGAAACTGAGCCCTTAAAATCTTAGTGGTAGTTTTAAGTTAAAAGTACCTAATAATTGAAAAACACAACTATTTAAAAAAAAAAAAACCCCTTCAACGAAACTAAATTAAATTTTTACTAATAAACGAATTAAGTACATTATTTTTACTATAATAAGGGTTTCGAATGTAAATATATAAATAAAAACTACTCTTAAATAAATAGTAAAATACTTTAGGCTATTCTTAATCCAATTCAGTTAAAAAAGTTTCTAAATTTTATAATTAGTTAAAAAGTAACCATACAGCTATATACAATTTTATTTATTTTGACTACTTGCATATGAAATGAGAGAATGAAATGAAAATCCGTTTATTTCAGTAAAAATGAATAATACAATAAAGAATACATATGAAAAAAATTACTTGAAAATTCCTCACATGGGCTACATACAGCCTGTGGTTGGGAAATGAGCTCTATATCAGCTAATAAATTTAAAAATTGTAATTAAATTATAGTAATTTGAAAAGGATAATCAGTTTATAAGTATCTATTTAAAAACAATAATAATGTTTATATAATAAAAGGATAGTTAAGTGTCAAAATTAAACATATGTTAATAAGTTAGAGGAATCTCATGTTTGATTGTGAAAAAAAGTCTATCTCACAGAGAATTTGATAGGCAAACGCACTCTACACATACCCTACTCACACTCCATAAACACTCGCATTCACTCTAATATAAACACACATATCCACGCCCTACATACGTACATACACTCTATATTCACTCACACTTTAAGCCCAAAAAGGCGCGTGCGTACATACATTAATCAGCAGCCACGTAACAGAGCGATCTATTATCTGTACTGTGAAGAAACAATGAATTAACGTGATCTCTTCCCAGTTCTAACAACCAATGATTAATACATTTTTATACGTATTATAAATATGTTATTATATACATATATTTAATATTTTTTTATTCTGTTTGTATTGTTAAATGCAAGATTGTGGGTTGCCATATCCAGTCGGATATACTCTAACATCAATGTTACCATTTACTCACCCAGCCAAAAGTGTAGATTCAGTATATCTAAAGGCACGAAACATTTAGCGAAATACATTGTACGTGACGTATATACGAGATAAGGCATTCAACTTTGCTCAATCTTTATTTATTCACTGGAACGTTCCAGACATTCTTTTCTGTTATCCTTTACCTTCAGGATATTTTAAGGACTCGTATTCATCTTCGTGATCATTTGAGATAGAGTTTATCCTGTTAGAGTCATTTCAACAAGGAAAATATTCTTTCATTCTGTTAAAGATTTATTTTATCTATATCTTAAACACAAATCAAACTCTAAAATATATTATATATTATGTGCTGCACAAACTAATTCAAATTGATAATTTTTAAAATGTTAATAATTAAAATATACGATTTACTTAATCAAATGCTACTGAATAAAATTAGACTTCTATAATTTAACTAATTATTACTAACAGTTTCCTATATTATGATTCACTTTCAATATATACGTGTGTATTTAAAGATGTCTTCAGACGAAAAATAAAATTACAATAAATTCGTTTATTACAATGAACTAATCAGCGGTATACATTATTATTTATAAGGACACTTATTTCTTGGATGGATCAAGGACATCAATATAATGTGATTTTTACACAACAATTTATAAGGTCTTTGCGTGAGCAAGAAAAAAAGACACAATACCCTCGAAACTCCTAATGTGCATTTCTGTCTTTAAGGTTAACTAAACTAAACATCTCTTAGTAATGTAATGTTTACATGCCTTCTGTAATCAGTGGTGATATTTGCTTAGGATTACGAAGAATACTCTTGTTTTTCTTTTTTTTTTTTAAGACAAAGAAATACAATTACGTATTTTAATTCCGTTTTCCAAGAACATAAACATATATGTAACTTTAGAAGCAGTTTTATTTTATAAAACGAAGGGAAAATTAATAATATAGAGCTTTTTAAAGGTTTGTAAAATATCGGATAGAATAAGTGTAGACCATTTGAACTTCAATCCCAGATCAACTTAATTCATAATGTTTATTGCGTTAAAATATGTGCATTATTCTGATCAGTAAACATGGGAAGTCTGACATATTCAACAGCATCAACTATGAAATGGAATACACAACAGTAAAAACAGTATGAATGAAATTTGTTTATATTTTGTATTAGTAACAAATATTGTATGAATAGTTTATTTATTATATTTAAACAAAATATGGTTGACTTGTTACTTACTCTATTGATATAAACAATCATCTTCAAACAATTACACACTTCAATGGAACTTTAATTAATGTAATAAATTCATTATTACGCCTTTCATGTTTTAGGAAATGTAAGTAAACATAATTTCAAATAGATTACTGTAAAGTAATATTCGAATATGACATGTAATACTTTAGAATAGTAACTGTACATTTTATTGAGAAAAATAAGTTTATATTTCAATGAACATAAAACAAAATCTGATAATTTGTACCATTAAGATTTAGATGCTGAACTTTAGTACAGATAAAACAATACGAGTAAAGGTAATATAAAATAACTAACCCATCCCAGTTCTCTGATATAAAATAACTCACCCGTCTCAGTTCTCTGATATAAAATAACTCACCCGTCTCAGTTCTCTGATATAAAATAACTCACCCGTCTCAGTCCTCTGATATAATACAACTCACCCGTCTCAGTTCTCTGATATAAAATAACTCACCCGTCTCAGTTCTCTGATATAAAATAACTCTTCCGTCTCAGTTCTCTGATATAAAATAACTCACCCGTCTCAGTTCTCTGATATAAAATAACTCACCCGTCTCAGTTCTCTGATATAAAATAACTCACCCGTCCCAGTACTCTGATATAAAATAACTCACCCGTCTCAGTTCTCTGATATAAAATAACTCACCCATCTCAGTTCTCTGATATAAAATAACTCACCCGTCCCAGTTATCTGATATAAAATAACTCACCAGTCTCAGTTATCTGATATAAAATAACTCACCCGTCTCAGTTCTCTGATATAAAATAACTCACCCGTCTCAGTTCTCTGATATAAAATAACTCACCCGTCTCAGTTCTCTGATATAAAATAACTCACCCGTTTCAGTTCTCTGATATAAAATAACTCACCCGTCTCAGTTCTCTGATATAAAATAACTCACCCGTCCCAGTTCTCTGATATAAAATAACTCACCCGTCTCAGTTCTCTGATAAAAGTAACTCACCCGTCCCAGTTCTCTGATATAAAATAACACACCCGTCTCAGTTCTCTGATAAAAGTAACTCACCCATCCCAGTTCTCTGATATAAAATAACTCACCCGTCTCAGTTATCTGATAAAAGTAACTCACCCGTCCCAGTTCTCTGATATAAAATAACTTACCCGTCTCAGTTCTCTGATAAAAATAACTCACCCATCCCAGTTCTCTGATATAAAATAACTCACCCGTCTCAGTTCTCTGATAAAAGTAACTCACCCATCCCAGTTCTCTGATATAAAATAACTCACCCGTCTCAGTTCTCTGATAAAAGTAACTCACCCGTCTCAGTTCTCTGATATAAAATAACTCACCCGTCTCAGTTCTCTGATATACAATAACTCACCCGTCTCAGTTCTCTGATATAAAATAACTCACCCGTCTCAGTTCTCTGATAAAAGTAACTCACCCATCCCAGTTATCTGATATAAAATAACTCACCCGTCTCAGTTCTCTGATAAAAGTAACTCACCCGTCCCAGTTCTCTGATATAAAATAACTCACCCGTCTCAGTTCTCTGATAAAAGTAACTCACCCGTCCCAGTTCTCTGATATAAAATAACTCACCCGTCTCAGTTCTCTGATAAAAGTAACTCACCCGTCCCAGTTCTCTGATATAAAATAACTCACCCGTCTCAGTTCTCTGATAAAAGTAACTCACCCATTCCAGTTCTCTGATATAAAATAACTCACCCGCCTCAGTTATCTGATAAAAGTAACTCACCCGTCCTAGTTCTCTGATATAAAATAACTCATCCGCCTCAGTTATCTGATAAAAGTAACTCACCCATCCCAGTTCTCTGATATAAAATAACTCACCCGCCTCAGTTATCTGATAAAAGTAACTCACCCATCCCAGTTCTCTGATATAAAATAACTCACCCGTCTCAGTTCTCTGATAAAAGTAACTCACCCGTCTCAGTTCTCTGATATAAAATAACTCACCCGTCTCAGTTTTTTGATAAAAGTAACTCACCCATCCCAGTTCTCTGATATAAAATAACTCACCCGTCTCAGTTCTCTGATAAAAGTAACTCACCCGTCCCAGTTCTCTGATATAAAATAACTCACCCGTCTCAGTTCTCTGATAAAAGTAACTCACCCGTCCCAGTTCTCTGATATAAAATAACTCACCCGCCTCAGTTATCTGATAAAAGTAACTCACCCATCCCAGTTCTCTGATATAAAATAACTCATGCGTCTCAGTTCTCTGATATAAAATAACTCACCCGTCTCAGTTCCCTGATATAAAACTTGTTCGTAGTACAAAACTATTATACTGTTAAATTTGAATATTTTTTAAAATGCATACCTTTTCATGTATATACTAAGTCTCGTTAAATGAATTCATAGTATAACTACCGTCTTTAATAGTTTCACAATAATATTTACGAACAGGGTTTTGCTGAGGTTAAACAATATTCATATTGATCTTTATTTTTATAATACTTTTTGGTAAACATCTATTTGGAGCTATTGTCATTTGCTTAAAGTATTAGGTTTAAATTTCTTAAATGTAATTATTTCTAGTCTAATTAGATGCATATGTAATTAAATTACAGCCTAAATTACGGTATTTTTGTCAAAATTTTATATTTTAAATTTTTTTATTAAAGTCTAATTTTATCTAACCGTACATGACTTGATGCTTGTTGTTTACGTAGAAAAGGCGTTAGGGAAGGGCAGCGCCTTTGACCGTGTTATCACGCCGTAAAACTTTTCTTTGAACTCATAATTGGTCTGACAATAAAAGTAGGGTTCGTTAATTTGGCTCCAACTTCTCCTGGCTTTTTGATGTGAAGACCGACAGTTTATTTCTAATAGCATCGCTCGATAGACTAAATGAAGAGAAAACTATCCTCCAGAAAAGTTTAATAAAATAGTCTGCCTTGTCCCTTTCTGATTTTTTTAAAGTAATTGGTTTAATCTTCTATCTATACAAATAGGGTTATTAATTTTCAAATATAGCCATCAATTTATTTTCTTTAAATTTACTGACACCAATGCATTTTAAAATTAATATTCTTGAAAAACAAGTTGACAAGTTTTTTTAGATCCCCACCTTCTTTTTAAAGATTAGATGCCATCTCTTGTTTTCAATTCACACTGTATGATGCATAATTTTATGTCAGATTTTTAAATAAATACCAAACTGACACTTCCAAACAACTATTAAACTTCTAACACAATCTATTATGCGTTATCTAATTACTAATTTTAAAACCTGTAATCTAAGACGGTATAGCCCATTTTAATTACAATCCTACAAAAATGGTATACCATTCAATAATGATGAAAACAATTGTGTGTCAATTTAATTTAGAAACACATTAAGCTGTTACTAATCAACATGTTTCATTGGGTGTTTAGCTATGTTTATAGTAATTGAATACTGCTATCTCTTTAAATCAAGTACTTGTTATATCAACAGTGACAGTATTTTCCCGACAGATTTAAGTAAATGATGTCAAGGACAGGTGTAAAATTAATCTATCGACCCAAATGAAAATGAATATTTTGACGTGCCAGTTATATTACTATAGTATATTACAAAGTAAAAACAAAGCTATTAATCACCCTAAAACGATATGAGAACATCGATGCATTACATATGTTCATGTTTTCCACGAAGCTTTATTTAACACAACCTTCCGGATATACTATATAACAAACATTGGTAATTTAATAAACATACCATTAGCGCATGTATGTTTTTCAGTGTATATTGACATTAACCTTAACTTGAAACATACGAATCACTTTAATTTCGTAAAAAGTGGCACTAACTTAAGTTTAGTCTTTATAAATATAAACCAAGTGTGTGTCATGCAACACCAATTTTTCAAAATAAAAGAACAAAATTTTAAAATATTAAGAATGTAGATTTCGGTAAACCACGAATGTCTTCTTTCATAAGACCAGAGTAACTCAAGAAGGAATCAGTCTTTTGAAGAAATGCCTATGGGGTTTGCGATATTTACTGTCACAACAATATTTGTACATTTTGTACTCATGTAAAATATTTTTGTAGTGTCCGATCACTTGTTTTCTATTTCAACTATAGCTAATTGATAAACTGTTTTTAGAATGTATATTCGAACCAAAATCCCAATTTTTATGAATCTTTGGTAGGCTGATGTAAAAGGACTTACTATTTACTACTATAAGAAGGGTCGACAAAGTTCACAGGGCTGATTCCATCCTCCCCAAATAGGAAAATTATGTTTACTTTATGAAACCCTTTTTGTAGGATTAGAGAGTACAGTGCAAATATATTATGTATATTGATATAATTCACTGATAAATTTTACTAGAAAACCATTGAAGTGCCACACCAACTATAAGTGTACATAACTCAAGAAAGAAGTTATAAATTTAAACAAATGAAACGTACAGTAAAATATTTCTGGAATTTTGCAAGTTAATCGTAGTACTCTATGGTAATGCTGAATGCAAAAATTAAGGCCTATTTTGCAAATATCAGATTTCCAAATTTTTAAAACACAAATTCCTTGAGACCCCATAACTTGGCCGTTATTTCAGAGACCGCTGTTTCCCTTCCAAACCAGTCACAAGCTTGTTGTCACAGGCCGCTAATGATGTTGTCCACAGATTGCCAACTGCATAAACATCGTCTTGTCTTTTTAGAACTACCGTTTTTTACTGGTTACTTTTAACTTCACAGTCTTCTGTGTTAACTGACACGTCAACAATCGTCTATATTCTCACATATACTTACAAAAGATTTTCGTTTGGTGCAATTAATTTTAAAATCGTTTAGTTTAAAAATATGAATACTACTGAGATAAGAACTTGGACTGTAACAGTCAAGAGTTGTTGTGGCCTTAAGTGGCCTAAAATTATTAAATAATAATTAAGATGATGTTTTGTAATTGTTATGAGTGTCAAACAATTTTATTTACAATTTGCCTACCTGTTGTTAAAGAATTTTACTAAAAAACGATTTTTTTATTCAGGATATTTATTTTAAATCCATCCTATTTTGTGTACTGAGGGCTTCATTAATTTCGATTTAAATAATTTGAAATATCCTATTTATGATTTTTAATTACTTTTAATTCTAGATATGTTTCAAGGTGGAACCTAATATAGTGTAAGGACATGAATTTATTGAAAATATAATAATGTAGTTCATTATTTGAGTTAATTTAAAGTAGAACTTAAAACTTCAATGTTAGGAACCTCCCTAAAACTGAAAAAACCAAAACACATTATATATTTTACATTTATTTTTATCAAATGGTATCAGAGTTTTATCAAAAATCTGAACATAATATCTAAATCGGCTGTTAAATAACAAATTCCTCTGAAATTACTTTAAGCTGCAGTATTGGGATTTGTTAAAATTGGAAAAAAAACGCAACAATTTATTTATTTTCTACAATTCATTCCTCAGCTTCAAACTCATTTTTAATAATAATAAATTATATACAATTGTAGTATTTAAAATATATTATAATTAAAATTGTACTAAGCTATAGATTACTTTCAGAGAAGGATTATCTCGTAGTGTATAGATAGTAATTATAGAAACAATAATTGTTCTATTGTTTTAAATCTATTATTTAATACAATGCTTTTAAATACAAAAATGTCTATTAGATAGTTATCACAATATCGTGACATGATATCTGTCAGGTCTAGAACTCCGCTTAATTCTGTATTTCCAAAAATATATGTTTAATCATTATTGAATCTTCTCCGTTAATTCACGACCACAACTTATTTTTTATTTCCGTTAATTCACTACCACTTGATAAATATTCCATTGCTCTAAAAATTGTTCATTAACCATATTTACGTCCATTTTTGTATTCCTTATTCGCTAGCAATCCGATATCATCGGCCTTATCTTATCGCTTTCCAAGAACTTACACACGGAGAGCTCATTTGGCGGTAAATCAATCATTGCATTTACCAGTTTGTGATCAACATTAGTAGCCACCTAACCTAACCACAATTGCGATAAAAATGGTAGTGGTAGTGAATTAACGGAAAAGATCCTCATTATCTATCAACCACTTGTTATCATTTGAACTGTTGTCGGAATACCACACGTCAGGGGACGGATACTCTAATCGCCATTTCCTTAAGTAACAATAGCCTCAGAGTCTATTGTTGCAGCGGATAGGTCCGACTACACCAAGGATCACCTTATATCCTTCACGGAAGGATATGCCGTTCAAAGAATATTAACTACTAAATATAAGCCTCAACAAACATGACCATTCGGTGTTTCTATTCAGATACCCTCGAGGTACATAACCTGAGAACGAGACTGTCTCCCTCCCACTCGACTACTTCCGGATGTCGATAACGAGATTTGTGAGAACGTCGCCACCGTGAACTTACAAGTACCGACAGTAATAAAGTGGATGCACTATCGAACCATCTTTATAGGTGCTTTTATCCGTAAATTCTTCGAGATTTAGAGTTGTCAGTGGTAGCCTACTTTAATTGTACCAGGAGTGAGTCACAGGTGGAAACTGTGGGCCGAGCACAGCAATGAATCAGATCCATAAATAAATATATATTTTTATTTGTAATAAATGTTATAATAAAACCTTATGGCTCTATAAGAAACCCAATTGGGGAAAAACTATCATATATGTAGTTGTGTACTTATCTCTTCGAAGTAACAATGGTGTTTATGATGCTTAGGAATGATTTAAATGAACGAAAGTTTAGATGAGAAAAACTTCTTAATGGCATCTCCAAAATATTTAATAAATTCCTGTACCTTAATTCTGGTACGTGCTGTATTCAAGGAATCCAAAAGCAGTAATTAAAAAAGGTCAGTATATCACTTTATTGTTTGTTTTAGAAGCAGCCAATTTGGTGTATGTACTCTATGCAATAACGTCATACTATATAAATAAATAAATTAATAAAAAGTAATCACCCAATACCCGATTTGTTTATTTAATAAAGATCAAGCAGTCTGCCATTAAAGATCAGTTCATTGGGCAATCATTGACTAGGGGATTTCATTACTGGGGTCACATTATTTATTTAGGCTTTATCTGTTAAATAAAGGAATGTCATCCTAAATTACGTAAGGAAATAAATTACATCGTGCTATGAACTATATTAATAAACAAACTATTGTATACAATAATATAAATCTAACATATATTTTGAAAAGGTCCCTTTTTTAACTAAGATACATTCACTTTACAGCTCTTTATGACCTCTACGTTGTAACAGTAAATATTAGGGAATCTAACAACATGCAGTTTTTCCCAGAGTAAACCTGACACAAAATTATATGCAAGTTACACCAGGGAATATGTGTGGCAGAGCTCATCGTCAACAAGTGTTCATATTTTGTCTTTTTTGCACTGTTTGTGTTTATGTAACTAAATGCTTAACATTAGGCTATTTTTTAACCTGTTTTGTGTCTGGTTGTATAACTTTTTTTCCACTGAAGAATACTATAAGTCTTAAAACAATATTTACATTTTGAGGGGTTAGGCTATTTATCGCGATCACTACATTTATTAGAACGTTTAAGTCACTACTACAAGTTGTTGAAATATATTTATCCAAATAAATGATACTATGGAACTATTATTTGATTATGTTTAGGAACTATCACCATTCTCCAGTATTGTAAATCAGGTATTGAACATGTAAAAACTTGGTATTTTTTATATTCTTTTTTGTTATCTTTTTTATATAAGTAGTACATTCGTGGAATCGAATAACACAAAAATAAGTCGTATTACATAGCATATGTTACATACTTGGGTTGCAGATCCACTATACAGTTTACACTCCCGTAGGCTGGGTGGGAGAACCATCATACACCCACCTAGAGTGGGTGGGAGATCCATTATGCTGTGTCTACCTACGTAAAGTGGGTTGGAGGCATATTATTATTCACGTACGTCTAAATAAGGTGGGTTGGATACCCATTATACAGTTTACACTCCCGTAGGGTGGGTTAGAGACCCATCATACACTCACGTAAAGTGGGTGGGAGATCCATTATGCAGTGTCTACCTACGTAAAGTGGGTTGGAGGCATATTATTCACGTACGTCCAAGTAAGGTGGGGTGGACCCCAACCTTACTTGGACCCATTATCCAGGTACGCTCACGTAGAGTTGGTTGGAGAGCCATTCTCCAATTTAAAGCTGAGAATTTAAAGTCTATAGTTAGATAAGTAAAGGCAAATTTAGGGCAGAAGTGTCTTCATACACTTAACCGCGATAAGCAGCTTATTGTGAAGCCTGAATCACAGGAGAAGCACACAGTATCTCTCTGGGAATCAAAACACGGTCACTACACCTTGACCGCCATGCACTCGTAATTGTGATTATGTTATTTATACAGATATACGGTCACATGGAGGGGGGTTAGAAACACTATCCAGCGTATTCTAACGTAGAGTTGGTTAGAGACCAATTATCCAGCGTATGCTAAAGTAGAGTTGGTTAGAGACCCATTATCCAGCGTATGCTAACGTAAAGTTGGTTAGAGACCAATTATCCAGTGTATGCTAAAGTAGAGTTGGTTAGAGACCCATTAATAATAATAATAATAAATAGTTTATTGTTCTTCCAAAAAAACAATACATTACACTTTTAGTAAATATACATATATGAAAGAGACAATATTGCACCTCAAGGCAAAGCCCGTTTTGAGGTTGCATGAATATAAATCAAGTTATCTTAATCGGGCTCAAAGTTAACAAATGTTGATACAAAATACTAAGATATACGAGAATGTGTGCATTATACATTAATATTATTACATATATTTAACATGTTTATTTGAGCTTATAACCAATGTAAAAACAACGCGCATCAGTGTAAAAACACTATTGCAGGATGCTGAACATAAAATCTACGTCTTCTAAACATAGTAACCATTTCTTTATTTGTTTGATAATTAGTCTATTTGATGGTAATTTTTTTATTTTATCTGGAATTTTATTGAAAATTCCGGGGGCAATAAAATTGTATGTTTTTGTAATGAATGTAGTGTTCGGTTTTGGTACATCAATGATATTTGGATTCCGTAGTTTGGTTCTAATAGTAACTACTCTGTCATTTTTTATTCTATTACCACTTTTTGAAAAGAAAAGTTTCATGACCTTAAAAACATATAAATTTTTCAAAGGCAAAACCTTTAAATCTCTAAACAGTTGAGTGGTATGCTCATACCTATGTTTGTTCTTTATAAATCTTATAAAACGTTTTTGCATTACATAAATAGGCAGTGTATTTGTTTGATATGTTCCATCCCAAGTTGTTATAGCATACTCGATCCTACTATAAACAAGAGAAAAATAAACTGTCCGAAGAACTACTTCTGGACACATTGTTCTTAAAAAATAAAATGTTCTTATTATACTATTCAACATATTTTTTAGCATATTTATATGGTACTTCCAGGTTAAATTCTGATCTATATTTACTCCTAAATATTTTACACATCCAACCTTTTGCACAACTTTACTGCTATTACAATTACACAAATTATCCAGCGTATGCTAAAGTAGAGTTGGTTAGAGACCCATTATCCAGCGTATGCTAACGTAGAGTTGGTTAGAGACCAATTATCCGGCGTATGCTAACGTAGAGTTGGTTAGAGTCTAATTATCTAGCGTACGCTAACGTAGAGTTAGTTGGAGACCTATTATGCAGTGTACTCTCACGTAGAGTTGGTTGGAGACCCATTATGCAGTTTATGCTCACGTAGAGTTGCCTAGAGACCCATTATGCAGCGTACGCTCACGTAGAGTTGGTTAGAGACAAATTATCCAGCATATGCTAAAGTAGAGTTGGTTAGAGACCAATTATCAGGCGTATGCTAACGTAGAGTTGGTTAGAGTCGAATTATCTAGCGTACACTAACGTAGAGTTGGTTGGAGACCCATTATGCAGCGTACGCTCACGTAGAGTTGGTTAGAGATGCATTATGCAGTGTATGCTCACGTAGAGTTGCCTAGAGACCCATTATGCAGCGTACGCTCACGTAGAGTTGGTTAGAGACCAATTATCCAGCGTATGCTAACGTAGAGTTGGTTTGAGTCCCATTATGCAGCGTACGCTAACGTAGAGTTGGTTGGAAACCCATTATGCAGCGTACGCTCTCGTAGAGTTGATTAGAGGCCCATTATGTAGTGTACGCTCACGTAGAGTTAGCTAAAGACCCATTATGCAGCGTACGCTCACGTAGAGTTTGTTGGAGACCCATTATGCAGCGTACACTCACGTAGAGTTGGTTAGAGATCCATAATGCAGTGTACAGTCCAGTAGAGTTGGTTAGAGACCCATTATGTATCGAGCGTTCATATAGAGTTAGTTGGAGTATTAAGTATACAATATATTTATCATGGGAGGTGAAGACTTACACTGGTTGCAGATACTCACAGTTTTGATTTTATGTGGTTGGTGTTAAAGTTTAATACAGTATAAATAAAATTATAATAAAAATATTCAGCCTTTATGGGTATTTTGTAGGATTTTTAACACTACAATGTGGATTGCGAACGAACTCACTGTAGGACTATCTAATAATATTTCATATCATATAGTTACTTTTAATATATTTACATAATTAACCATTGAATATAAAATACAAACACTTTTACCCTTTGTATAAATTTCAAATACAGTATACTATCTTTTTCTAAGCCAAAATATTGTATAGTAGGCCTACTTTTAGATTAATTAGTTTTTGTACGAGAGGTTAAGAAATATTAATACATTTCATAAAAGTATATTGAAAAAATAAATAAAATCTGTTGGCCAAAATGTCAATAAGTAATTAGGAATAATTTACACTAAGTATTAGAACCCTCTGTCGTCTATCGCCATGTCTTATATATTAATGAAACTAGAAATTAAAGAAAAATAATAATTTTATGAAAGAGAAAAAAGTTATTCATAAGTTTTTACAATATTTCTCAAAACAATCACCATTATGTATTTCCCACTACCATATATTCATTACATCAAATGTTACTAGTATAAGAATGTTTACATTCCTTTTCATTAACAACATCCTTTATCAAAGTAAAACATTATAGTAATATTTGTTTATGTCTGAACATGAATCCATATTGAAACAAAATGGATATGGCAGCCACTCTACTATTACATTAAATTAATGTCTACTCTTCCAATATATTTGATTAATTTATTCTACGTATAGCATTGACTAACATCGATAGTAAATATTCATTTATTTGGCACTCGCGTTGTTGTTGATTATTTCACAATGTATTTTTTTGCAACATTGATTTTGAAATTGAAAAGTTACGTAATAATATATTTATTTATAATGATCTTCCAATATACGAGTTATTTAATTTATTATTATGTATGCCACATTAATGAATTCTTCAACGAAAATTGTAATATTGGAATAACTAAGTGTTTCTTAATTACGAAATTTTAAAAAATACACTTCGTTCCCTGCATTACACATTGTTTTACTGGTATTTTTTCACTAAGCCTTTTACGCTTTCAGACCGTATATTTTATAATATTCATAACATACACCAGTAAAATAACTAAACTGTACAATTGCTATTTTTTTTTATTTATTTTAATTTGAACTGAATAAGCACAGTCATTAATATTTGAAAATAATAACGTTTATAAATGAATTTAACAAAATAAGGACAATTAAAAAAATTAAAAATAAAAGAAGATCTGATTAGTTAATATCGATTTCAAAGGCTTTTAACACAATCGGCTGTGGCCCACATACTCCTTGACGTTGTAAAATGGATTGTGAACGAGGTAGACTGTCAGCCCTTACAATTTCACGTCTTCCGCCTCTTGAGCTAAGCTCCTTACTGTTTTGGGTCTGATTTCTTAATGCGACAGCATTTCATTCAAAGAACCAGGGGGTGTATTTTCATTTCATAAATGATCATCCTTATTTTATTTATTTTTTTTAAATTTAACCATATCTAAATTAAATAATATTAATAAAATATACTGAAACAATGTATATAATGTTGCCTCTCTGAGCCCATACTAGATTGCTATACTGACTTTTACATTGTGACGGAAATTGCAGAGTAAAATAACTTAATTGAAAAGAGAATAAAACCATAAAATAATTTCTGAGAGAAGAACAATTTATATACTAAAGACAATGTATATATTGATTTGAACAATCTCTATGGTCGGCAGATGCATGTGGTAGGTTGATATTAATGTAAATAACGTTTTAATACATATAAAACGTGAAGCAGTTTTTTGCAACAAAACTCCCCCATAATTTCTTTATCAATTTTAACGATTTAGTTGTCCAAGAAGTGACCCTATTTGGAGTTATGCAATGAGGTATCATCGTTCAATGAGGTATCCTGAAGGGCACAGCAGCATTCAAAGTACGTTTATAGGCCATAAGAGTTAGAAGGAGAGAGATTTGAAATAGTCAAAAAGTAACAGATGTTCAAATGTAAATAGTTAAGTTTATGAAATGTTACCTTATGTAGGAATGTAAATATATGTTTTCAAATACTGAGAAGGTTATCTTTCTTATTGTTGAAGAGAGTAAGTATTATTTAATTAGTGGACGTTTTGTTGAATCTTTGAATATATAAAATTGAAACAATGTCTGTCTGCATGTCAGCAATCATCAGCTGTCAAGTTATATAAATAATTAAATGAAAACTTTTGAACAGAATCAGTAATAACTGGTGTGTTTAGACTATAATTAGGTCACAAGTCAAGTGCAAAGAGTGAACTAATGTATATAAATATATATAATACGATTTTACTTATAGCAGTTGAACCACTAATTTTTTTGTAAAAATGTATATACCGAAGCCGAAGACCACGAGTTGGCACGGGAAGCGTACAGGGATTGCCCCTAGTAAATTATTACACCATTCGTATTTTTGTGTAGTTCCAAACACTTTGAGCCATGATTCATACACACGAATTCCTCCTCTAAGGGCAGTTTACCAAAGGACTAATTCCACACACGTTTGCTAAAGTAGCCCCAGTGTGTTATTGTACATTTGCTGAGGCAGTTCAGTGCACGGGATACGGGTGGGAACAATCAGCATGGTAAATATTTGGAATCCCATGGACCCGTATTGAACGAGCAGAAAAGGGAGACCCTATAACCTAAGATTATTTCAGCTCACATTACAATCCTTTACTAAAATGAGTTAATTATATAGATTTTTAGGTATGTATTAGATTTGATAGTAAAGTACAGATGTCCCCTTTACTAAATTGAGATAATACTAGTGATATTTATACATACGCTCACTAATTTTAAATATAAAATAAACATACCCTTGAAATAATTCTAAAAAACCGTATTATTTTAGATTATGTTATCTCTCCCTCTTATTAACTCTTATTTTGTAGTAGTTGGGGTTAAGTATTAGAGAGGACTTTACAGCCCTAACTTCACCCATTTAATAAAGACATTTTTCATTTAATTTTAGTTCCCTTAGTTCCTAACTAACGATCCGTCAATATCTGTTGTTGGGATAAACCTCCCTCATAGGGAGTGGACACTGTTGAGACGGTTCCGAACTGGAGTGGACAGACGTAAATACTGGAAATACAAATGGTGATTGAAACTAGATCAGTTATGTAATTGCCGGGAATATAGCCAAACAATGGATCACATAGTTTCAGAGTGCTCCTTGCGCTGTTTTACGGAGGGATTAGCTAGCATAAATAGAATCAGTGAGGCAGGTCTTAAATGACTTGGTGGATTGGATTTAGCTTTGTGACAGATCAATTGATATTTTTATTTTCATTAAAATATAATGACTTTTGAGCTTTTTTCAGATCTTTAACGTGGCTTTAATATATTTTTAAATTGATTAATGTTAGCTGACAAGTAACCATCCCTCTGTTCTCGTATCAATTATAATGTAATGCAGCAAAAGATAAATCCATAACGAAATATTTATCGCATGTTTGGATTTAGTTGGTAGCCATCTAATATAATTGATGATATCGATTATTTATCGCATGTTTGGATTTATTTGGTAGCCATCTAATATAGTTGATAATATCGATTATTTTGTAGTTCAAATAGCCTTTATTCCACAGTAAAACATCAAATGTATCAACTATTGTATACTTTACATTGGTATTTTATTGATTATTTAGATATTTTTCATTGACGATATGATTTTAAAGAAATATTCACGAATAATACATTTATTAGTTTATCATATATTTATTGCTAAATAATCTTTTTAAAGTAAGTTAAGGATTTAAAACAATAATTTTTTAAGTGTATTGAAAATTTTCCACACATAAAGTATATATAAACATCTTTTTCATTTAGCATACCATAAAATATTCGTTAAAGTATAGAATTATTTAATTTTGACGTTTGCTCAACAATAATGAGTAGTTTACTTTTTCGAGTGTGCGTGAGTGAGTAAAGGCTGAGGAGTATGAAGGCTGTCAGTTGAAACGAGAACAGGTCCGCTCGCCTCCGGCAGATCTCCGACAATTAAATATTTAAATGCTACCAGCCTGCCAGACACATTCCCATTCCTAAATATTCCACCTGTCAATAAACACCACTTCAGCATCTCTGACAACCATCGCTGACGTCTCACTGTCCCAATATTTAGTTTCTGCAAAGAAACCTCTTTACAGAAAATAAATTTGGATGGTTCAGATGTTGTGTAGGAAAGAGAACTGAGTGTCAAACTTGTCAGTTAGCTGAAAATCAGACCAAGACTACTTGGTTCGGATTCCACGTAAATATATAGGTCCCATAGTTGCCCTGGCTATTAATAAATATTCCTTTCTTAGCTAAGTCAAACTCAGATAGTAACAATGACTACACTCGTTTATCTACACTCATTCACCCCTCATATTCGTCCATACCTCTACGGTCGGCGTCTTAGAAATGAATAATAATATATTTAAATAGAAATATTACAAGTGGCATTGGAATTATTTATAGTTTTGTCTTGAATGTGGCTTGAAAAAACAAAATATAAAGTAACAATTAATTGAATCCATATAAAATGTTTACAGTAAATACTCGACAGTATAACAACTTATGTCATTTAGTTATATTCATTGAATTTCGATTTAACTACAATAAAAACTTAAAATATTGGTCCCTCAAATTCACGTATCTAGTTTGTAATTCATTTTTCTCCAATAATAACTTAAGATATTTTTATTCAATAGAAATCAGTACTAAAAATGTACTGCTCTTAATCATGGAATATAGTTCCCCGTATGTCAAATTAATTCGTTACAATAAAGAATATAGTAAAATTAAATCACTGGTGAGGAAGATTACATCCACTAATACATTATATTTCCTTTTATTTTATTTTATTTATGGCGTACGCTTCATCATTGTGTCGTAGCGATTAATAATTACAAGATTGTGTTAAATGGAGTAAATTATTTATACCCAATACCTAGGACATAACACAATCATTCAGTGAATAATACTACGAGGCTAGAAAATTAGGAGTTGTAAATTTATATCTGATTATCCAGCTTGATGACAAAAAATGTAACAGTCATGTGAGCATTTTAACTTCTGTCACAAATAATACTTACTTTATGTCATTGTATCCATGTTTAAAAAAAATTCTTCCTTAATAGAACGTGAATTCACATTGCACAATTTGAATACATTGGCAATATCTCAAATTCATTGGTAAATTAGATTAAATATTAATACATTACCTTAATCCTATTCCCAAAATAATTATATTAATAATGTAGATGTGTACTGTTTTAACAATAGGTTTTAGTGTTCCCGAATTGTATAGCACTGCTGAATTTTACTATTGCGTACTAGAATAATTAATTTGTATAAAACTGCATACTAAATAGTTCTAAAATAGTCAAAATTATACCATAAGTTTGATAAGTTTTAAAGTGATTTACTAACCATTTATCATTCTTAGTAATCATCACAAATTTTAAGGTTAAAGTATTAATTTGACGTAATTAATTAGAGTATAGTCACACATTCCATTTTATATATGTCATTAATGGGTCACTAACTATTGAAACAACTTCGATTTATCACTATAATTTTTGATAATGAATTGTTCTTCATAAATTCACTAAAAGAAGTAAAAACATCATTAATAAATAAGAAGTAATAACTAAATAAAGAAAGAAAAGAAGTATTAACAATGCATAGAGGCTATGTTGTATCCAAACACTTCATTACAAGTTGGTCGGCCTTCGGGAGCTGACAGAGTGGGCCGATGTCCACGCACCGAGCTACAAACAGGTTTCCGACATTCGGACCCGCGGTAACTATTAGAGATTGAAGAATTAATAACAGCTCTGATAGTAGATTTGTAATAATTTAAAACCGAAACAGTAACATGCAACCCAAACCAAGTGATATTTACGTTATAAAAAAGGCTACACATCATGTTTGATCATTTATTGACACGCAATATTGAGTAAAAAACACAAGAGTTAAATAAGCAAAACTGTAGAGTATTTGGTCATGACATGGTTAAGTGTTATTATTTTCATAACTATAAGAGTTAGTGAGTACAAAATGATTATTTTATATGTACTAAAAACTAATTTGAATGTACTTATCTTGCTTTGAAAATAATGTATATTTGTTATTTTGGTTTTCATTTTAAAATACAAGTAATAACTGAAAGTATTTGTTAAATTTTTTTTTATATTGTTTTTCATAACATAAACAAGTTATAACGAAAATTCCTAGTGGTCTAGTTCAACGATCTAAAATTACAGGGATAGTAAGGACTGATACAGAAAAACGGTTTCATATTCTTCTAAGATTGAAAAGCATCATTAGATCATGTTAATCCTCTTAGTTCCATTTTAAATCGATGTAAAAAGGCTATTTGTAATCACAAATCCTCGGCAATTGCTCGTAGAAGTGTCGTCCAAGACTTACTAATAGCGATTCACCCATAATACTCACAAGACCAGTGCAGTTATTTTAACACCACACTTATAATACTGATTGTATGATCATACTTTTATACACACATGCTTGTGGTAGCAACCTCACACACATCCAAAGAGAATATATATTTTATCATCCTACACTTAATAATTATGATGTAATCCTACCTGTATACACACATGAATATGGTAGCCATTTTTCATCATACACGTCTAAACAAAGCATCTACTTTATCATCCTACACGTAACACTGATAATGTTATCCTACCTGTATACACATATGAATATGGTAGCCATCTTTCACTATACACATCCAAACAAAGCATCTATTTTATCATCATACACGTAAGACTGATAATGTGATCCTACCTGTATACACACATGAATATGGTAGTCATCTTTCATCGTACACGTCCAAACAAAGCATATATTTTATCATCATACACGTAAGACTGATAATGTGATCCTACCTGTATACACACATGAATATGGTAGCCATTTTTCATCATACACGTCCAAACAAAGCATCTGTTTTACCATCCTACACGTAAGACTGATAATTGATCCTACCTGTACACACACGTGAATATGGTAGCTATCTTTCATCATACACGTCCAAACAAAGCATCTGTTTTACCATCCTACACGTAAGACTGATAATGTGATCCTACCTGTATACACACATGAATATGGTAGCTATATTTCATCATACACGTCCAAACAAAGCATCTGTTTTACCATCCTACACGTAAGACTGATAATGTGATCCTACCTGTATACACACATGAATATGGTAGCTATCTTTCATCATACACGTCCAAACAAAGCATCTGTTTTACCATCCTACACGTAAGACTGATAATGTGATCCTACCTGTATACACACGTGAATATGGTAGCTATATTTCATCATACACGTCCAAACAAAGCATCTGTTTTACCATCCTACACGTAAGACTGATAATGTGATCCTACCTGTATACACACGTGAATATGGTAGCTATCTTTCACTATACACATCCAAACAAAGCATCTGTTTTACCATCCTACACGTAAGACTGATAATGTGATCCTACCTGTATACACACGTCAATATGGTAGCTATATTTCAAATTCAAACTGAGCATCAATTTTATCATTCTACACCTACGACTGATCAGTCATATTCATACCTACCTTTATATGAATATTAAATGTAATCTAAAGTGATTTACATATATAAGTCGTGGGAATATATAAAATTATTCGCAGGGCTGTAAAATATACCATTACCTGGTCTTTTATAGGAATGTGCATTTTAATTTTTAAGAATTTAATTACTATATGTGCAAATTAAGGCAATCATAGCAATTAAAATCTAACCTCTACATATATAAATTCTTTAGAAGATTTGATTCATTGGGAAGTTTATAATTTTACGTTATTTGATGATGGGTTGAAAACTTTACAACTAGTAACATTAATACAGATGACTCAATGTATAGGACAGTTTACAGAATAAATATTTAAATATACCTCTGAAACCTAGAAGACCTTTTATATTTGGAGCTTTGCAAATCATATTTTAATTTTGATAATATATATATTTAAAGTTAATACTTGATAAATATTATCTTAATTCATTTAATTTAAAGATGATGATCTTCCAAATCAAATTTATTACTCTTATCTCATAAAATATGTCATTACAACAAACCGACAATTCGACTCACTCCTTAACGCTTTGTCTACTTAACTGGAAAAACAAGAGACATCTGCATTACATCTGGATACTGAGGAGAAATCTAAAAGGAGACGAGGTGTGGACAGGCGAGTGTCTGTCTAAACAGGCCGCACAAACAGCTGGTGGAGTCACAGTCCAACAGTCACACAGGAAACTGACAACAAAGCTGTCGATAACAAATATCAATCAGCTGTAATGGTGGATAGGTGTGTGCTTACCTCGTCACCAGATTGATTTTTACAACCTGAATCCGTAACTTGTAGATGAAATAATTATATTTATTAAACTTTCTTAACTTAAATTTCTTAATGTAACAGAGGCAATTTTTTTGAATGTTTGAATATTAAATAAGAAATAATTTACACATTAAATTACTTTACACCTTAAATATTGGTCAAATTAAAATATCTATATTTAGATTAACATAAGTTTTCTTTATTGCCACAACAACTAAATAAAATATTTTCAATTATAACAAATAAATTTTAATTTAGGATTTACGCACTATTTACAAAAAGTATCCAAACTACAGATTTTCTATTCGCAATCTGTGTATGGATCAAATTTTTTTTTAATCTGGGATTCATTACTGGAGTACAAAGTACTTCAATACAACCAGGGAAACCTTAGATATAATTTTGGTCCACGATGGCACTGATATATTCAAACAACCTTGTTGAATTAATTGGTTTTTTTTTCAAATGTTTCCTTTTATATTTTTACAAACTCCTTTTAGATAAGAATATGCAGTTGAATAGAGTACTGTTTTTTCCAAGATGAAAAGAAAACAGTCGTCTCTCTCAATAAGTGATTTTATTAAATGAAGTTAAACCCATGATACTTTCATTTTTACATTTAAATCTATGCATAAATTATTTACCATTCGGCCAGATAGTGTATTTAATAATAATAATATTTATTGCATCAAACCTCAAATGAGGTATTACAATATATAATATAGTAAATATAATAAAAATTGAGTTAAATCTACATATAAATTACAGCTGAATTAAAAAAAAAAAATCTTCAATGTTGTACAAACATTCTTCTAATAAATAGTTGCATATAATTTTTTTAAATTGTTTCATTTCCATATTTCTTAATTTATAAGGCAATTTATTATACAATTTAATAGCCATAAACTCATGATTTTTTTGTGTTGTTGAGTATTTACATTGTTGAGTTTTCAGTTGATTCGAAATTCTTGTGTCGTAATTATGTATATTTTTGTTTTGAGGAAATTTATGTAAGTTGTTTTTGGTGTATAATAAGCTTTTGTAAATGAATAGAGAAGGAAGAGTCATTATTTTTAGTTTTTTGAATAGAGGTCTGCATGAAGTTTTAAAAGGTGATCCACAAATTATTCGAATTGCTCTTTTTTGAATTTTAAATAATTTAACTGAATTTGAAGACTGTCCCCATAATATTATTCCATAACTCAATATGGAATGAATATGCGCATAATAAATTTGTATTAGTATATCTTCACTCACATTGTATTTTAGTCTTCTTAAACAGTAGATACCTTTGTTCAATTTTTTTATGGTATAATCCACATGATCATTCCAAGATATCTTATGATCAAGGATAATTCCTAAAAATTTTATTTGATTTATTTTAAGGTCAAGTCTCAAATTATTTGAGTAGGTAAAATTTATGTCATGTGTTTTGTTTAGATTAAGAATTAATTTATTAGCATTGCACCAATTGATAAATTTCTTTGTAGTAAAAGAAATCCCTTCTTCTAATTTCTCATAACAATTTGATGTAAATACCAATCCAACGTCGTCAGCATATAAGAAACATTTAATATTTATGGAGTTCATATTTTTCGGAATATCGTTTATGTAAATATTAAAAAGTAATGGACCCAAAGGAGATCCTTGTGGTACACCATATTTAATTTCTTTACCTTCTGAAAGTTGACCATTAATTTCTACAAATTGAAATCTATGTTCCAAGTATGACTTCATTAATTTTAGTGAATTACTATCAAATCCATAATATTTTAACTTTTGGAGAAGAATTTCATGGTTTATACTATCAAATGCTTTTGAATAATAAAAATTCTTAAGCAAACAACTTTCCCACTTTCAATAATTTGAATGCAGTTAGAAGTTATATTTTGAACAGCATCAATTGTACAGTGTTTTTTTCTAAAACCGTATTGTTTTTCAGTAAATAGATTATTATCTTCAAAATAAATGTAAATTTGTTCAAACAGTAGTGATTCAAATATTTTTGTAATAGCTGGAACAATAGAGATAGGCCTGTAATTTTTGTATATGACTTCTCCATTTTTATAGATAGGAATAACTTTTACTTGTTTAAATGTACTTGGATATATTCCTAAATCAATACATTTATTATATAAGCATGTAAGTACTTCACATATATCAACACAAGCTAATTTTAAGATTTTAGTATTCATATTGTAAATATCATAAGTTGAACTAGTTTTAATCTTGTTTATGTTCTCATACACCTTTTCAACTGTAAAATGATCAAATTTAAAGATTTTTCTTGAATGAGTAAAATTTTTTAAGAGTTGAGTAGAATTTAGTGAATTGTCTGTTGTTATCGATAGAATGAGAGTTTCAACAATTTCTATGAAATGATTATTGAATCCATCTGCTGAAAGATGATTAGGAATTGTGTTCTTTTTATAAGTTCCAGACAAATCTTTCACTATACTCCAAATAGTTTTACATTTGTTTTTACTATTTTGTATACGATTGTTATTATAATTTATTTTTGAGTCTTAATGTTTTTTTATATTCCTTTTTCAAAAATTTATAGAGATTGTTATTAGCTTCATTTGTTGAATTTTTATTTAATAAATATAGCTTTTTACATTCATTTTTCATATTTCTTAATCTGGTAGAATACCACCTATTATTTATTTTAATGTTACTCGTATTTGTATAAATCTTTTTCCAAGGAAAAGAATAGTTAACTGCATTCATAAAGACTTTTTGAAATTCATGGACATTATCATCTATAAGTTGTTTAGAGTATATAGATAACCAATTAATCTGTTTTAGTTCATAAATAAAATTTGTTATATTTTTATCTGTAATTGTCCTTCTGAATGCATGATGTGATATTTCAATATTTTCAGATTTACTTTTAATCTTTGCTGATAAGTAGATAGCATTATGGTCTAATTCAGGCGTGAATATTATTTTATTTTGGAATAATTTTGGATGGACTGTAGTAAAGATGTTGTCTATACATGTTCCAGGATTAATAACACCAGGCCTTGTGATTTCATGATATTTTTGTTGCAAACCAAAACTATTCATTAAACTTTGAAGTAGAAAAGCTTCTTTACTTGTTCCCCTTAATTCAACATTAAAGTCACCTCCAATGAAAATATGACATTTGTATTGGAATACAAACAGTAATATGTTGTTTAATATTTTAATAAATTCTTTGTAAATGTATTTTTCTTTATTGTAAGGTCTATATATAGAAATAATAATAGCATTGTATGATTTAATTAAGACAGCAGAAGCTTCACATATCATTTCTTGAGACATCAAATTTACTTTATCAATTTCAATATAATCAATTATGTTTTTTAGAATTATTATAGTTCCACCTCTTTTACCAGTTCTACAGAATGGAGAAACTATATTGTAATTAGGTATTTTTAAATATTCTATACTTTTACTATCCATCCAATGCACACATATACATAGTACATTTATGTTGTATTTTAAAATATATAAATTTAGTAGATCTACTTTTTTAATGAGGCCTTCTATGTTCCAGTTAAAAATTATTAAGTCTTTCAAATTTTCAGTTTCAATATATTTAATCACATTTATATCTTTTAATTGTATATTTATATTATTTTCTTGATAATTGGGTATATTTAATTCACTATTATCAATAATTACTAGTAGGTTTGGCGTTGTCTGGTAGTATTCCCTAAAAAACTATGATATCCAGATATAATAGTTGGAATTGTTTGGATTATTTTTGAATCTTTATCAATAATTATTTTACTAATCTTTCTAACAATATATTTCTTACCTTTAAAATTTAGATGTAGACCGTGTGTAGTGTAAGAGGAACGGAATATGTTATTTAGTGATATAAATGTTAAATGTTGGTAAGTATTGGCTAAATAATGCAGCTTTTCATTGATATGAATAATTTTTTTGTTTAAGTTGGTATTATCATATCTGAGTGGTATCCCAATCATAATTACCTTAGTGTGCTTCAGATTCTGTACATTTTTCTCAAACTCATTTAATATTTCTTCTTCTTTTGTTTCGTTTATATCATTAGTACCACCAAGAATTATTATATAATCATTCATTGTCATATTCTCTGCTTCTTTATCGATTCCAGTCACAATATGTTTAATCTTCCCATTAGGTTTAAAAATACATGTAACATTGTCTATTTTTGTTTTGTCTTCAATTAATTTTCTTATTTGACGGCCATGACTGTCTGCAAATATTTTTATTTTAATGCCATTATAGTTTCCATGTGAATGATTAACTGATTCTAGAATGATTTCATGAGTTTTCTGATTTAGGCTACTATTTATCTTGTTGTGGACTATATTCTCTTTTTTATCTGTAGTTACTTCATTAAATTTTATGTTTTTTTTAATAGTAGTATGAGGATGATCATGATTTTTATTAGATGATTTTATCTTCTTTTTATATTTTATATTCTTTAAATTATTACCTATTACATCCATATTATTGGTGTTTTTTAAATGTTTACGCTTTTTGTCATTTTTTTCAGTTGTAGGTTCATTTTCTAAGAAGTTGTTGATATTTTCATGTGAAAGTGGTAAGAATCTGTTATTGCATGGAATGATAGTTTGTTCTTTTGATGAAAGTTTTTGTATATTTGTTTTTTTTGAAGTATATGTTTTACTTGTTTGAATTTTCTTATTTCTTTTTGTTGTGTTTGATTTAACTTTAGCATAATTTGTATTTTCATTTGTCAAAATATTGTAATCATCCTGATCAATATTTTATATGCAACATTCAAAATCTGTTTGAGAAATACCATTCTGATTTTTTAGGATAATGTTTATTATAGATCTTGCATTGACAATGACATGTAATCCACAATCATAGGTGTTTTGTTGCTGTAATGTTTGAACTTCATAAAATAAGAAGTCTGGATTAATATTTGTTGCTATTTTCTTTGCATGTGTACTGTTTAATCCTGTTATACTATCAAAATGAAAGAATGTATTTTGTTTCTTATTATAGACAAGCAAACTCCAGTGTGAACCTTTACTAATATTTTATTTAAGATCTTTCGAGTTGTCAATGTAATTGTTTACACAAAAAAACACATATGTAAATTTATTAAAGCATAAATGTGTTAGAGTATTTAGAATATCACAGTTGGATCCATGTTTTAGAATTTGAGTTATTGAAGGCCCGACTATCAAAACATAATTTCTGTACTTTGAGATTTCTTCTGTTAAACTTTGAAAATATGTATTTATATGCAAGTCATTTAGCCACATTTCATTCTGGGAAAAGGTTGGGTTTTCTGCTTGGCAATTAATTAAATTCTTTTTTTGTGAACGGGTTTGTATTATATTTTCTATCATTTTCTTCTGATAATTTCAAGTATTTAATTTTGATTTCTAATAGTTCTACTTTATAGTGTGTTTGTAAATAAATGATTTTATACTTTACCAGCTGGTAATTATTTAAGATTTATTTAACTAAAAGTAATTTGATGTTACTATGTTTATCTAACCTAAGTTTTATTACGGTAGTAGTTTAATTTGAGCTTATAAGTATATTGAAACGGTAATAATATGGAAACCTTTATATAAATGAAGTTGAAGTCTTGAACTATCTTGTTTTGATCTTCAATATAAAATATTGATACAATTTTTAACTAAAATCACTTAAAAACACAGAGTTGAAATTATAGCTTTTCAACCAGTTTTGTCACAGCTGTTACTTTTCATACAGTTTTGATTTAACTTGTTATGTCAAAATTTAGTATTTATTATTTATTTTCATGCAATACGTTGCTATAACCCTTTGCTGATCACACCTAAATACAGGCTTGTAAAAACGGAATGAAAGATTGATTAAAAGCCATTTTAACGTAAAGGAGATTACTCAATACACAAACTCTTGTAAACATAATTCTTTAGGTTTGAGCAGTATAAGGATCTTAGGTAATATAGTGACAGAATTACTTTGTTTCATACGTAGGGCTGGTGGGTATACCTATGTTTGATAAACTATAAGTACTGTAATTGGTAGAGGAGAGATTCCAATGGACAAATGGCTGCTTAACACACTGGAAGAACAATTTAAAATACATTATTAAAATTGAGTGCTTAATTTAAACAAGTATACCTATAAAACATAAAGTTCATGTTCCAATGTTGTACGGATGTAATATAAGTTCGTTCAATACGTCATTCAATGTTACTCGGACTTTAAAAAGCCAATTCTTGGTTAAAACAAAGTAACTGTATTGCAAGTTTTGATGTTTAATATATGTTAGTAAAATACAAAGTAAAATTATGTAAAAAAACTCAGTTTAGTAGTAAATTGTAAAAAACTACAATAGAGAGTAGAGGCCGTTTTATACCTTGCAAAATTCTTTCAATATCGGTCTTTGAACGAATTAACAAAACTGACTAACCATATGCTTTTTAAAATACCAAAAGTAGATAACTTTAAATATTGGTTTGTTGTAAGAACATTTTTTTAATATTTTATCATATATTTATATCATGGTATTAAAAATGGGAAATATCCTTAAAATTAAATCAAACTCAAAGAGTGTTAGGAGATCTAACAAATTTCTATTTATATTTATTCTAAGACGCTATGACATTTTGCATATGCCATATAGGATACATTTTTGTAATACTGTATTTTATCAATTTGATAGTCAACTTTAAATCAATATTCTCCTTATATAGTTTTGACAGTATTGTTAATATACACAGAACTAGCTGTAACCGCCCGCTTTGCCGGTCATAATATTTAATAAAGACTTGTAATCAAAATTTAAGTGAAAATTCTACAAATTCAAGAATTATATAAAGTACATTCAACTAAATACTTTGTTTTTGAAAAATATAATATCTAATTTAGAACCACTGGTGTTATATATAATTTACTACTATACTCAATTATTTTTAATTTAAAAGTTTAGCCAACTACAATGTTATTAAATTTGTTTTTATTTAACAGCTGCTAATCAAATAAATAAATCAATTATTATTGCTCCATAAGAATACAATGGTAATTTTGGAAGCTATTGGGACGACCAAATTTTGGTAATTTTGGGAGTCCACGGGTCGGAGAAGAAAATGCTTTCTTAGTGAGCATCTAGGGGCCAAGATAAACCTATGTATAAAATTTTAAGTCAATTGGACGCATATTTTTTGAGAAATAGTGATGACTGGTGAATTCCATTTATATACAAGTATATATAGACTATTAATGTTGATATTATAAAAATTTCATAAAATAACTACAGATCCCTTTATATACTCATTAAACAGTTGGTCTGGGCGCGTAGCGGTGTTGCCTGTGACCATATTATTAACTAATGATTATACTAATAATAGCAGATGATAGAAATTATAGATATATAATACCCTGCTGAAGCACTTACCTGTAATCTAGGTCATAACTCCAGACTTACTGAATTAGTTGGCTATGTGTAACTTTAAGGTTTTACCTCCACAAATGTATACAATCTAGAGCAGCACAATCCTGTTGAAGCACTTAACTGTAATCTAGGTCATCACACCAGACTTACTACATTAGTTGGCTATGTGTAACTTTAAGGTTTTACCTCCACAAATGTATACAATCTAGAGCAGCACAATCCTGCTGAAGCACTTAACTGTAATCTAGGTCATCACACCAGACTTACTACATTAGTTGGCTATGTGTAACTTTAAGGTTTTACCTCCACAAATGTATACAATCTAGAGCAGCACAATCCTGCTGAAGCACTTAACTGTAATCTAGGTCATCACACCAGACTTACTACATTAGTTGGCTATGTGTAACTTTAAGGTTTTACCTCCACAAATGTATACAATCTAGAGCAGCACAATCCTGCTGAAGCACTTAACTGTAATCTAGGTCATCACACCAGACTTACTACATTAGTTGGCTATGTGTAACTTTAAGGTTTTACCTCCACAAATGTATACAATCTAGAGCAGCACAATCCTGCTGAAGCACTTAACTGTAATCTAGGTCATCACACCAGACTTACTACATTAGTTGGCTATGTGTAACTTTAAGGTTTTACCTCCACAAATGTATACAATCTAGAGCAGCACAATCCTGTTGAAGCACTTACCTGTAATCTAGGTCATAACTCCAAACTTACTGAATTAGTTGGCTATGTGTAACTTTAAGGTTTTACCTCCACAAATGTATACAATCTAGAGCAGCACAATCCTGCTGAAGCACTTACCTGTAATCTAGGTCATAACTCCAGACTTACTGAATTAGTTGGCTATGTGTAACTTTAAGGTTTTACCTCCACAAATGTATACAATCTAGAGCAGCACAATCCTGCTGAAGCACTTACCTGTAATCTAGGTCATCTCACCAGACTTACTGAATTAGTTGGCTATGTGTAACTTTAAGGTTTTACCTCCACAAATGTATACAATCTAGAGCAGCACAATCCTGCTGAAGCACTTACCTGTAATCTAGGTCATACTCACCAGACTTACTGAATTAGTTGGCTATGTGTAACTTTAAGGTTTTACCTCCACAAATGTATACAATCTAGAGCAGCACAATCCTGCTGAAGCACTTAACTGTAATCTAGGTCATCTCACCAGACTTACTACATTAGTTGGCTATGTGTAACTTTAAGGTTTTACCTCCACAAATGTATACAATCTAGAGCAGCACAATCCTGCTGAAGCACTTAACTGTAATCTAGGTCATCTCACCAGACTTACTACATTAGTTGGCTATGTGTAACTTTAAGGTTTTACCTCCACAAATGTATACAATCTAGAGCAGCACAATCCTGCTGAAGCACTTAACTGTAATCTAGGTCATCTCACCAGACTTACTACATTAGTTGGCTATGTGCAACTTTAATGTTGTGCCTCCACAACTGTATACAGTCTAGTGATGTAGGAATGATGTAATAATTTGTTTGTGCAAGTGTTTCGTTACCGTCATGCGAAATTATTGCTTCTACTCGCAAATGCCTCTTGCACATAATAATATGTAATGATATAATAATGATTTAAAAAAATTAGAATACTCAACAGAGCTACGAGTAACTTCCTGTCTATTTTGTTGTTCTATTGCATAGAATAGTACATTTCACAGTCCACGAAAATAGCACTACTATTTTCCTAACAGAGTGAAATCAATACTATATAGATCAAATGTAGGTCAGCATGTATTATAAAGACTTGTGGTTGAAACTGGAGAGACATGGACCTAAAA
Organism: Stictocephala bisonia; assembly: GCA_035578905.1. NCBI lineage: Eukaryota > Metazoa > Arthropoda > Insecta > Hemiptera > Membracidae > Stictocephala > Stictocephala bisonia. The sequence goes on along the minus strand of JAQJVL010000763.1, from coordinate 163,604 downwards.
TGAATATTTATAATTTAAAATAATGTTCGTAATTACCTTAAATATACATTATAACAGAGTCCAATAAATGTTAGGCATTCGAATAAAATATTTGGATTAGAAAAGATCACAATTTTATTAAATAAAATATAATGTCATAAAGTGTGGATTATTTATTTTGCCTTTTTAATGATTGGGGTGGATTTATTTTACAAAAGGGCCTTTAAATTTATAGAAACACAGGGCCGTATTAGTTTGCTCATATTATAGAAAATAATGTATGTGGGTTTTTTTATCAGTATTTTGATTGAGAAATAAGTTGAATTGTAATGGATCTCAAAGTTTGGTCTAAGAGTCACTACAGCAGTACTTACTCGAACAGTCACTGCTACGTATCTTATTATATCACAGACCTACTCTAAGTAGTTACTTCTATAAGGGGTCCCACGTTCATACTCAAAGTATTAATTACACTAATGGACCCTCAAAGCTACATGAGGTTAGATCAATTCACACTGGAAACTATGTCATGGACTTACAAAACCTGTCTTTTTGTGGCATACAGACATTTAAGTAAGTCCCGAGATTATTAATTAGTAGTAATACAAAGTTAAAACGGAGTATTTTTTCTACATATTTTGTTTTTACTTACTATATAAAACAAGAATATAAAAGTATATTTGAAAAATGCATTTTCTGTCAAGTTTTACACTTTACTATTACTCTAAATTGTGTATTCAGTTAATAAAATACTTATAGTCAAACATAAAGGTCATTGCTACTATCGCATGATAATTAGTATAAATATTTGTCAATGGTACTTGAAACTAACCCATTCATGGCTCATTATGCATCGTGAAGTGATTTAACAAAAAACGAGACTATACTAAGTGTAATAATTTATTTCTGTTTTCCTTTGTGCAACTAACTTGACTTGTCTTTCACTGAAACAGTTCATCTATATTCCGAGTAGTGAAAGACGTATTATAAAGTAAATAAAGGATATAAAAACAAAATAATGAATCATATTATTTTATATGTAATTGATTTTATGGAATTGAATAAATCTACCCAAGATAGGTGATTTTTTTACCAATAAACCATTTTATAGTGAAAATACAAAACAATATTATTCAATATCACTATCGTGGCATTTTGGGTCAAATTATGTACACTATGTACTACTGCTGCCACGAAGCCCTGAAGATGGCACTCTATAACGAGGCCGAAACGTCGGCTCCTGTACATAGTTTGACACGGTCGGACCCAGAATACCACGATAGTGATATTGGTTACATTGAACGTGGAAGCTTCTTAAGGAAAAAAACAATATTTTTGTTAGATGATAAAGTGTAATGATATTTGAAATCAGTAGGTATAATTACACTTGCAATACTAATTCATTTGGATCGAAACAATTCCCTTTCAAAATAAATGTCACTATTAATTTAGTTTTATATTTTGTGAGTAATTAATATTCATACAAACCACAGTGGAAAGTATAATAAAGCTTTATACTCATAACCACTGTATCTGTATAAACACCACATAGTTGTCAAAAGAAGAATAATTTTCTTATATTTTTAAAAGGTTGAAACCACATGTTTATTTTTATGTTCACCTATCTAAATTTGTAGAGGAAAAACACACCCAACTAATAAAATAGTATAATCATGATCAAAATAATAAACACAAAATCACACGTTGTATGCATAGAAATAACAGACAAATGCAAAACATTCTTCTTATAATTTTAGTAGACAATCGTTTCAACCATTTTACATAGTTTAAATTAATGTACCTTTGATAAGAGATAGAACACAGACGTACGACGTTTTACAGCTCCCATAAAAGGCTTTATACTATATTCCGGTATTGCGTCATGCTGAAGTGGTGGTGGCACATTTTGCTGAAAAATTACAAGTTTTAATTTGTTTATTAGTGTACTATTGATTAGGTGAGTGTCACTTTAGGTGAGTTAATCAATGTAACCAGACTCATCATTATAAGGCAAGACGTTTATTTACCATAACGTATCTCTACGGTCAACATAGGACATGACACATGTTCAATACAATAGGTAAAATATTGGCACTATTGACAAAAATTGTTGTTGTTAAAAATATAGTTTTATTTATTTATTTATTTTATGTATTGTATTTGTTTTATGTTCATGTATAAAATTAAAAATGAAACGTTCTTTCAAAAAACGTACAGTTATCACTTCAGGATATTTATCAAAATAGAATCAAATTTAACATATTTTAGACTATTTATAAACAGTACAAGAAAACGTCACACAACTAAAACTTACTACAATATAAGTACAAAATGCACAAATATATTACAATACAAGTACAAAATGCACAAATATATTACAATATAAGTACAAAATGCACGAATATTATGGTGATCGATTTCGGTGAACCACGCTCACCTTCCTCAGACCACAAAAGAATACTGCTAACACATCCTAAGTATGTGCGGTATCTATGTGTAATACACGATTTATGCAACATTTAAGTTTGCGCGATAGAAAATGTTTGCATTCAACAGAAAAATACAAAATATGCATTTCAAATATACTCTAGGAATAATTACATTAAAATACACAGTATCATATCAACGAGAATGTTTGGCCTGGTTTCAGCTTAAATAAAAGTGGGACACTCTTTTAAAATTTTCACGTATAGTTTGAAAAGTTCCGACTAAATCCCCATATCTCCCATTGTTGCTTTGATGAAAAGTTCCGACTAAATCCCCATATCTCCCATTGTTGCTTTGATGAAAAGTTCCGATTAAATCCCCATGTCTCCCATTGTTGCTTTGATGAAAAGTTCCGATTAAATCCCCATATCTCCCATTGTTGCTTTGATGAAAAGTTCCGATTAAATCCCCATATCTCCCATTGTTGCTTTGATGAAAAGTTCCGACTAAATCCCCATATCTCCCATTGTTGCTTTGATGAAAAGTTCCGATTAAATCCCCATGTCTCTCATTGTTGCTTTGATGAAAAGTTCCGATTAAATCCCCATATCTCCTATTGTTGCTTTGATGAAAAGTTCCGATTAAATCCCCATGTCTCCCATTGTTGCTTTGATGAAAATATCGAATTAAAATAAAACGTTCCTTATTAGCTTGACTAGTATGAGACTTTTATAATAACATGAACAGTTGAGTTTGTAACAGTGTTGGAAAAACTTAAATTAATTAAAATGGCGTGTTATTTCAACATTGTTGAACGCAAATTAATTGTTTTCGAGCATCAAAATCGTTCAAATGGAACATTCTGAAATGAAGGAATGTGTACAGTATTGTATAAAAATTGTAAGATTAGGAGAATGGTGAGCTTGGTCTTCGCCTTACCTATGCAATTGTAAGTCTGGTTAGGAGGCAGTAGATTAGAGATGATACATTCAATTTTATTTTGGAGCGGAATTCCATGAATTCGCTAAATAATTGCTTACTAACTACATTCCGTTTTTATATATTTTGCGAAGAAACGTTAAAATTCATATCGAAACAGATCTACAAACATGTTCACACCAAACAATCGATACTCAGTTAATACTCGTCAAAATTACAAATTTTATGTGCAAAATCCGTATATGAGAGCCTCTCCCAATATAATGGGAAACATACTTGTAATAAATAATACAGGTTCTTTAACTTGTAGAGGTGTTTTACACTTCAAGATTAATGAAACACAGGTTGGACACATACACCAACAAATCATCATAGAATATACCTTATCCCGGGAGAACATGCACATTTGAAACTGCAGCTATACATTTGAAACCCGCCCATACACTACAGTGGTATTGACCCACCCGCCCGCCCATACACTACAGTGGTATTGACCCACCCGCCCACCCATACACGTACAGTGGTATTGACGCACCCGCCCGTCCATATACTACAGTGGTATTGGCCCACCCGCCCACCCATACACGTACAGTGGTATTGACCCACCCGCCCGCCCATACACGTATAGTGGCATCAGTTTGTCAAAAAAATCTGATAATAAATATGTATTTCTTCAGAAAAGAAACATTATTATTTGATTTATATTGCAATTTATTTTAATAAAGCTATTTTGAGATAGTATTTTGGTAAGATTACATTAAAATTAAAAAAAATAAAAACACCTATATACTCTTAAGTATAAAAAAGATAACTGTGGCATCTTGATGGTAACAATACTTATTTCGTTATTTAAATTCCTATAATAAAATATAATATGTTTAAGTATTTTTGAGAAACAAAACTTGTTTAATGCAAGAGAACAAAATAATATTTCAGAATATCTAACCAAAGAAGTAATTCTTAGATATTGCAAGACGTTTTTTACGACCAGGAGGTGGACTACTATGTCGTATGAAACATATTTTGAATACCAGTAAGGTGAAGTGTAATCATATTTTTGTGAACATAGTTAACGCAATAGAACTGCTTAAATCACATTTTAATATAAAACTTCATTCAGTGTAATTGTATAGTTATTAAATCTCACTTCATTAGAAAATAATGTGATTTGCTTACTTTTTTGTGTCACACTGTTAAGGTACTGTTGTTTCCAATCAATGTGAATGTTTGATTGTAGATGTAAATCTCCATTTGAATTAAATTAATTGTAAAAACATACACCCATCTGTCTAATAGCTGATGATTGGACCTTTCCATCACATTATGTTCATTTCACAGTAATTATAAGTGGGTTCACACTAATTATCAATTAGTACATTCTACATCTCATTTGTTTAATGAACATTATTTTACTTAAGCTAATATAAGTTTCAAAAGATTAAAAATTGTTTATTTATTATTTAGATCTCTTATTCGTACAGACATGACATTTAAAGAAATATTCTTTAAGTTTAAAACTCTTTTTTTTAAACCATACATTGTTTAGTACCTTCAAATTTTCACTGTTTATAAATATTAAGTGTCACCTAATTAAATTTCAAATATCTATTTATCTGCATACGTAGCCTATATATGATATTTATATTAATCCTTGTATTGCTTTTAATAATATTTAATGTATAAACACCCTCACATAATAATACGTGACATAAAATCATATCTTAATGTAAAATGGCCATTCAAATAAAAATTGTTGTTAAAATAAGAACGTGTTCTTTCGATATCATTTGGAATTAATTTTCTGTATGAATAAACATTATGTCTTGATATTAATTATTTAATCCAAGATCTACACAAAGCATGTAAATTTACATTTAATTACTGTATACTCAACAATGCAGACTCACAAACAGTTTAAATACGTAGAAAAACAAATCTACACAACTTTGGTTGAATAAACAAACTAATAAGATTCTTTAGATATATTCGTTGTTATTTTAGTAAAAATTTACCATACTAGATGATTTTAGGCTGAGGAAAAAAACATATATTTAATATTTAGTTACTGAAAATTGGGTTTTAAAAATGCTCAATTTAAATAATATTACATTTACCTTTACCAGCTTCACTATTTTCACGGAGACCTAGTAAAGTAGTTTTTATAAGCCTTTATCTGTAAGCAGCAAGAAACTAACTTGTCCTATTTTTAGACATGCCGTTCATACTTTTTATAAAATATGTTTAACATGAAGTAACATATTTTAAACCTATATTACAATTTCTCTTAAGAGAGTCATGAAAAATGTTATTGACAAAATCTTTAACTGAAAGGCGCATACCTTTGTTTAATATAAGATAGAATTTACATTAAATTCATGTTCTTCTAACATTAAACGTCATAATATCATTGAAACTAAATCGACTCTTTCAATAATATTTTGGGGTAGGCTATCAATTTAGTCAAGTTGATTCGTTTGCGGCTAGTGATCCTGACAAATTTAGTTCAATACCACTGTACGTGTATGGGTGGATGGGTAGGTCAATACCACTGTACGTGTATGGGTGGGTGGGTGGGTCAATACCACCAGTACGTGTATGGGTGGGCGGGTGGGTCAATACCACTGTACGTGTATGGGCGGGTGGATGTATCTAATGCTTTAGGCATTAGATGTGCTCAACTATACGTTTGTGCGTATAAAACTAAGCCACTTTGGCTTCACGAAGAAGCGGTAAAACAGTTCAAATTGTAGTCCAAGGAAAGGAATGATTATGCTGAACATCTTTGGGTTACCTGCATACGGCAGCACCAAGAAGGAGAATGCAAAACACTGCAATACGGTTCTTCTTCAATACGACGTGATTATGGCTCTGTCTTTCGTCATAGTTTCCTGTGCAGGATTCAAACATACAGTCTAATCAACTGGGTTCTAACAAAGGGCCAGCCAATATACCTGGCTGAGAAGCTTGTCCGCCGTGTAAAGGTTGCTCCCCATGACACTCGGCAGAGCAACCAGCTTCACTCACATTTCAGAGTTGGAAATTATACTCATTTCTCACCATACAAAATAATGTTACATATAGTTCTCATATACCTTTTTTGTTTGTCAAAATCCATCTAGAGACACTTTCAGAAAATATTGATTTGAGGAAAATAAATGCCCTGTTTTAATCAGAATGGTTGCAATCACTCAATGTACTGGACCCTTGACATGTTTTATGTCGATTGATCACCGGTAATGGGAATTCAAGTATACACAAAATGGTGTTGTAGCTCACACGCTAATGGATGCACAGGAAAACATCCATAGTGTGATGTTGGTAGATACTTTATTTGGTAAAACAAATGTGCACCAGCACTGACAACGTGATTTTAAAACTATAAATGATTAACTAGTAAGGAGCCATCTTTACTGCAACCGGTTGATTATTAATTTTAACCTGTATTGTTTGTTGCCTTTTAAAAATATACTGATTGTGATTGGCAAACACAACACTAGACTACTACATTATGCGCGTTTCATAGAATTAATTTTAAGTAAAACACCTAAATTACATCTATTTCAAACCATTGAGTGAGTATTTATTTCAGTTCGTTTTTTAAACCCTACCCAAATATTGTCTGACTGTAGTATATCCAGAGGTTCTTTATCTGTTTATGACACTAAGAGCCAGTATATAACAACGAATAATGGGCAAAAACTTATCGTAAAAATGTTATAAAGAAAAGCCTACTTTACTTAAATATTTATTAATTAAAATTTAAGTGCTGTATATGACAATAAAATACAATATTATTAGCGTATATAAGAAAAAAATGTAGACTAAAAATGTGATCCTAACGAAATAGAGATATGGTACTTTATGTTAATATTTCAAATTGAACATGTAAATAAAACTTATAAGTATCAATGAACATTCAGGACGTTTACTTAAAATATTGAACATTTTACATATAAAACTCATTATACAAAGGGTATATATGTACGATTATAAAAGGCGCGATTATAAAATATTCTTCAATCTCCCTCATCAAGATCAACTGGTGTTCGTAAATATAGACATTGGAAATGCCCCGAGGTTAAATGATAACATTGCTTTGTCATATCGAGAAATTGTTATTGCAAAAGAGTTTTCACAAAATATTAACCTCTACAATCTTGTTTATATTATATAACTTCGGTCCTTTTTTATCAAAAGGATAGTCATTTACTTAACATTTGTTTTTGGTTTGGTAAAATTCTAAAATTTTAGGGTGTGAGTTCATGCCTCATATGAGACTTTAGTGTCCTCACTCAATGATCACCATCATTCGCATTAATCTGCAGTGCTGTTTGCGTTATATGAAAGACATTCCAGCGTTGTGGTGTAAATAGATCTCAACACAGCCAATACAACTAGACATACATCATGTGGTTCGGATCCTTAATAAACTACGACCCATTTCCTGTGATGAACTGGCTGTAAATAAATAGTCCTTTTTAAAGACGAGATGATTCTGATTCTGTCACAAGACTATACAGGTAATCAACTTCTACAAATTATCAAACCCCTTCTTAGCTCATATTTGCCTAAAAACACCCTCTTAATGTTATATTTAAAAAAATGTGTTATGAATAAATGAAACTCTGACTTTCATAGCCTTCATTTATTTATTCTGTAATCTTATATTTGTAACTTAAATTAATTTTGGAAAGTCTTAATTAAACTTAACTTAATTTTAACAATTGGAAAGTCAACTTAATGAAGGGATTAGAGGATTTATACAGCTTCATGTGCATAAAATGGAGGATTTATGTTAACGAACATACTGTAGTCAGTCATAGTTGCACTTTGTTATCAAGTCACACTTTTCAATCCGTAATATACTGTATATGCACTCTCCTAATATACGCCATAAAGAGTCAATATTGTTACCTAACTTTCCAACAGAGATTTATATATCTCTGCTTCGACAAATGAACACATTAACTGCTTTATTATCGTGCACTAACCCGTTATTACATTAAATATCTAAATATTCACCACCCATGAATAATTAAGCTACATTATAAGTAGTACTTCTAATTACAATAAACAAAACAATATAAACTGCTAACTGACACTATATGGTTAATATTAATTTAAAAAACACTACCTATTATTTGATGGTTTGATTTAAATTTAGCGCACTCTTGCATAAATGTAACTTTAAATAGTAATTTCGTTAAACGGGTAATATTTTACATGGTTGTGTACGTAAAAAGAATACGTACACAACCATGTAACCTAAAACGTTACATTGGTAAACAATTACCAAAGTGTTAATCGTACTATAAAGTATTTTTAATAAAAACATTTAATTCAAATTTAAGAATCCCTTAAAATATATTTAGTTTAAACTATCCTTATTTAAAATGATTGAGCTAAATAATGTAATCGTCAATATAGAGGCACGTTCCTTAATTTACATTGAAATAACATCGCCACTGGGAGAGAAGGGGGGGATCAAGTATTATGTTGTAATGGAAAAGTGTGAGTCGTATGAAAATAGCCGCAAGCAGTAAAGTGTGAACAAAATATAAATGTAATTTAAATAATAAAATAATTATGAGGTATTTAGGAATAAAATAAAGCTTAATTCATTACCTGAGTTAAAATCAAGCATGTATCTTTACTGGCAGTTCCATGGTTCATGTATTTTTAACAGTCTATTTGTATCTGTTACTTCTCTCGACTTACCAGCTACATTCTCAGGAATGCGGACAAACAAACCCGTTCATTGAAATCCAAGACAAACGCTGACAAGTATCTCGACACGAAATTAACTTCGCCACGTATAATTTCGTAGTGAGCTACGGCATATGCTTTGATTTGCATTTTCGCAGGTAAGTAAAACCTTAATCATAGCTTATAAACATGGTGAAGGTGAACAACCTGTTGGTGTCGCTCGTGGGCAGAGCTAGAGTGCTCACACCCAGCTGCCCACTAACTCGCCGCTCTGGGACAAGGACTAGTCTGATATGGATTAAGTCGTAAAGCAAAAGGGTTCAGTAAATTTGTTAATACAATTAAAACATTCCAATTCAATTAGTTCTGGTGTTTTATGATTCTGCACCTAATGAGTTGTGGGTCTGGTAAAGGTAACAACTATCCTGGCTACATGAGGGACACTTCTATTGACAACATCAAGCAATGCAACAACCGTGCTCTATAACAATTACACAAGTAAATATTCTATTACACAACTATTAATTCGTGGTTTTTAGCTTAAGACCAGTGTTATATTGTATTAATTTACAGTAAAATTACGAGTTCAAAATGCTACAACTAAAATTACAATATTAGCTTATCAACATTGTTAAAAGATTGATAATTTTTCATATTTTCCTTTTTTTATTTAAATATAAATTAACGCGAAGCCTTCTAAACTAAACTTTATAAATTTTATTGCTACCCTATTTTCCAACATTTATATTTTTTACAGCATTAAATGTTTCAACACTCATGAAGAAAGATTTTACAAATCTAACTTTCCTCCATGAACCCTCCAAGACCTACAGTAATATCTTATCACGGTATCTCTTTTAATTTACCTGAATATTTATCTATTTTATGTTGTTAGTTACAGTCTTTAAAACGGGGGCTATTTTAACTTCAAATGAAAAAAGAAATATTGAACAATTTCTAATTTAACATTTCTAAAACTGCTAAGAAACATGAAACACCGAAAAGGAAAATCAAAAGTACAATACTTATGTTGGGGATACAGTTTTAGATTGTCATTTTCCTTGTGGTCTAGCTTACGCTCAACACAAGTAGTCTTACCACTCTCTTGAACACGTGTTTGCACTCACTTCCACACATGTTTGCACTCACTTTCACACGTGTTTGCACTCACTTGAACACGTGTTTGCACTCACTTGAACACGTGTTTGCACTCACTTGCACACGTGTTTGCACTCACTTGCACACGTTTTTGCACTCACTTGCAAACGTGTTTGCACTCACTTGAACACGTGTTTGCACTCACTTGAACACTTATTTTCACTCACTTGAATACGTGTTTGCACTCATTTGCACACGTGTTTGCACTCACTTGCACACGTGTTTGCACTCAATTGAATACGTGCTTGCACTCACTTGCACACGTGTTTGCCCTCAATTGCACACATGTTTGCACTCAGTGTCCCTAAACTTTGATGATATTTTAGATCTATTTGAGTAAGAATCAAAAGTATACAGCCTTATCTAAGTAGAGATCAACATTGTTAAAGTTTAATTTGCTTCTCAGAAACTTAGAATACTTGCTATTGGATGTTCACAACACATTTTACTAATCCTGCACAGCCAGTATTCATTTAGTATGCAACCAATCATTGCTTAGCTTGTGAAGCACTAATACACAGACCTTCTCAGAAGCACTGGCAGTGAAATGTCAACATAGCCCTGTCTCCAGTCAAGCCTAACTTGGAATCCCGAGTGACCATGAATCTAACTCAACTCAAACACAACTGATGATATATTCAGAAGGTACTAACGTTTCTGGCTTGGACTGATTTGCTTCTACACAAACGAAATCCACAACGAATACACCTTAACACCTTTTGTTAAAGAGAGGAACCGACTCAGCAACTGACTGATGTATTCCATAATACAGTCCTTTAAACTGTTTAATATAATCAATAGTGTCTAAGATGAAAAGTACTCTTCTACATCAGAATATATTTTGGAAGTATACACTTATCATATACGATATAATCTAGTAGCTTAGTAAATCTCTCAACACATATTTTTCTAGTTGGATAACTAAAGTCATTAGTGAGTGTTTGCCGCGGCATATAAACTTTCATATGAAGGGGTTTCCTTTGAGATACTAATCCACAAGGGCTATTAAAGGTCAACACAGCTTCGTGTTTGATATATTATTCAACTGGAGGGGTAAACATATAAGTGTACAAAATATAATCACTGATTTGATTGCTTTAAATTGAATCATAAATATAATATTTAATGATCCAACCCTTAAGTGTTCAATAACATGATTTTTTTACTAATTTTTATTCGTGGCATTCTTATCATTAAAATGCTTAAGTTGTTCTTTACAAGAGTTTAGAATTGTTTATCTGAACATTTTTAAATTTTATTTTGTATTTGTCGTATGTTTCAAATTAAGGACAAGTCATTTTAAAAAATAAGTGAATTTAGCTTCTCCTGGTATGACAATGACGCAATACTTATATAAAACTTGCGTTATACTTAATTGATTGTTACAATAATTGTGTTTTTTTTTTATTTTTTATATTAGTTTAAAAAACTAGACGTTGTATGTACATTATACTCTAGCCAACGTTTTGTAGGTGTATTCAAAAATATTACTGCACTTTACTTATTTAGAGAGTGTTACCACATTCTTTCCTTTACTCTGAGATTCTAGATAAGTATCTTTCATTTGATACATCACTTTACTCAACGAAGTAAAAGATAACCATTCTTGGTTTTTTTAAATATTAGTTTTTGTCCCAATTTATAAAATATTTCTTTGGGAATAAGATAATGATGAAATACGTGAACATTAGTTATGTATATAGAAAGCCTGACGAACTCTCCAAGACCAGGAAGTTAGTAAAAAAAAGCGTTTAATCCAACGTGTCAGCTAATATTGGATTTTACTTCATGGTTAGAGCACAATAGTTAATTAATATTAAAGTTGATATTTATATTTTGTCACGGAATGAAAGAGAGTAACTAACATAAATAATCATAAATAAATATTATCTATTATCAAACATATATTCATACTTTAGGCCGTATTTATATAGCTAAATACACTCTGTACAACTGTTATATCCGCTTGAATACCGTATCTCCTCTAAGGGCAGTTTACCAAAGGACTAATTCCACACACGTTTGCTAAAGTAGCCCCAGTGTGTTATTGTACATTTGCTGAGGCAGTTCAGTGCACGGGATACGGGTGGGAACAATCAGCATGGTAAATATTTGGAATCCCATGGACCCGTATTGAACGAGCAGAAAAGGGGAAACTTATAAACTGAGTTTATTCAAGCTCACATCACAATTTCTCCTCTGCTAAGAAGATTTATTATGTATATGTTGTATATATGTATACATATTCGATGGCTAGTTTAATACGAGCCTTATTATTCTTATTAACAGAATATTAGTTAATTTAAATTTGTAAATAAATCTAAATACTACTAACATTGCTTTAATTCAATTAGTTTTATTTTCTTCAAAACTTTTTTTCTACTTTATCTTAATTAGCTATTATTTTACTCATAGAATTATATATTTTAAAAAGTATTTACTCGTATTTATGTTATTTCATTGACTTTAATATACACTAAAATTTAACTTATTACTGTATTTTGTATATTTAAAGTTGTTTTTGTTTTACGAAAATAAATTAACGTACACTAAATATAAATTATATAAAAATAAAGTATTTTCTTGAGACTTAAGTTCAAATGTTGTATATTGTATATGTCTAACCACAAAATGTGACATTTCAATAAATAAGAAATATATGTAAAGCCTTTCCGTTTGGAACGAGAACAGTTCTGTGTTTTTCCAACAAACAGCCTCCAGCTGTTTTCCAGCAGATTTCCAACAAACAGCCTGCCGGACAAAATCGCATTGTACATATCTTGCTGGACAAGCCCACACAAACTAGTCATAACATGTAGTCTACCGTCCTACACATTCACTCGCTGGTAAACGGATTGTGTAGACAATACACTAATGTGAGCGACCCAAAAATTAAATAAACAATACACCAATACCATATTCAAAAGTTTGTTTTTGTAAGGTAATTTTTTTTATTTTGTAGAAAATAAGCATTTAAGTGCTAATTAATTTGTTATGTTTAGCGATAGTATTACTCTACATTAGCCAGAGTAAAAACTAAATTCTATAATTATTAGACATTTTGTAGCTATCGATACTAATACAGACATAAACAAAGTACAGGACTTTAATAATAAGTAATTGTAAGGTACCTATAACCGTGGGAAGGTTATGTAAATGAAGACTTCAGTGGTTCACATTGAAAAGTTTTAGTTAATTTTTAAACATCACTATCCACAAAATCAGTTTAAGTCATTCCTATCCATAACAGTGTCATGAAAATCTATTTAAAAAGATTACTCCCTCTTTAAAGAGTTGTCTACTTAACTGGAAAAACAAGAGACATCTGGATACTAAGGAGAAATCTAAAAGGAGACGAGGTGTGGACAGACGAGTGTCTGTCTAAACAGGCCTCACAAACAGCTTGTAGAGTCACAGTCCAACAGTCACACAGGAAACTGACAACAAAGCTGTCGATAACAAAGGGTATCAATTAGCTATGTGTGTGTGTGCATACCTCGTGACCACATTGATTTTTACCACCTGAATCCGTAACTAGTAGATGAAATAATGAAATTTATTGAACTAGTTGAACCATCTTAACTACATTGATGTAACAGATATGTAAGGTTTGAATTTGTGCATATAAAAAAAAGTAAGGGTTTTCTTACATGCTTACATATGAGACGACGATACAACGTTGTTGGTATTTTAAGGCGAATATGAATGATTATATGAGTGTGGATGAGTGTAGTCTGGTTACTACCTGAGTTCAACTGTTCCTCAGAAAGGGCAATTTATTAATAGCCCAACAGCTAGGGCAACTAAGGGACAACAGCTTTACGTGGAATCCGAACCACGTAGTGCTGGTCTGATTTTCAGCTAATTGACAAGCCTGATACTCAGTTATCTTACCCATACAACACCCGCACAATGATTACCACCCAATATTGACACCCCAGACTTCTCCGTTTGTTCTATAAATTATAAAATAACATTGAAAAAAATATCCACACTTTTAAGCTATGCTCAAAATAATAATCTTTCCTGCTATATATTATTTTTAATTTGTTTCCAATGCATTGTAATTATTTATATAAACAACTTGGGGCTCATTTTAAAATTATTATGTGAACTAAGGTGACACTGATACATGCGAACAAGTCCCGTCGAGCACAGCTACTTTTAAAACTTGTCATTTAATGAAGAAACGTCATGTTACATATGTTTGTCTTGACTTTTAAATCACTAATCTACTTTTGAATAACTTTATTGAATAGAACAACTCGTTGTATTTTACTTACAGTGTTAATTAACTTATAATCAAATATATCGTAAAACATAAATGTTATATTACTTTCATAAAATGTATATTAAGGTAATAGGTGTTATAAGATCATCAGTGTTTAAGGTAGGAAGCCTTAAACGTCAAGAATATAGTAGAATGGCTAGAAACCGGGTACAGATGAGGATATTGCTGGTATTAGTGACATTTGTAAGTGGTAGACTTTCTTTTTAAAAATTGTAGGGCCGACGGGTATACCCAGTTGTGACATTATGTCACAAACAATGAAGAAATGTGTACATGTGGTTAGAATAAAAGACCTTGTTAATGATTTTTTTTTCTTTATAGGGTGAAAGGGTATCCCAGAGTAATGTTGAAAATGATAAACCTTATGGGAGGGCGGGTTGATCAATACCTTTGTACGTATATGGGAGGGTGGGTTGGTCAATACAATTGTGCGTAATGGGAAGGTGGATGGGTAAATACCTCTGAACGTGTATGGGTGAGCGAGGAGAAGACTAAATATCTGTGTGCAGTAGTCTACAGGCTGAACAATTGGCCTGAGTGCACGGCCAGTGACATACGAACATATTAAAAGAGTGAAAAGGGGGCTCTTTAACAAAAACATTGGTCTACTTAAACAGTTATCTTGAAGAAGTTTTATGTATATTATTACTATCAGTTAATGTTTACTTTTGTAATGTTTGATATTAATATGGTTAGCAGCAACACTGCCGTGTGCACAGACTAAACATTCAATCAGTACAGGTGGGTAAACAAATGTTTACCAAACAATTACACATAACAGACACAAATTGTATATGATAATTTTGTTTTAAAAAAATGACAGTAACTCACAGATGGCCCAGCTTAAACGTGCACATGACTTGAGAAAAGGTTAATATAAGTGAGACAGGGTGGGGGTACTTTTATAAAAACGTTATATCACAGATAACTAACTCTGTCGTTTTCTGTGGTTATACTAACCAGGTGATTGAAAGCAGGAAAATATTAGATACCGGTGTAATAGAAAAGCCTACCAGTGACTAAACAGTTCTATTTATATGTGGAAATGTAAAATTTCTTTAAAATTCATCTTAACTAATTATTACTGTTTCCAAATCGTTTGTCTAGCAAGTTATTTATGTTAATTAGATAAAGAAGACAGTCGGTTAGTCACTATTTAAGAAGTTAATCGGTACTATTTAAATAGTGTCAATATAATAAGTTTCTTATTTATTTAAATGATCTCAACTAAATAAACAAATATCATATGGTTTTGACATTTTAAAAATATATGGAAAATGTTGTCTTTTTGTAATATACGTGTGATCATAACAAAATACTATTAAATAATACATGAAAGTGTTGTATAGGGATATGTAAAATATTTATTTGGCAGCGATTGAAAAAATAAAATTGTTGTATGTCGTGAGAACGGTTAGTAGAATCGATCCATCAAGCACGGTTAGACTGGGGCACCTGTATTTATGATTTTTTTACACCAAATGTATTTTACAATCTGTTACAACCATATAACAATAAGCAAAATATATATATTTATTTACATTAAGAAACGTCCATCCGTTAATGGCACTTCAAGTTAAGTGTATAATACACGTATGATATCATGTCACACAAATCTAAACTGTAGTTCTAAAATATTTGAAGGCTTTAGCCTTGATGTTTGGTCAGTATTATCTAGAAGGTTTATTTACGTGGTAATTCAGTTTGTTTTGATAAATGATACGATCGTGTGATTTCCTTCTTCACTGTTATTATATTTTAAATCCTTGTGGATAGTGTCGTTTGACACAAACCATGGGGCACCGATAATGGCTCTCAATGTTTTAGGCTGGAAATGTGGAGGATTTCAATGTTCAATTCCTTTGCTGAACCTCAAATTTATATTCTATAAGTCCATATAGGCCTTAGTAACATGTTGTAATACAGAAATTTATTTGTTTTTGAAATTTATTTATTTTTAATTGGTAGTTAAGTTTAAAAAATCGTTTTGAGCTATTAACACCAATTTGTTTAAAGAATCTATCCTCTCTTCTTTAAAGAAAGTTATTTGAACTTTAATCAGGCAATATTTGATTCTAACAAAGTAACCTTCTCAATATTATATCAAGACATAATATGGCATTTATACCAACCGAGTATTTAATAAAATTATGTAGAGAGTTCAATCGACGATAACCTAGAATAAGGCTTAGTGGTCGTATTATATCTTGAAAAATAATTTAGACGTCGTTCAGTGAACCGACGAACAAATACATTACAAATTTGGTTCGTTATTTTATCGAATTGGTATTTTCAAACAAAAAATATGTAGATTACAATATTTACCAATAATTATACAAAAATTCAAATGATTGTAACAAATTTTGAAAATTGTTCAAAAAATTAAAAAGTATATTGCAATACTATATTGCATAATAGTAAATTTAGGAAATAGTCTTACTAATTTAGGGTATTTTAGGCATTTAGAGCTAATTTTTAAATACTTTTTCCACCTGTCATATCGTCACCTTTTATAATATGTCATATCGAAATTATATTTTGAATTAATATCCTAGAATTTAACATTAACGTTGTACTTAAAAGTTTTCTTGTCGTAGCGTATGTTAAATTACTGCTATGTATCAATTTAAAAAATTCAATATTATTACTAGATTTTTTAATCAAACTAAAAATTAGGACAGTTTAAAATAAAGTAAAAGTTTTATAAAAAAAACGACACAGGCAAACAAAAGAATCATTTTCAAAAATCTAGAATTTGGTTATTTTTGTAAACCGATTTAGCTTAAAACGGTTTTCGCCTTTTAAAATTAATTTACAAATTAAAATAGAATAACTGTTACATTTTATAAATTAATAGCAACCAGAGTTAGCAAATAATGCAATATATTCTATCACAATATAGAATACTCCAACCCTGCAAAAGCACTTAATTGTAATCAAGGTCATCACACCAGGCTTAGTGTAGTAGTTTGCCAACGTGTCAGCTTAAGGTTGTACATCCACAAATGTAAATAATCTAGAGCATACCAACCCTGTTCAACAACGCAAATCTAATCTACGTCATCACACCAGGCTTACTGACCTAGTTTGCCAATATGTCACCTTAAGGTTGTACATCCACGACTGTAAATAATCTAGAGCATACCAACCCTGTTCAACAACGCAAATCTAATCTACGTCATCACACCAGGCTTACTGACCTAGTTTGCCAATATGTCACCTTAAGGTTGTACATCCACAACTGTAAATAATCTAGAGCATACCAACCCTGTTCAACAACGCAAATCTAATCTACGTCATCACACCAGGCTTACTGACCTAGTTTGCCAATATGTCACCTTAAGGTTGTACATCCACAACTGTAAACAATTTAGAGCATACCAACCCTGTTCAACAACGCAAATCTAATCTACGTCATCACACCAGGCTTACTGACCTAGTTTGCTAATGTGTCACATTAAGGTTGTACATCCACGACTGTAAACATTCTAGAGCAGCCCAACTCTGTTGAACAACGTAACTCTAATCTAAGTCATCACGCCAGGCATACTGACCTAGTTTGCTAATGTGTCACCTTCAGGTTGTACATCCACAACTGTAAACAATCTAGAGCAGCCCAACCCTGCTGAACGACGCAAATCTAATCTACGTCATCACACCAGGCTTACTGACCTAGTTTGCCAATATGTAACCTTAAGGTTGTACATCCACAACTGTAAACAATTAAGAGCAGCCCGACTCTGTTGAACGACGCAAATCTAATCTACGTCATCATGAAAGGCTTACTGAAATAGTTTGCCAATGTGTCACCTTAAGGTTGTACATCCACAACTGTAAACAATTTAGAGCAGCCCGACTCTGTTGAACGACGCACATCTAATCTACGTCATCACGAAAGGCTTACTGAAATAGTTTGCTAATGTGTCACCTTAAGGTTGTACATCCAAAACTGTAAACATTCTAGAGCAGTCCAACCCTGTTGAACAACGTAACTCTAATCTATGTCATCACGCCAGGCTTACAGAACTAGTTTGCTAACGTCTCACATAAAGGTTGTACATCCACAACTGTAAAAATTCTAGAGCAGTCCGACCCTGTTGAACAACGTAACTCTAATCTATGTCATCACGCCAGGCATACTGAACTAGTTTGCTAATGTGTCACATTAAGGTTGTACATCCACGACTGTAAACATTCTAGAGCAGCCCCACTCTGTTGAACAACGTAACTCTAATCTATGTCATCACGCCAGGCATACTGAACTAGTTTGCCAATGTGTCACATTAAGGTTGTACATCCACGACTGTAAACATTCTAGAGCAGCCCCACTCTGTTGAACAACGTAACTCTAATCTATGTCATCACGCCAGGCATACTGAACTAGTTTGCCAATGTGTCACATTAAGGTTGTACATACATGACTGTAAACATTCTAGAGCAGCCCCACTCTGTTGAATAGCTTAACTCTAACCTATGTCATCACACCAGGCATACTGAACTAGTTTGCCAATGTGTCACATTAAGGTTGTACATCCACGACTGTAAACATTCTAGAGCAGCCCCACTCTGTTGAATAACTTAACTCTAACCTATGTCATCACGCCAGGCTTACAGACCTAGTTTGCTAATGTGTCATATTAAGGTTGTACATCCACAACTGTAAACATTCTAGAGCAGCCCCACTCTGTTGAACAACGTAACTCTAATCTATGTCATCACGCCAGGCTTACAGACCTAGTTTGCTAATGTGTCATATTAAGGTTGTACATCCACAACTGTAAACACTCTGTTGAACAACGTAACTCTAATCTATGTCATCACGCCAGGCATACTGAACTAGTTTGCCAATGTGTCACATTAAGGTTGTACATCCATGACTGTAAACATTCTAGAGCAGCCCCACTCTGTTGAATAACTTAACTCTAACCTATGTCATCACACCAGGCATACTGAACTAGTTTGCCAATGTGTCACATTAAGGTTGTACATCCACGACTGTAAACATTCTAGAGCAGCCCCACTCTGTTGAATAACTTAACTCTAACCTATGTCATCACGCCAGGCTTACAGACCTAGTTTGCTAATGTGTCATATTAAGGTTGTACATCCACAACTGTAAACATTCTAGAGCAGCCCCACTCTGTTGAACAACGTAACTCTAATCTATGTCATCACGCCAGGCATACTGAACTAGTTTGCCAATGTGTCACATTAAGGTTGTACATCCAAGACTGTAAACATTCTAGAGCAGCCCCACTCTGTTGAACAACGTAACTCTAATCTATGTCATCACGCCAGGCATACTGAACTAGTTTGCCAATGTGTCACATTAAGGTTGTACATCCACGACTGTAAACATTCTAGAGCAGCCCCACTCTGTTGAACAACGTAACTCTAACCTATGTCATCACGCCAGGCTTACTGACCTAGTTTGCCAATGTGTCACATTAAGGTTGTACATCCACGACTGTAAACATTCTAGAGCAGCCCCACTCTGTTGAACAACGTAACTCTAATCTATGTCATCACGCCAGGCATACTGAACTAGTTTGCCAATGTGTCACATTAAGGTTGTACATCCAAGACTGTAAACATTCTAGAGCAGTCCAACCCTGTTGAACAACGTAACTCTAACCTATGTCATCACGCCAGGCTTACTGACCTAGTTTGCTAATGTCTCACATTAAGGTTGTACATCCACAACTGTAAACACTCTGTTGAACAACGTAACTCTAATCTATGTCATCACGCCAGGCATACTGAACTAGTTTGCCAATGTGTCACATTAAGGTTGTACATCCACGACTGTAAACATTCTAGAGCAGCCCCACTCTGTTGAACAACGTAACTCTAATATATGTCATCACGCCAGGCATACTGAACTAGTTTGCCAATGTGTCACATTAAGGTTGTACATCCACGACTGTAAACATTCTAGAGCAGCCCCACTCTGTTGAACAACGTAACTCTAATATATGTCATCACGCCAGGCATACTGAACTAGTTTGCCAATGTGTCACATTAAGGTTGTACATCCACGACTGTAAACATTCTAGAGCAGCCCCACTCTGTTGAACAACGTAACTCTAACCTATGTCATCACGCCAGGCTTACTGAACTAGTTTGCTAATGTGTCACCTTAAGGTTGTACATCCACAACTGTAAACACTCTGTTGAACAACGTAACTCTAATCTATGTCATCACGCCAGGCATACTGAACTAGTTTGCCAATGTGTCACATTAAGGTTGTACATCCACGACTGTAAACATTCTAGAGCAGCCCCACTCTGTTGAACAACGTAACTCTAACCTATGTCATCACGCCAGGCATACTGAACTAGTTTGCCAATGTGTCACATTAAGGTTGTACATCCACGACTGTAAACATTCTAGAGCAGCCCCACTCTGTTGAACAACGTAACTCTAACCTATGTCATCACGCCAGGCATACTGAACTAGTTTGCCAATGTGTCACATTAAGGTTGTACATCCACAATTGAAAACAATTGTGACACAACAATACACAGAGAGCAGCCCAACACTGTTGAACGACGCAAATCTAAACTATGTCATGACGAAAGGCTTACTGTATTAGTTTGCCAATGTGTCACCTTAAGGTTGTACATCCACAACTGTAAACAATCTGGAGTAGCCCAACCCTGTTGAACGATGAAAATCTAATCTACGTCATCACGAAAGGCTTACTGAAATAGTTTGCCAATGTGCCACTTTAAGGTTGTACATCCAAAACTGTAAACAATCTAGAGCAGCCCAACCCTGTTGAACAACGGAACTAAAAACTACGTCATCACACCAGACTTACTGAACTAGTTTGCTAATGTCTCACATTAAGGTTGTACATCCACAACTGTAAACATTCTAGAGCAGTCCAACCCTGTTGAACAACGTAACTCTAATCTATGTCATCACGCCAGGCTTACAGAACTAGTTTGCTAATGTCTCACATTAAGGTTGTAAATCCACAACTGTAAACATTCTAGAGCAGTCCAACCCTGTTGAACAACGTACCTCTAATATATGTCATCACGCCAGGCTTACTGACCTAGTTTGCTAATGTGTCACATTAAGGATGGGCCTCCACAACTGTAAACATTCTAGAGCAGTCCAACCCTGTTGAACAACGTACCTCTAATATATGTCATCACGCCAGGCATACTGACCTAGTTTGCCAATGTGTCACCTTAAGGTTGCACATCTACAACTTTAAACATGTGATCAACCCAATTATAAAATAATGTAATAATGCAAGTGTTCCGTTCCCGTTATGCGAAATTAGCCTACTGCTCCGTTTGGCAAATTTTATCCAAAAAACGATTTATCTGAAAGTACCTTAAATTTAAAAAAACTCAAGATAATGGTGTAATTTAGTGATATGAATTTGTGCTTGTGAATTTTTTATGGAGTAGTTTATTTTTTGGTATTCTAAATAAGCTATTATTTTCCTAATATGATCGAGAAAGTTCAAATGTCGATCCAGTATATGTTATAAACATTATATTCTCTTGTGGGTTTAAAAGTAGAATACGATGATTAAATGTGTTTTAAAATTATAGGTGACATATTAAAATACTATTACCTATTTTATACCTACCAAAGGTACATTTTTATTCACATGGGTCAATGGAATTTATTTTATACGAATGGACTTTCACAATAGGGTCAAGTCTATAAATTAAACCAATATAAAAGGACAATATTTTACAAACAAATCTCAATTTCCATGATTCATGTCATTGTTATTTTCTTTACTGTGATCCCTAGCTAAGTCAAAGTATCATTGTGAGGTCTAGGGTCTAGTAAATAGTAAACTGACCACTAGCATGTGCAATGTGCATGGTGGTGGCGATCGTAATAATGATGACTTTTGAGAGGGCATCCAGTCAACGTCATCAATCGTCGTGCAAATAACACCATCATACCCTAATCTTCTAGAATTATGGTCATACTGTACACTTAGCAGAACTCCTTCCTGTCATACCGTTAGGTGCAATACATATTTAATGTTAAAAGTTAATTGATTGCACAATCTAAACAATATGACATGAAATGAATTATTAGTAAAATTATTAAATGATAAATTATTAGTGTTTAAATGACAAAACAATGCATACTAATCTAGTCGTTCAATTAAAGTAACGCTGAATAAATATGGATTTAGTCGGAGCTTTGCAAACTGCAGGTGAAATTTATGAAGAGCTACACGCTTTTATTTGAGCTGAAACCAGGTCAAACATAATCTGTCGTTAATATGAAAACTTTTCTGACAATATCACTTTCCTGAGCGTAAATATGTCATGCCAAATTATATCTATTGTGCATAGACATTTTTTATTATTTAAACTCAAACAATGATTATAATGTTTATAGCGTGCGTAGATAAAAGATACGTATATAAAACTTCGATATATTCTGAATATGATAAATATGTAATTGCTAAATATAATATCAGTTCAGTTCCATTGGGTAGCTCGTCTAACGTGGCCTGAAACAATTACTGTACAATAGTATAAAGATAAAACTCATCAGCAAAGTGTGTCACCATCACTTCGGGATGACACAATACCGCAATATAGTATAGAGCCTTTTATGGGAGCTGTAAAACTTCATACGTCTGTGTTCTGTTCTCTTATCAAAGGTACAACAAGACAGTTGCTCAAAACACGTCTATTCACATACTCTAAAATGGTAGAGCCAATTTACACTGTAAAACCATGAGTGTTTGTACTTGTCTGTGTCCACAGCAAGGGATTTTGTTTGTCTTTTTTTAATCATGTTTGATCTTTTTTATATACTTACTACTATGGTTTAAATTAGTATAAATTACTCGTAAAATATAATGATAATTACTAATGCTATATATTTTTCATAACAAATGTTTTGATCTATGTGAATTAGTATTACAAATATTTATGCCTACTAATATAATTAAGCATTGAACTTCAACATTGAAAAGGTTTAGTAATATTGCTCTACTTATTCTGGTAGATATAGAATAGAACAAAATAAATTACCATATAGAGATTTATTCCATTCTTTCAGATCTGTTATGGAGATAGTAATATTATGCATTATATTAAAACTATGTAGTTTACAGATAGTATGGGTTTCATTAAGATGTCAATAGCGTTGTTTAAGTGAAGTACAAATATGTTAGTTGCAGAGAAGAATTGTTTAACTCATCTTGTTGTATTTGTCTCGTTGTTTATTGCATCACTTCACACTGTATATTAAACACACACGGGTAACGTTACATTACCAGCATCACAGATTAAAAATAACTAGGGGATACCCGGCAAGCTTCGCGTGCCAACCCCCATCACTCGCTGTGCTCGTTACACTCCGGCCTTCGGCCTCGACCTATGATATTTGACTGCAAATAATAGTAGGCTAACTTTATAACTTAAAATGACAATATTACATTTATTTACAGTAACTCATTCACATTACTTGCGTTGCTACCTATTTATTAGTATAAACACCCAATGATATTAATTGGCATATTTCAAACGTGCTTATTTAATTTGTGTTCGTTTAACAGTTAAAGATTAATTAAATAAATAAAATAACTGCATTAGATTACCATTGAAACCTTCAAGTCCAGTAGAGGGAGCTTAAAACCTTCCTTGGATTAACATTATGAAGTACAGTCGTTTATTAGACAACTTTTGTTGTATGCGTAAAGAGAAATCTGCAAATTATGTCTGTTTCAAATAAGTTATCTCTAGCCAACCACTAGTCGTCCTGTAGTTCAGCTACTGAATAAGGTGTTAAGATGGCAGTCGACGATTGATGACTTTTGAATGGGCACCCAGTCAACGTGAATTAGTTACCAATTAATTAGCATAGGTTTAAATTGTTTTTTCTTCAAAAACTGTCAGTAAGCATCTAAATAATATACACAACATGCAGATTTCTTCCGTAATCAACTGAACGTTTCAGATTATGTAGGCATAACCTAGAACAATCAATACCAAATATGTTACATTATTCATGTCCATAAATTTCCATTTGAATTTAATTAAATGTAACAAAAAATGATTTCAAGCTGTCTATTAGTTGATGAATGCAGCTTGCCATTACATTATGTTAATTGCTCTGCAATTAACAATGGTAAATTAGTATATGCAATACGACTCTGATTGTCACATGAAAATAGGGAAACTATTTCCCTCAGCCAATATTTGTTACTATAACATAATTTAATAACACCGTTTAAATAATATTTATACACGCATAAAACTCCTCTACAAATTAAAAAACGTCAAATTAAACATATAAATTCATAGAATGTTTATCATAATCCCTTTTAAATTGTTTATACAGTTTATTATTATATTATTTTATTTAAAGTTACTAATTTCATAATGTATTGCCTCCGGACCACTGTCTAATTATATTAGAGGTTTATATTACCTTTAATTCCGTCAAGTGGCCCAAGACGTCGTCAGATGGCGACCGGTTTCGACTACTTCATGTAATTCTCAAGCCAAAATACATAAAATTTCACTCCTGTGAGGTAATCATAAGTCTTTAAAAATACATTTTCTTTCATCTTTTTCTAATTAAAGAAAATGTATTTTTCAAGACTTATGATGACCTCACAAGAGTGAATATTTTATGTATTTCACCTTGAAAATGATTACATGAAGTAGGCGAAACCGTTCGCCATCTGACGACGTCTTGGGCCACTTGACGGAATTTAAGGTAATATAAACCTCTAATATAATTAAAGTTACTGTTATTTATTTAAACAAATAAATAAACACTAAGTTCTACATGCATACAATTATGTTTAAATGTTGATTATATAATTGTTATTTATAATCACGTGTACCTCATAGGCTTCGAATATCGGTTACAGACGTTTCTTACCACCCGGAGGATTGCAACTCACGAAGACAACTCTCTCATTTGTTATAATGTATATTTAAGTGACGTCCTTCAACCTCAATACGTGGATTGATTCCCAAAATCGCGTGGGATCCTTGAACGTGGGATTGTTGAACATTCCAAAACATATTCTAATGATGATTCACTCTACACCCATGACACTTTCTAGTATAATTGGCCCTGACGGTAAGTCGCAGGTCACGTGATATTTAGCGCATGTAGGGGTTCCATCAGCAGAGGGAATCGTTCTACAACTGAGCTGCCTTAATTCATGGGCGTGCTTTCTAGGGTTCAACTTCCACAACCAGTTGGCAAAGAAATGGTTGTAATGAACTATACTGATGTTAATAACGTAATTGGCGGCGTTTGATATCGTGCCACCAGCACGGGTTCTATCATCCCGGTTGACATGACAATTTTTAAATGGATTTACACAGTAGGAGAAGAGTAGTTCTCTGTCTTACTTCAACTACTCTTCTCCTACTGAAGAAGAGTCACTCGCACCAGTAGGGTTCAGGAGGTCGTTTCTAAGTGACGTTTTTAAATTATCTCAATCTTATTTTAGTAACTTTTAACGGATATTTCCGATGTTCGAATAGTAGGGATGTAAAACAGATAATGTAAGGACAATTGATGATGTCGAGATGTAACTAATGCCTTTCTCAGATCTACACTTTCTACCGGCTTCATCATCATCAAGTTTTAGCCTCGTTGGTCAGTGTAATTGTTTCACTTGACAGTTAAATAACCGTTTTGAAAATATCTTTGATAATTAAAAACCACTAATTGCTAGTGGTCAATCATACCATCCGGTCTAATCACTTAAATGCTGCTATTCAAGTTCTGCAACACTCGATACGTCTATTGAGGAACTTCGAAATGTTTAAATATAATACACCAATTATTCAACTCTACAGTCAGTCCGAATTTCAAAATGTCTATTGAAAAGAACTGAATTAGCTTAGAAAATTATACCCTCTACCAATCCTGTTTAAAGTTTACGATATAACTTTTTTATCTCTCACTCGTTCGCATTAATTTTCTGATTTACTTGAAAGTAACTAGTTTGAAGCGTGTCTATTACATTTCAAGAATGTCAAATCAATTGATTACATTATATGTTACTACTATGTCAGTACTATTAGCAAGTGATTTTACGATATGCAGTCCAACACGCCAATCTAATTCCCCATATTTTTCATTTTCCCCGTCTCACCGACCACATCTTCTTTTTCCAATCTCTGTTGAAACTTTCATCAGAAACTGTGTTGTATAAGTGCTTTGTTTTATTGGCTACAAAATAATGATTACATTTCTACTTTCACCATTAAACTTTTACGTTCGTCATATTTTAAATTAGGTAGGTGTTGCAACTAAATTTTTAATCTCTTCAAAAAGAAAAAAGTGTAATGAATGTTTTGGTGTTGACAAATTATAAAAGTACTTTGTTTGTATATTACGTTATATATAACAACGAATTTGTTTCTAGATATACTTTTAGAAAATGTTGATTTGAGAAAAATAAATGTCCTGTTTTAATCAGAATGGTTGCAATCACTCAATGTACTGGACCCTTGACATGTTTTATGTCGATTGATCACCGTGTAATGGGAATTCAAGTGTACACAAAATGGTGTTGCAGCTTACACGCTAATGGATGCACAGGGAAACATCCATAGTGCGATGTTGGTAGATGCTTTATTTGGAAAAACAAATGTGCACCACCATCAATTTTGTGATTCTAAAACTAGATATGTTTTGCCTTTGTATAGGACCAATTACTATTGGTGTTAGTATCTCATTCATTATTTGTACTACCGGTATTGCTATTTTCATAATAAATGTCGTACAATATTTTGATTCATCAGGAGACACGCGTCTGACACATCAATATATGTTTCAATTATTAATATATGAAAACCATTTACCATTTATCACTATTTGTCCAAAACTATATGTCCAGTTGACTTGAAATGTTTTACATAGGTTTATCTTGGGGCTAGAGGCTCGCTAAGATAGGACTATCCTCTCCGACCTCAGGACTTCGTCCCACTAGCCTCCAAAATTCCATTTTATTCTTATGGAGCTTATGGGAATTGATTGATTGATTTTATAAACAGCTAGTTGTTAAATAAAAACAAATTGAACAAAATTGTGGCAGGCTAAGCTTTAAAATTAATAAATGGTAAAACTTTCTCCCTTTCCTTTTATTATATCAGATCGTTTAAAAAATTTACAAAGCTTATTAAATAAATAATCATTGAAATAGTTTAGTATATTGATTTTTAATTTCTAGTCACATGTTAATGTTTAATATTAATTTATTGTTAAATTGGATTAAAATTAAATAGTGTAAAAACGCGCCTAATTAAAAAAAGATGTTCAATTAATCACATTTCTAAAGAATTTACAGACGAAACACTTATTTTATTTAAATAAAAGTATGTAAAAAATAATCTTAAAACTATTTTTTCAATTAATGACATGTAATTAAGTGTTTAATGTATTGCTTTATGTAAACAGCGTTCAATAACTTGAGGTGTGGCTTCCAGCCTTCGGCCTCCAGCCCCAACGTAGTGGGATTGTAACTAAAATATGTTTTATTGAATTTGCATCATTACGAACAATTTTATCAAAATCTTTAGCTCTATCAATAAAGCTTAAAATTGTTTTTTTTTTATGTTTTTGCACATACAAAATGT
The DNA here is from genome assembly GCA_035578905.1 of Stictocephala bisonia. NCBI lineage: Eukaryota > Metazoa > Arthropoda > Insecta > Hemiptera > Membracidae > Stictocephala > Stictocephala bisonia. The sequence continues at coordinate 135,490 of JAQJVL010000763.1, read as the reverse complement.
TACAACTCAAAAACTATTACAGTTATAGACATGCAGCTTTTACTAAAATATTTCAAATAGTAAGTTTAAACTTTGCTGAAAACGTAATCAAAATCGTTAGAGCCGTTTTAGAGAAAAGTCTATTTTTTATGTTTTATCCATAAAAATAAGAAAACATTAAACAATTCGAAAAGTGAAAATAACGGTCTGGCTATATTGGCTTAATACACCTACATACCAAATTTCATAAAAATCGATCAATCCATTTGGTTTATAGTGAGGTGCACATATACACATATGGACAGACATTTCAAAAACCCCCACTTTTTAGGTTCAGGGGGTCTTAAAATGGATTTTCAAACGTACAGTACTTTACTTTCTCTATGCTAACTCGCTAAATATATGCGTGAAAGTAAAAATAATTGTGTACAGTAGTATCTTATACATAACATCACAGTGTTATTAAGACACTCGAATACATTTTGTGAAATTCAATTTATCTGTCTCCCAATTACATTGTATTGGCCCTGAGTAAATACGATATATTTTAGATTGAAAAATACGTATTTTTAATGTTCAACCAATAATTCTAACTATTTTATTTTTTCTTCTTTATGTGAATATTTTTTCATAAATCTAATATACTGAGCATATTATTTATTATTTATTAATATACATAAACATATTAACTATTGTAAGTTTTTAGTCAAACTTACTGATCTACAGTTTAAACAGTTCAATTCAATAAAATCATAGATATCGTTTCTAAAACGACAAGATTATACTGCATAGTATGATATGAGCATGACTTTATTGGGTGGAGTTAGTCCCGTCTTTCACTCAACCTTAGTATACACTGTTGGGTAAGACAACAAGGAAATAAGGATAAGTAGGTCGATCACTAAACTCAAAACTGACCCGAGGGCTTACGTGAATTAAAATATTACCAATAGAAATTCAGTAAGTTCAGCTTAGAGAAAATAACATTAAGAAAATATAAGAATATTAACAAAAGGATTGTTAAAAACACAGAATGTAAGGCTTTCTTTAATCACATACTCAAGAGCGACTGTTCTTTGTAAAAATACACAAAGTATTTAGCCTGAAGTTAAATAAAAACGTTGCTTTCCTTATTGAGAACTTGTTATTATGAAGAAATGTACACTAATATTACTATGATCGTAAAAACAATTTAAACAATATTTTAGACACGGTATTGGCAATAAGGAAGTTATTTATACAATATATTAAGGTTTGGTAATTTGTTTAAAAAACAGGGGGTAATATTGAGTTTAGTGAGCTCTCAGAACGACTGATCCCCGCTCAATGGTCGCCATCATTGAGGGTGATGTGAATGACTCTAAAGAACTAGTATTTTTCTGGTGAACATTTCATTTTATCTCACAAAGGCACTACCACACAACCAATACAATCAGACAAACACCAAGTGGTTTATGATACAACATTAATTATTATCCTGGTTACCGGACTATTAATAATTAGCCCTTTATTCCAATTGATTCATATCAGTCAGTAACGAGACTACACATCTACAATCATTCGTAGTTTATATTCGTGTGTAACGATTATTGTAATCTCCATTAGAATAAAAAGTTAAGAAAAATTGTCGTAGTGTACTTACTGGTGAACTACGCCAGACTTACGTACACGGTGTAGATTGATTAAACAGATAAAATCATGTGTCTATTATTTAATCTTATATAAGTACTTTAAGAAATAGTTAAATTATTTATTTACTTTGTCATTATTATTATTATTATTATTATTATTATTATTATTATTATTATTATTATTATTATTATTACTACTATAGTAGTATATATAACTGGTATGGCTTATACAGTTACAGTTTTGCGTCTTTTCGGAATGTTCTTGCATTTGTTTGGTATGATTAATCTTCCAACGGAGTATACATGTATATACATATATACAGCTTACATGTATATATTAAAGCAATTAACTTGTATTTATTTAATCCCAACTTAGCCTAACCTAACAGCCCATGGTGGAATTTCTTACAACCTAACCTAACAGCTCATGGTGGAAGTTCTTACAACCTAACCAAACAGCCCATGGTGGAAGTTCTTACAACCTAACCTGACAGCCCATGGTGGAAGTTCTTACAACCTAACCTAACAGCCCATGTTGGAAGTTCTTACAACCTAACCAAACAGCCCATGGTGGAAGTTCTAACAAGCTAACCAAACAGCCCATGGTGGAAGTTCTTACAACCTAACCTAACAGCCCATGTTGGAAGTTCTTACAACCTAACCTAACAGCCCATGTTGGAAGTTCTTACAACCTAACCTAACAGCCCATGTTGGAAGTTCTTACAACCTAACCAAACAGCCCATGGTGGAAGTTCTAACAAGCTAACCTAACAGCCGATGGTGGAAGTTCTTACAACCTAACTTAAGCTAAACACCAGAAGGCACCGATAGATAATTAAAGTGAAGACACTTATTATTTTCTTGTAGATCACAGCCACGTGGCCAATATCAAAGTTACAATATAAGCAATGTGGTATTAACCAGTAATAAAAAAAAATTAGTAGTAGTAGTAATAAAAATAGTAAATTTAGTTCAGGACTTGAGCTAATCTTTACCATAAGTGCGGACAGTCCGAAAAAGACACATTGTTTTTTGTCTGTATAAATAATACTACTTCTGAATATACCCACTTCTCGGATCTCAACTAACGCATTATTAATACCACATTGCGTCAAAGCTGTCAATAACTTACTAACTAATTTGACTGGTTTAAAAATGGCACTATTAAGTAATACTCCTTAACTAGAAATGTCGTTGCTATGCCATAAATGTCTTCACTATGCAAGTGTACAAATCGATAAAAATTGTAAATATAATATAGGTAATTTAAATTTTCCTATCTACAATTACTTTAGAACTTTATATTACTTTACTGCTGTAATAAATAGTACATTGGAAGATAAGCTACAGTTAACTTTTAATATTAATGTCATTAAACTGACGGTTTTTATGTTTAAAGAGAAAATAGTGCATATAAATAAATAACTATCTTACTATAGTCATTTTAAAACACTGAAGTTTTTAAAAATATTACCTTTTCATAAAATAAACATGTTGAACAGGAAATGTTATAATCACACATAAACAAAGAACTTAGCTCACTATTAAATGGTTGAATGTTTTAATTTATTTTGAAACATTATAACATTTGCCCAGTTAAATTACTTTTATAATAAACTAATATTTTTTTTAATTTAAAGGCAACTTCCTTGTTTTACTTTGAAAAATCAATCAATACAACTGTACGTGTAGGGTGGGGAAGTGTCAACACCACTTTACGTGTAGGGTGGGGAAGTGTCAACACCACTTTAAGTGTAGGGTGGGAAAGTGTCAACACCACTTTACGTGTAGGGTGGGGAAATGTCAACACCTTTTTACGTGTATAGATGGGTGGGAGGGTCGCAAATAAAAAGGTTACAGTAAATTTTTGAATTCAATTAAAACATTCCGTCCCAATTAGACTGGGTGTTTTATGATTCTGTGACCAAGTTGTTGGTCTGGTAAAGGTAACAATCATCCTGTCATCAAGAGGAATACTCCTATATACAACGAGCGATGCTTCATGTCTTGGTCCACGATAATAATAAATCTGTATATTATATTACACTCCTTGCGAGTTTGTTATTCAAAACGTAAAACCAATGTAATTATAATAATGATGTAGCAAAAATACGGTTCCAAGTACTATCAATAAAAATTACAATCAGGTATTAATCAATTTGTTAAGTAAGTTAAATCGTTGTTAAACAAAGATATTCTACACGACACCTGTAAACGTATCTCAGAGTTTTCTATGCAATAAACAAATTATTTTATACCTTATGGCTCTTTATAGTTTCAAAATTGATTTGCATTTCTATATAATTGGGTAAAAAACAAGATACAAGATTTTTACTTGCAGTCAGTGGATAATGTATATTTAAAAACTGTCAGTGTATTCTATTTAAATGGAAATAGCAATTTATCAAAAGTAAGGGATCCTACTTACCACCATAAAAACAAAAACCATTAAAAAGCACAAAACTAAGATATTTGAACATTTTGAGATAACATCTCTTTACATCAATGACTTGCATAAAACATGTTTGCAGTTTTTTTTTTTCAACTAAGATCTGAAAATAAAAGGCCATAAGACAGAGATTTACCTACTAATATTTTACTAGCTCTCCTTCACTTTTCTTATGAACATTTTATTTAAGTTCCTTACAATAGAAGAATTAAAAAACCTCAACGGCTGTCCCCGTATATTATTAAGGGTTGAACTAGTTAACATTAATTTAGCTTGTAACCAATAATTACTTAGCTTGTGTTACACTACCATCTCATAGACCTTCTCAGAAGCACTTGTTCACAAAGGGGATGAAATATCAACACGGCCGTCTCCAGTCAAAACTAACTTGGAATCCCAAGTGACCAGGCTCTAACTCAAGTCAAAAACATTTCGTCAGATATTCAGAAAAAGCCTAGCTTGGACCGAGGGTAACGTGGTGACTTGCTACTACAGCAAACAGAATCCCTACACCTTGATTAATGTTATTGAGATGAACGCAACACAACAGCTGATGAAGTCAGTAACAAAATCCTTAGACTTATTAAAATAGTTATGAATATACATGATAAAATTTATTACTCTGAATACAATATGGTCGCATACACAATATCTACGAGAGTAGCCTTTTTTTTAGTTGAAAAACTACATTAATTTCCAGTGTATAATCCAGTGTTTAAGGTTGCACACGAAGATCTCACTGTGTGATACCAGTCCACAAGGGATGATAAAGGTTATCATGTTTAGTGTAGAATTCCATTGGAGGGGTACGTCTATCAATAAATATAAAATCACTGATTGACTGTGCTAACTGACTGTGCTAACTGATTGACTGAATAACTGTGCTATAGCAATTATAAAATAGAATATTCCATAATCCAAACTAATGGTATTTGATACAACCAATTTCTAAAATGTTCTATTAATATCAACTATTTATTTGTTTACCTTCTCAAAGATTGGCTTTTAATTTAAATCAGATCATTTAAATTAATCAAATTAATAATTAATATATTCTTTAGAATGGGTTATAAACTGTTCATACGCCCCACAAACCCTCCCTCCAGACACTAGGCTTAATGACTTGCAAACTAACTCACCTTCCAGACACTAGGATTAATAACCCACCCTCCGAACTGTAGGCTTGATGACCCACCAACTCACCCTCATACCACCCTTACCAGGCTTGATGACCCACCAACCCTACCTCCAGACATTAGGCTTGATGACCCACCCTCCCGACAATAAACTGTATGACCCCCCCCCCCCCACGGCTCATGAAGGGTCAGAAATGACTTCTCATGATCCACCCAGCTTCCCAACGATAAGCTTGATGACCCTCCCCCCCACACTGTAGACACTAGGCTCGATGATCCCCCCACCTTACAAAAACGACTCTTCATGACCCAACAATTCACCCTTAATAATATAAACACTAAGCTTGACTATATTTGTATGCATGGCCCGACGTAATACATCTGGGTATATCCAGTCACTGCACTAGTATGGGTGATTCATCACCACTATGAGACCCACCGATTGTCCAGACATTAGGCTTAATGATCCATTCACCCGCCTACCACACATTTGGCTTGATGGCTCACCCACCCACCCCACATACACAACTCCGTATGACCCACCCATCCAGCCTACTGACACGACTTATAAAGGATCAGTCATAAATAATAGCATATTTCCCTGCATGCTCAAATTTTATTTACAATCCACAGATTTTCTTTTTAGTGTGTACACTATACAGTAGTTATTTTTACCTTTCTATATTAAGGCAATGACCATCTTCCTTGCAAAAGGATTCGTTACATCTGAAAGAAAAGCTTTGAATGTTGGAAAAGACAATGGCAAACTATTGGTAACTACTGACACAATAAGCACTTGATTGATAGTTGACCTCGCATATCAATGCCGTTATGAAAGATGTGTACACTGAAAGAATCCGCTGCACTTGTACAAATGCATTCTGTGCAATTTATATTCATCAGTCCTTCTTTACTTGAGCAAGCTTTATTAACGAGGTTGGCTGCATGAATTAATGTTTTCCTATCCTCTTCTGCATATTTAGTAGGTAACAAGAGTTTTAAACATACCGTATTTCCATAGCAAGCTAGATCACAAAAATTTACAATTTCCTATTGTGTTTGTATTAATTATTCTGTAATTAAGGATTTATTATTTTTTTATAAATATTACAGCTACGTAAACTATAAACAACAAAATAACTAAATATAAGCGTTAAATTAAAAAGTCGAGGGTTCACTTGATGTCTGGAACAACGACCTCACGCATGGAAACTCCATGAAATTCTAAAATAATGTTAAAATAAATACAACAAAAACATTGTCCACACGTTTATTGCTACAAAAAAACTAGCTCCAAAAGACAAATGAGCTATAAACATCCAAAAATCAACTGCTTTAAGACTCTATGAACAATTTTCTTCATGTAGTTAACAAAATAATCAAGACACATCACAGGTTTATTTGTTCATCTACTTCATTTGTTAACAAATCATTATTCATTGTTTACTACAATTCTGCTTGTTGATAAACAGCAAAATATAACATTGAGACTGCAGTATAAATAATAGTGACTCACACTATGGAATCTATATTAGAGGCATTATATTTTTATCTGGTAAGCTATCAAATTTTAAAAAGTTTTAAGGCACGATCTATATAAAAGTTAATACCACCAAACCAACAAATTTTCTTACATAAACCAATGATTTATATGTTTGCATGACAAACACAACTATTACTTTTTATTCAGAAATGTACCCCTATTTTACACAGACAAAACAATGATGGATTTCGGAAGTTTTCAACTATCTAATTTAATTTGTATGTATAGCGTAAGGTTTTTTATCAGCAACCATTCTTTTTTATTTTAAATTTTATGAATGACATGACTTTTACTTAGAAAAAAACTTAAACGTTATTAAATTATAATAAAAATTATAAAAATATATAAATAAATACTTAACAAGTGATCTCCTGTCACAAAGCTAAATCCAATTCATCGGGAGGTGGAATTTTGACCCGTGGGGTCAGGTACAGGCCGTCATAAATATTCCTACTAATCCCTTTGCCGCTCAGGTGGCGTTTTGATTGTGAAAAAGTGAAATGAAAGGGATGGAAGGGGTGGTGAGAGTGAGGGACAAGAGGAATTTTGGGGTGATTGGCACAAATTACAGTTGCACGTTACCTCGTAACTAACGTTGGAGCAGCCTCCATAGCACAACTTCAGGGTGCAGACTGAAGGCATCCCTGCATACCACATTCTTTACATGTACCGGATATTACTCATTTGGTGGTTCGTCAACCCAGTTTCCAAAGGAAATTCTTGCTTAAAAATCTGCAGAGGCTGTTATCCATATTGGATTTATTCACATAGCAATGTTAATATTGAAACCAAATAGTTTGATTGTTTATCATCCAAATATTGTGAACGAGGTGTCATTTTAAAAGTAAAAACAATACAGTACCTACTGCTTTTAAAAGCTATATTTTTAATATACATCGTAGTTTGTCTGAAAAAGAGTAAAATTAAAATTGTTACTTTGAAAATTTGTATCATTTTTCCACTTGCTTATTCCATTTTGTTTGGCTACATAACATACATAAGAAAGTTTTCTTTGTTCTTAATTATTTACTTGGTGTTAAATATGGGTATATAAACAACCATTAACTTTAAACATAAAACTGTGAGTAAAACTGACGCCTCACATCGAGGAAGTGACAAATATATATTAAGATTGTTATATTTATTTTTAAATTAAGAGAAAAGCCACACGTTTATTAAATTATAGTTTGAATATACATAATTATAAAAATTAACATATATGAATGTCCTCAAAACAAAAATATACACAAGCATGAAACAAGAAATTCGAATCAACTGAAAATTATACAATGTAAATACTCAACAACATAAAAAAATCATGAATTTATTGCTATTACACTATATAATAAATTGCCTTATAATTTAAGAAATCTAGAAGTGTAAAATTTTTTTAATTATGTGCAACTATTTAATATAAGAATTTTTATACAAAATTGAAGACTTCTTTAAAATTAAACTGTAATTTATATGTACATTTTACTCAACTGTTATTATATTTATTACATTATACTGTATTATATATTGTAGTACTTCATTGAGGTTTGATGCAATAGAGATTGTTATTATTATATTAGGCCTAACGGGAGTCAAATTATAAAAAAAATGTGGCGTTTACGCCATAATTTAGGTACTATTGTAACTAATATAAAACAAGGAATTTAATTGAATGAAACTCAAAATATCATGACGTTGGATAGCAGAATTTACTTTTATTGAATGACATTCAACTTGGTACGTTTATTTTTTTACACCTTTAATGTACTTATATCATTTTATTTACGATATAAGATACAGACGGTAGGTGTCCGCTTACCTAAACGTTACACCTATTTCCTCCCCGTTAATGGACGTTAATTTTAATTTTGATTTTTACATTTATAAAATTACTATCTGTCATTTAATTAAAATCTGGATTTTTAGCTAACTTGTATAGATTTATTAGAAAGCATATTATGTTTACTTTCTAATTTAATCACAATGCAACGTAGGTTGTTTAAAAAATAAAGCTTATGGGGGTGACTATCATTAATATTAAATAATACAATTGTTCGATTAAAAATTCAAATTAATTCAAACCGTTCCATAGCCGTTGATCGACAAAGTTGTATTATACATAGCCAGTAATAAAATTAGTAAATAAATCACTCGGGAAGTAATCACGATCTGTTTCAGATATTTAGCAACTGTAATAAGAGTCAATACAATCACAGAGTCAGTATACCCGAAACAAATATTTCTGTCTTTGTTAGGTAAAATGTTTCTGCCGAGTGACCGGTATGTAACCACCCGGTTGTTCACCCCCAAATTCCCCTTCTGCTATCTTCCCTACCTGTTCGGTAGTCTCACTTTCTTCTTTGCGGATCAAAACGCCGCCCAGAGGAGCAACCAATAGGTTGACTGACACTTTTATGACGGTCTGTGCCTGACCTCACGGATCAAAACTCCAACACCCCAATCTACAAAGCCATTTAAGACCTGCCTCATTGTTCTATTTATGCTAGCTAATCCCTCCGTAAAATAGCGCAAGGGTCACTCTGAAACTATGTGATCCATTGTTTGGATATACTCCCCGCAATCACATGACTAATATACCGTCAATCCGCATTTGTATTTCCTATAACTATTCCAATAAATATAGCTACCCACTCCATTTCGGATACAATTCAACAATGACCACTCCCTACGAGGGAGGTACATCCCACCTACATGTAATTTGTAACAATGACCACTCCCTACGAGGGAGGTTCATCCCACCTACATATAATCTGTAACAATGACCACTCCCTATGAGGGAGGTTCATCCCACCTACACGTAATTTGTAAAATGTATTTAAAACGTAACCAATATATTTAATATGGATTTGAAATGTTGACAATATTTAAAATTTGAAACTGTATGTTAGGAAGTGAGTTAAAGTCCATACGGTTTGAGAATGTTTGCTAAATTGTAAACTTTTGGTAACTTTAACGTCGGTCGAAGAAGTTAAATTAATTTTGTACTGGTCAATATGAAATTCTCCTGATACATAACAAGTTCAACAATTTATCAAACGTCATTCAGTATCACTGTTTATTTTTTAGAAATTTACTATTTGTGTCAGCTTTATTAAATTAAATTTTCTAGCGTGATGTAACCAATATAATTGATGGTACACTTAAAATAACGAGAATCCTGTGAACATACATTTGTCTCATTATGTATGAAAAAATATCAATTAATAATGCTTGTTTAGACCGCACGAAAAAAGTCCGATGTCAATTGAGGCAGTGTTATCATGTCGCTGCTGATCACCAACTGTTTCCACTATGACGTGGTTATGTTTACTTACTGTCTGGTGTTCGTTTGTCAGACTCACGTTGTCCATTGCTATATATTTATCTATTACATATTTGGAATGCTACATAACAGCCTTAGCCAATTACATTGTAGCATTAATGAAAATAGCACATGCTCATGCTATTTCACGGAAATTGAGAATAAAACAAATAAATTTGATCCACCGGGTGTATCACAGACAATTTAAGTGTGTTAAAAAGTCCATGCTTGTAAATTTATTGTAATAAATACAATAATAAATACACTACTACACCATATAAAATTAACAAGATGTAAACAAACTAAAGATATAACAATAAAAAAAACTTTGAACATAAACAACAATAGTAAATTGAGATTCGAACAATATATAATATAACATTGAGTACCTGCATGGTATATATTAACAAACATAACCATACTAAAAACATTAATAAAATTTAAACAGCAGCAGGCCATGAATTATTTTTTAAAAATGATAAATAATAATTTGTTAATAAATCATGCGACCTTCCCTATCTACTTTTTTTATCACTCTGGATCTGTAAGTGCCAAAGGAGAAATTGAAAATATCTATTGAAGTTGAGTGAGTATTATGAAGTCAATTAGCTATACATCAATCAACTTATTCAAACAATATCAGAACCGTTGATGAAATTAATAAAAATTATATATTAATAAAGAATAATATAATGATAACTTTCCTGCCTCTGTCGATTGGTGGAGTTCGCGGATACCGTAGTGAGAGACTTCTTGCCCGGAATACCGCAGGGCAATTATTATACTCATTTAAACTGCACGCTTCAAGCATTAATCACGTATAACTACGTAGCACGGTTAGAACTAGAAGTAATGATCCGTGAGAAGAAAAGAGTTGGGAAATAGTCTTATATAGCGACTTGGGAAATAGTCTTATATAACGACTTGGGAAATAGTCTTATATATCGACTTGGGAAATAGTCTTATATAACGACTTGGGAAATAGTCTTATATATCGACTTGGGAAATAGTCTTATATAACGACTTGGGAAATAGTCTTATATAACGACTTGGGAAATAGTCTTGTATAGTGACTTGGGAAATAGTCTTATATAACGACTTGGGAAATAGTCTTATATATCGACTTGGGAAATAGTCTTATATAACGACTTGGGAAATAGTCTTATATAACGACTTGGGAAATAGTCTTATATATCGACTTGGGAAATAGTCTTATATAACGACTTGGGAAATAGTCTTATATATCGACTTGGGAAATAGTCTTATATAACGACTTGGGAAATAGTCTTATATATCGACTTGGGAAATAGTCTTATATAACGACTTGGGAAATAGTCTTATATATCGACTTGGGAAATAGTCTTATATAACGACTTGGGAAATAGTCTTATATAACGACTTGGGAAATAGTCTTGTATAGTGACTTGGGAAATAGTCTTATATAACGACTTGGGAAATAGTCTTATATATCGACTTGGGAAATAGTCTTATATAACGACTTGGGAAATAGTCTTATATAACGACTTGGGAAATAGTCTTATATAACGAGTTGGGAAATAGTCTTATATAACGACTTGGGAAATAGTCTTGTATAGTGACTTGGGAAATAGTCTTATATAACGACTTGGGAAATAGTCTTATATATCGACATGGGAAATAGTCTTATATAACGACTTGGGAAATAGTCTTATATAACGACTTGGGAAATAGTCTTATATATCGACTTGGGAAATAGTCTTATATAACGACTTGGGAAATAGTCTTATATAACGACTTGGGAAATAGTCTTATATATCGACTTGGGAAATAGTCTTATATAACGACTTTGGAAATAGTCTTATATAACGACTTGGGAAATAGTCTTATATAACGACTTGGGAAATAGTCTTATATATCGACTTGGGAAATAGTCTTATATAACGACTTGGGAAATAGTCTTATATAACGACTTGGGAAATAGTCTTATATAACGACTTGGGAAATAGTCTTATATAACGACTTGGGAAATAGTCTTATATAACGACTTGGGAAATAGTCTTATATAACGACTTGGGAAATAGTCTTGTATAGAGACTTGGGAAATAGTCTTATATAGCGCCTTGAGATATTGTCTCATATAGTGACTTGGGAAATAGTCTTATATAACGACTTGGGAAATAGTCTTATATATCGACTTGGGAAATAGTCTTATATAACGACTTGGGAAATAGTCTTATATAACGACTTGGGAAATAGTCTTGTATAGTGACTTGGGAAATAGTCTTATATAGCACCTTGAGATATTGTCTCATATAGTGACTTGGGAAATAGTCTTACATAACGACTTTGGAAATAGTCTTGTATAGTGACTTGGGAAATAGTCTTATATAGCGCCTTGAGATATTGTCTCATATAGTGACTTGGGAAATAGTCTTATATAACGACTTGGGAAATAGTCTTGTATAGTGACTTGGGAAATAGTCTTATATAGCGCCTTGAGATATTGTCTCATATAGTGACTTGGGAAATAGTCTTACATAACGACTTTGGAAATAGTCTTATATAGCGACTTGGGAAATAGTCTTATATATCGACATGGGAAATAGTCTTATATAGCGACTTGAGATATTGTCTCATATAGTGACTTGGGAAATAGTCTTACATAACGACTTTGGAAATAGTCTTATATAGCGACTTGGGAAATAGTCTTATATATCGACATGGGAAATAGTCTTATATAGCGACTTGAGATATTGTCTCATATAGTGACTTGGGAAATAGTCTTACATAACGACTTGGGAAATAGTCTTATATAGCGACTTGAGATATTGTCTCATATAGTGACTTGGGAAATAGTCTTACATAACGACTTTGGAAATAGTCTTATATAGCGACTTGGGAAATAGTCTTATATATCGACATGGGAAATAGTCTTATAAAACGAGTTGGAAAATAGTCTTATATGGCGACTTGGTAAATAGTCTTATATATCGACATGGGAAATAGTCTTATATAGCGACTTGAGATATTGTCTCATATAGTGACTTGGGAAATAGTCTTACATAACGACTTTGGAAATAGTCTTATATAGCGACTTGGGAAATAGTCTTATATATCGACATGGGAAATAGTCTTATATAGTGACTTGAGATATTGTCTCATATAGTGACTTGGGAAATAGTCTTACATAACGACTTGGGAAATAGTCTTATATAGCGACTTGAGATATTGTCTCATATAGTGACTTGGGAAATAGTCTTACATAACGACTTTGGAAATAGTCTTATATAGCGACTTGGGAAATAGTCTTATATATCGACATGGGAAATAGTCTTATATAACGAGTTGGAAAATAGTCTTATATGGCGACTTGGTAAATAGTCTTATATAGCGACTTGGGAAATAGTCTTATATAGCGACTTTGGAAATAGTCTTACATAATGACTTGGAAAATAGTCTTATATAGCGACTTGAGATATTGTCTTATATAGCGACTTGAGATATTGTCTTATATAGCGACTTGAGATATTGTCTTATATAGCGACTTGAGATATTGTCTTATATAGCGACTTGAGATATTGTCTTATATAGCGACTTGGGAAATAGTCTTAGCGACTTGGGAAATAGTCTTATATAACGACTTGGGAAATAGTCTTACATAATGACTTGGAAAATAGTCTTATATAGCGACTTGAGATATTGTCTTATATAGCGACTTGAGGTATTGTCTTATATAGCGACTTGAGATATTGTCTTATATAGCGACTTGAGATATTGTCTTATATAGCGACTTGAGATATTGTCTTATATAGCGACTTGAGATATTGTCTTATATAGTGACTTGGGAAATAGTCTTACATAACGACTTTGGAAATAGTCTTATATAGTGACTTGGAAATAGTCTTATATAGCGACTTGGGAAATAGTCTTACATAACGACTTGGGAAATAGTCTTACATAGCGACTTGGGAAATAGTCTTATATCGCGACTTGGGAAATAGTCTTATATAGCGACTTGGGAAATAGTCTTGTATATCGACTTGGGAAGTAGTCTTATATAACGAGTTGGGAAATAGTCTTAGCGACTTGGGAAATAGTCTTATATAGCGACTTGGGAAATAGTCTTATATAGCGACTTGGGAAATAGTCTTATATAACGAGTTGGGAAATAGTCTTAGCGACTTGGGAAATAGTCTTATATAACGAGTTGGGAAATAGTCTTATATAACGACTTGGGAAATAGTCTTATATAACGAGTTGGGAAATAGTCTTATATAACGAGTTGGGAAATAGTCTTATATAACGACTTGGGAAATAGTCTTATATAACGAGTTGGAAAATAGTCTTATATAACAACTTGGGAAATAGTCTTATATAACGAGTTGGGAAATAGTCTTATATAACGACTTGGGAAATAGTCTTATATAACGAGTTGGGAAATAGTCTTATATAACGACTTGGGAAATAGTCTTATATAACGAGTTGGGAAATAGTCTTATATAACGACTTGGGAAATAGTCTTATATAACGACTTGGGAAATAGTCTTATATAACAACTTGGGAAATAGTCTTATATAGCGACTTGGGAAACAGTCTTAGCGACTTGGGAAATAGTCTTATATAGCGACTTGGGAAATAGTCTTATATAGCGACTTGGGAAATAGTCTTATATAACGACTTGGGAAATAGTCTTATATAGCGACTTGGGAAATAGTCTTATATAGCGACTTGGGAAATAGTCTTATATAGCGACATGGGAAATACACAATCAATGCAAAACTAATTTAAAACATGGAGACTGATAAATTGAAAAAAGGCTTAATGATCTTGGAATAAATAACAAGATATAAAAATCGCTGCACACCAACTATTGGTTCATCCTGCATTCATGATGGAACAATAACATCGATGTTTGTTGCACCAACCAAGCAACTGAATAATCACAGCTGATCATTGGAGATTCACAGGTGTCATAACAGCTGTGTCTGGTAGAGTGCGTCTCATTTAGCATCCGTTATCTCGAGAGGGGAGATTGCCAACTCGGAGATTGCTCTTGATACTTAGGTGTCAAGAGAATTCTACGAAACCGTCTGCACCAAGTTATCTGCACTAATAAACATACTGCAATGTCAATTGATTTAGCGGTAAAAGTTAACGGGATGTGCATTGCTCATACATTTCTTACACTATCTGCTCAGTTCCAGGTATTTTCCGATCACCATTACTGTTCATGTTTACGGCTTAATATTAGTTTGTTCAACCAGTAAAAACTGTAACAAATAATTAAGTACCCTACAGTATATATTGTACATTGAAAGTCATATTTTAATAACATTCCACAAATTTAATTTTTAATTAAAAGCGTGTTCGCCGATTTGAAGAAGTTGAATGTTACCGCGAATTACCGAAAAGTCCAAAATGTAGTTTTTATCAGATAATGGAAAAACCAACTTGTTTTCGAAATATTTATAGATTGTTTGTAAAAATTTTAAATGCCAGTTTTCTTTATCTGTGAACATAAGTTTCATTATACATTTCATAAAACATTTTAGAAAGATTATACATTTAAATTATTTAATTTTTAAAAATAATTAAAACTTTTTAACAATAAACATTTTTAGTAAAAAGATACTTATCTCTAGAAATGCACAGCTTTAATTTCAAGTGAAGATTGGCAATGTTGATATATTGTAGCTTTTCAAGTTTGTTTATATTTGTATTTAAAATCGTAATTTTTCAAAAATTTTTTTTTAGTTTTATATGGTTTTCTATACTGAACACGAATATTTAATTGTTTTTTAATTTTATTATTATTATTTTAATATTTTGTATTTATTTATTTATTATGCCCGTTAAATACACTATTTACTAACCTATCCAAACGTAACCTAATTTATCCTAATGTTCTATCACCCAACAAAGATTCGTAATTTGCGTTAAATTTGAATGGCTGGCCTCCGGAACCTGACGGACATGAAAGTAAATTCGGTTTTTTGTTAATAGTTGAATTTATAACTATACGGTAGTGGCCACTAATCTCAATTCACCATTTTAGTACGGTAGTTGTTCTGTCATATTTCGATAAATAATTCTTATATACCAACATAGGTCATATTCCTCCTATTAAGCGCAAAAAGAACATTGAATGATTTAACTATCATTTAAATTAATGGGAATGTGTTATAAATACTACAAGTGTTGACATTTTTTTCTAATTTTTCGCCACCCCGTGATGTCAGCAGAATAAAAAGCATATCTCATGAAAATAAAGTAAATTCTTGACCCAATTTCTGGAACATTTATCAAATTTTGTTAGGCAGTAAAAATTTGCATGGTAACAAAAATATTAAAAACCGATAAATAAAGATTTATTAAAAGTTGTAGTTATAGTTATGATTTCTTTTGTGAATCCCTCTGGTCTGAGGAAGGTGAGCGTGGTTCACCGAAATCGATCACCATAATATTTGTGCATTTTGTGCTTGTATTGTAGTATATTTGTGCATTTTGTGCTTATATTGTAATAAATTTGTGTTGTGTGACGTTTACTTGTACTGTATATGTACCAACACGTATTATGCTAATTAAAAAACTATTCACATGATATTGGCAGCTTTCCACTCACAAATACACGTACGACATGGATAATTATCACACCCCAACCTTTATGAAGTAGACAGCTCTCTCACTCACATATAAACGTACGACATGTATTATCATCACACTCCCTCACAATCTGCATGAAGTAGACAGCTCTCTCACTCACATATAAACGTACGACATGTATTATCATCACACTCCCTCACAATCTGCATGAAGTAGACAGCTCTCTCACTCACATATAAACGTACGACATGTATTATCATCACACTCCCTCACAATCTGCATGAAGTTGACAGCTCTCCTACCCAAAAATACGCGTACGACATGGATTATCATCACACTCCCTCAAAACCTATATGAAGTTGACAGTCCTCCCACTCACATATACACGTACAACAAAGATGATCATCACATTTCCTCACAACCTTCATGAAGTTTACAGCTCTCCCACCCACATATACACGTACGATGTTGATTATCATGACACCCCTTCACAACCTTCACGAAGTTGACAGCTCTCCCACCCAAAAATAGGCGTACAACATGGATTATCATCACACTCCCTCACAACCTTCATGGGTTGACAGCTCTCCCACCCACAAACACGCACACAACATGGATTATCATCACACTCCCTCACAATCTTCATGAAGTTGACAGCTCTCCTTCCCAAAAATACGCGTACGACATGGATTATCATCACACTCCCTCAAAACCTATATGAAGTTGACAGTCCTCCCACTCACATATACACGTACAACAAAGATGATCATCACATTTCCTCCCAACCTTCATGAAGTTTACAGCTCTCCCACTCACATATACACGTACGATATGGATTATCATCACACCCTCCACAACCTACATCAAGTTGACATATCACTTATCAATTATCAATATCACTGTACGTGTATGGGTGGGTGGGTGGGTCAATACCACTGTACGTGTATGAGTTCGGCGGGTGGGCCAATACCATTGTACGTGTATGGGTAGGCGGGTGGGCCAATGCCACTGTACGTGTATGGGCGGGTGGGTGGGCCAATACCACCGTACGTGTATGGGTGGATAGGTGGGTCAGTGCCACTGTCCGTGTGTGGGTGGGTGGGAGGGCCGTTATCACTGTACGTATATAGGTGGGCGGTAGGGTCATTAACACTGTACGTGTATGAGTGTAGTCTTTGTTATCAATGTGTTGCTGATGGTTAGGACTGCACTCCCTTCTAACATACATGGCTCTTTTATGTTTATATTAGACAAACTTGGAGTACTATAATTGTAAGCAAGTATACCTGTTTAACAAAGTTTTGATAACAACTTAAAATTACAACGCAGGGGCTTTGAAATATAAAAATCAATCATCTAAAGGGAGAAAAAAATTTAATGAAGCAAAGCCATCTAATCAGTGATGCAACCATAAACACAAAATACAAGAAGAGTAATATTCTAGAATAGCATGTTAACATATTACTATTCTAAAATGTTAACATACAGTGGTAATGAATACACGTAGAGTGGTAATGACCCACCCGCCCACCCATACACGTACAGTGGTATTGACCAACCCACCAACCCATACACGTACAGTGGTAATGACCCACCCGCCACCCATACACGTATAGTGGTATTGACCAACCCACCCACCCATACACGTACAGTGGTAATGACCCAGCCGCCCACCTATACACGTACAGTGGTATTGACTCACCCACCTGACCATACACGTACAGTGGTATTGACCCACCCGCCCGCCCATACACGTACAGTGTCATTGACCCACCCACCCACCCATACACGTAGAGTGTCATTGAGACTGGACCCATAGACGTACAGTGGTATTGACCCACCCATACACGTACAGTGATATTGACCCAGCCACCCGCCCATACACGTACAGTATCATTGACCCACCCACCCACCCATACACGTAGAGTGGTATTGACTCACCCGCCTGCCCATACACGTACAGTAGTATTGACCCACCCACCCGCCCATACACGTACAGTGTAATTGACCCACCCACCCGCCCACCCATACACGTACAGTGAGATGAGATACGTACTGGGCGTGTATGAGTGGTTGGGTGGGTCAATACCACTGTAAGTGTATGGGTGGGCGAATGGGCGTTTTTTTCTGTTCAGTAAGACTGTCATACTTGGCGCATTTTTGTGATTTAGTGGATATCTATAAATACTATACTTGATAACCTTTACGCCCCAGATATCTTAATCCAAATAATCTCTTGAAGTTTTACGCCCTTCCTCACACAAATGACTCTCACTTCCCTCTCATTCTCCGTCTTAAGTGACGACTCCTGCTAGACCAACAACTCACACTCTCTAGCCCAACTAGCCACACGCCTTATCCTCCCTCTCCACGTATACAAAAATACACACGTCTACGCTCATGCACACGCACATCAATATCATGGCCTACCCACCGTTCCTCTCATTTTAACTCACATAGAAAACCCAAACATGATTATTTGGAGCTGAAGAAGCGAATGTGAGTCTTAGGAAGGTGGGTGGAGTGTTTGAAAGTTAGGGCGTTCACAGTTTAGTATTAAGTATAGATGTTGCTTTAAGTTGTTTACATAATGTTCACGTTTTAGTGTGAGTTTAATGAAACTTGACATATCAGCGTGTTTAAGCCCCGAAACCACATATCTAAATCAAACGTTGTCAGGTTCAATTTGAATAAATTATATCGAAATTATTTTAATTTGAAACTATGAACACTTTAGTTTGTAATACCATGTTATTTATAACGAATACATGAAAACTGTGCATTTAAAACATAACGACATTAACTTCAGAAAGTTATAATTACCATAGCAATGATTTAAAGCGATTCATTAGAGAATCACTAAGCTACCACAGATGTATCTGCTTTTCGTCTCGGACTATGTCCAGCACGCTGAGGCGTGACCGGGACAATACGATGGTCAAACACACCAACAGTAGCCAGCTGTGTCCCCACAACCCATGACGTCACCTAGCAGGTCTTGATTGAGGTTTGAAGGGTTTATAGAACGGTGACGTCGAGGCTGTTGTTTTAAGAGCATTGTCGTTATATTCTATTATAGCTGACGAACACCTTAATTTGGTTGTGCATGAACGAATCATACATTTCAGTATACAATAATTTCTGTATTCTCCAATATATCATCTATGTATCTACCATATATAGTTGCCCATAAATTAACTTTGAAAACGTGCTTTGCCAAATTAATCATAATTTTATGCTAGGCAGGTTACGTGGCTACGTCTTGAAGATTTCTCAACTATTTACATTACTGAGCCACAATACTTTAGTTAAAGTTGCACTCACAAGCAATGAATACTTCCATTCTGCCTTAGTAATGCAATACTCAAAGAAGTTTCAGTAATGAGTTATATTCTTTATATTGCCTAATGATGTAAAACTATTATTAGAGTGCCTAAGCAAAGTGCAATTTCATTAAATGCGCATTGGTGGAATTATTCAAGAGTTTCATACTAGGTAAGTATGTTTCAGGTATTCCTAATGTTCTGATGTTCTCACGTGACAGAAATGGTCTACTTTTAATCAATTTTCATTTATAAGCACTAAGTAAACTAATTGCTTCATTGCTTAGCTTAAACAACTTAATAGAACATTTTTAACTGCGTGCGTCTATTTTGGAAATTGAATATTGCAACGATTCAGTTAACAATATACAATTTATATCTATATATTTTATCCACTTATTACTGTATTACAAATCTAATATTCTGGTTTGTTTCTAAGAATAGACGGTGCTTTAACCCGGTTTTTATTTTCACTACCACCGTACGTGTATGAGTGGGTACATGTATGGGTGGGTAGGTGAGTGATTACCACCGTATGTGTATAGGTGGGAGAGTGAATCACTACCACCTTACGTGTATGGGTGGGTAGGTGAGTCACTACCACCGTAAATGTATAGGGGTGGGAGGGTGAGTTACTACCCTCGTACGTGTATGGGTGGGAGAGTGAGTCACTACCACCGTACGTGTATGGGTGGGAGGGTGTCACTACCATCATACGTGTATGGGTGGGTAGGTGAGTCACTACCACCATACGTGTATGGATGGGTAGGTGAGTCACTACCACCGTACGTGTATGGGTGGGAGGGTGAGTTATTACCCTCGTACGTGTACTTACTTTACGTGATTAGGCTCAAAGGTCCGCATGACACTACCAAGAATATTTCCATCCACGCCAAGCCCGCACAACAAATCTTCTTGCAGCCCTTCTATCCATCTCTTTCGAGGCCTCCCCAGTTGTTTTATTCCTCAAGGTATCATGTCCAAATCTTTTCTCGGCCATCATCTTTCCTGCATCCTGGATACATGTTCTTTCCATTCCACTTTTCTAGCTTTTAGTACACTCACAAAATCCGTTTCCGTAAAATGTCTTCCAAATCCATATAAACTATGGTGTTTAACCATTCTCCAGTGATTTGGTCTAATATGGGCTCAAAAATCTGTCTAAGAACTTTTCTCTTAAATTTTATCAATTGTTTTATTTCCTCCTTCCTTATAATCTATTATAAGCAGGTAAAGTACATGCCTTTTTGTTATTAGTCTATACTGTAAACGTTTTTGTGTTGAGATCAAATATTTTTTTTAGTTATAACTAAAAAATATTAACTATTTTTAGTTATAACTGAAATATCTTTAATGTGTTTGTAAATTTATATTGAATTTCTCCTCTTCATTGCACCATCTTCATATTAATTGAAAATTGTTATTATGAATAGATAAAAACGTTTACGTACAGGTATTCAAGACACTAATCTGTATTTGGATAAATTTCACGAGTACATTAAATGTACGTTAGTATTTAAAATAAATTAACCTGCCTTGAAACATGAATGAAAGGTTAAAATGAAGTGCTATTTGTAACTTTCAGTATAAATGTATCTAAAAAATAGTTTCTTATTCAGCACAATACGTGTTGGTTCCATGCCTTTGAAAATCCCTCTAATACAAGGAAAAAAAACGTGGTTTACCGAATTCAATCACTATAATATTTTTACATTTTGTACTTATGTTGTAGTAACTTTGAGTTGTGTAGTGTTCACTTTTATTGTGAACTAACGTATTTCTATATTAGTCAGGAACTTACAGATGTCTATTAAGAAATAACAATGAAATCTGACGTAAATATCAACTTCAAATTGCATATTCAATCAATATATACGCTATTCTATAACCATACCATCAATATTTATCATTAGTTGCAGGCCATAATTTTTAATTTACAGTTTTACATACAGTAATTATTTATCACTATGTACTTATTATATTTACGATACTTGAGATGTTTGGTTCATAGTTTAAGCCAACTGTCCGATATATTGAGGAACTCATCACTTGATATTATTAATGGTCCAAAGACAGCATGAGATGGTTCGTTAACCACGTTTGTAGGACTGGAAGATCGCTCTGCGTCGGTTACGACTAACTTTATAACAGACAAATAATAAAACTACAGACAAAGGCTATATCCCTTCTCTGTGTAGGTACTCACCACGCTATTCACTTTATTAATTATCACAAACATTTGTAGTTAATTTTAAAATCCATAGAACATCTCGGTTAAAATAAATTTAAAATTACTTCTACTTTATTTTTGTAGATTTTTCCATGTTTCGATTCACCATAATATAAGGGAAATGCCTAAAGACAGCAATTATAATTGTAGGATTTTCATGATAAAATTAGAAATAAATTTAAAGTTTATTTATTACTGTCCAAGTTGTTGGTTAAATAGTATTATCTAAAACAATTAACGTCCGGACAAAATTTTGTTGGCTTCAAAAATTTTTAATTTTGGGGGGTTCCTGACCACGAGAAATCGATTAGCATCGGTGTAAATCCTGCGACAGTTCTTATTTATGTCCCAGAAACTCCTAGACACCCCGTATTTTCGACTTCTAGCAGAATAGCAATATGAAACAATTATCGATTTCTATCAGAAAGTGGGGTATCAAACTATAGGTATTTTTCTCCTAAATGACATTATATCATTACATTTTTCCAGAGACAACATTTGGCTCTGCCCCCCCTCCCCAAACAAAAAATGTTAAACTCATACAGCCAAGTGGGTATCAAATTAAAGGTATTCGTCTTTTAGTTACTAATATACCAGTAGTATATTAATTACAATACTACTGGAGGCCACGGGCCGAGTTCCACAATGGTGGTAAACGTGGAATAACTCGAAACGAAATTTAGTAATAACCTACAAGTTAGAACAACAACAAATGATGCTCAGTATCCTCTGGTAGATATGGATGCTACCTCTTCAGCTTGCAAAATTCAAATGAGCGAAGCTCGGTCCCCCGGTATTAGAACTTAAAATGTGATTACTGAATTGTTGATGGATTCTTTTATATTATAAAAGAATGTAAAGTAAAATTAAATAAATGATTAGTTATTTATTGATATTGATCTCCTTTTTCCTTAAATGAAGTTTTTCAAGTTGATATATTTAGGCCTATATGGTACAAACTAGAGTTATATATCTTGGTTTCGCTCACGTGAATGATAGATAAACTATTTTATTTTATGTTTTTTCTATAATAAAGGACTTTCCATATGAGTAGGTTAGTTCTATTTAGTTACAGCGTTAAAGCTTAGGTGTACAAGTAATATAATTCGTAGGAAATATAATGTATATACATATTTACCGTGGTAAAAAAGATTTTACAATTTTTGTGAATTTACTCTGGAGCAGGCAGCATAAAGTTGTTCGTTCTTCCAAATCAGCTATTTATAAATACTGTCTTTGAGTGTGATGTGGCTGTTTTGATTTTTCTTCCCAGTATTTAAATGTGTACATTGAACAGCTGAGAGTACATTTGAAGTAAACTTCAAGTAGAACAAACTTATTACATTATAAGTACAAAATTTAGGAATAATATGATGATCCCTATAATATTTCTACTTTTGGTAATTATATTGTCGAAAATGTGTGTTGATTTTATTTTACTTATACCAACAAGTAATATGCTAACTAAGAAACTGATAATATTTAACATTACAACTATATGCAAAGGTTGATAACTCTCGTTAAACCAGCACTGCTATAAACAAGCGAAAGTTTCTGCTGGGACAGTTTTCGCGAAGCTCTCTCGTCATATATCAACCGTGAAGTTGTGGCCTTGCTACTTACGATTGAAAAGTACAAAAACTAGAGCAGAAGGTAAGCTGTAAAAAGCTCAGCCGGTGTTTCAGACGGTATTAGTGATAAATGGGCTTCCATAAAAACGCGTTTGACTCTTTACCTGCCTCAGTAATGACTGAACCCACACTAATTTCCCGGTTAGAGTTCCTTCAACATATACTTCGCTTTATTGAAATAACACTATTTGCTTCATTAGTAAAGATCACATACCTACACTTTATAAGTATTAGGGAAAGACATTAATGGGTATTTTGAGTTTTTGTTTATATTTCCTTATTTTATCCAAATAAATTGTAACATTTCATCATTAATGTCTAGTATAAATTCTTTGTTTGACTCTTTATTAGTTGCGTATAAAAAGTGAAAATGTTTTATTGCTTTAAAAGTAACTTATATAAATCCATTTTATTTTAACTAAATGTTCTTTTTTAAATATTGAAAAGATTCGTTGAAATAAAACTCAAGAGGAATAGTCAAATTAATGTAGTACTTCTTTCAAATTACCTATAACTAGAAGTAAAAATATTTGTAGCTGCAATTTTAAAGACACTATGGTAAATGAAACATTTATGAATCATTAAAACGTACATAGACTATACAACATGCATAGCTTACACTGTTTTTAGATGAAGTTTACAAAATATATTGTTATGTCACTGCTTTAAATGGAAGTCGTATGCATACGACGGTCAAGGCTGAAGACAGTTTCCTTAGGACCTAGTTATGATCCATGATACAACAATCTATAATGTTCATAAACATTTATTTACTTATACTAATAGATTTCAATAAAATTAGTTTACAATGATTCAGATTTTCTGAAGAAAGTAAGATCTCTCAATTAATTCAATATTCTCTGAAATAACAATTACAAAAATATTATGTGTATTTTGTACTACTTAGGCCTAATAATTTTATTCATATTTTTTGCCTCCAGAATCGTTTTAGTAACTAATTTAACTAGGGTTACTTACCCGATACCGTCAACGATTCTAGTGATGTTTAGTAATTGCTGATTACTATAGTTTCGACCTCATTGGGTCATTATCAAATCATACAAGACGTCAGTTTCACAATCTCACTTCTGACTTGAAGTTTGTCAATTGTATGTAATTTAAATGGAATGATAAAACTGTGGACTTGTAACATATATTCACATTAACACTTATACACATCTATATACTATTACATTTAGCACACTTAACACGTATTAAAACTTGTTGCCGGCCGGCGTTGCGATACCGAACTGACCATAATAATTTTCAAACTATACATTGACTGACTTAATTTTATTTTTAATTTATTATTTAAAAATTTCATTTCCTCCAGTTAATTTGTCAACTGTTTTTTTATTTTATTTATTTTTTTATATGTTATCAAAAAATCCGAAACAAGATGAAATATAATTTGCAGAAAATATAACATAAAATTAAAAAAGGGTAAACACTACATGGTACTTTGAAAAATAACACTTTGTATGGCATATTTTTTTCAATTAATTCTACATATCAAAACATATTTTGTTATTGATATCTTGGCTTCCATACATATCGTCGACTTCCTCCTGTGAAAATGTGTGCAAAATTGTATAATGTAATCAATAGGTTCGTTAGCAAACATTACAAAACACAAATTTGGTTACATTTTTGGCGAAAAACTGACATAGAAGTCACGACTTCACTGAAGTTTATCAAGGACTATTTGACACAATAACATGTGAAAATAACATGGACAAAATTAAACTTGATCATGTCAAAAGTTATAATGACTGATAATCTGTACAACATTATGGTTAGTCCAGTATTATTACTTTAATTAACAATAAAACATAAAGTTCAAACAACTCTGAAACAGTTTTGGTACGTTTTGAACTGAATGAGAGATAGTATAGGGAAAAAATCAACTATAGGTTTAAGAAAGTAACATCATTCAGTCAATCATGATTGTTCTTATATTTCATGACATTATTCAGTCATCTTGATTGTTCCTATATTTCATGACATTATTCAGTCTTAATGAGTTTTGTACAAACTTACCAATTTCCAAACAGACGAAATAATCTTTAAATTACATGTCAGTGCCATCATGACACTATATTTTTAATTAAACTGCTATCATATATTTTGTTTGATTAATATACTACTACGATACACTGTGTCCTTTTATTAAACTAAGACTCAGAACATATATGCTCTATGAACTAAGATTCCATATTTTGTGTCTTTAGTAGAGTACTATCATTGAATTCGTCTCTTTATTAGAGTGCTATCCTATATTTTGTCTGTTTCGATAGTAGAATCCTATATTTTTTCTGTTTGGTGGAATACTATATCATAGAATTTGTCTGTTTAGTAGATTACTATCATATAATTTGTCTGTATAGTAGATTACTATCATAGAATTTGTCTTTTTAGTAGAGTACTATCATATAATTTGTCTGTATAGTAGATTACTATCATAGAATTTGTCTGTTTAGTAGAGTACTACCATATAATTTGTCTGTATAGTAGATTACTATCATAGAATTTGTCTTTTTAGTAGAGTACTATCATATAATTTGCGTCTTTGGTAGAGTACTATCAAAACATTTGTCTTTTTAGTAGAGTACTATCATATAATTTGTCTGTATAGTAGATTACTATCATAGAATTTGTCTTTTTAGTAGAGTACTATCATATAATTTGCGTCTTTGGTAGAGTACTATCAAAACATTTGTCTGTTTAGTAGAGTACCTACTATTGTATAATTTGTCAGTTTAGTATAATAATACATATAATTTACCTGTTTATTAGAGTCTATCCCAGAATTTGTCTGTTTAGCAGAGTAATATCCAACATTTTTCCTGTTTAGCGAAGTATTATGATATAGTTAGTTGGACAATATAGTGTCGTACTATCATATATTGTCTATTCGTTACACTACTAGAATATATTTTCTCTGTTTGGTACACTACTGGAATATATTTTGTCTGTTTATTAGACTACTAGAATATATTTTGTCTGTTTATTAGACTACTAGAATATATTTTGTCTGTTTGGTAGACTTAGAATATATTTTGTTTGTTTGGTACACTACTAGAATATATTTTATCTGTTTAGTAGACTACTATAATATATTTTTACATTATTCTCCCATTAAAACTCTTTCCTATAATAATTCCCTGTTGTTCAAACCATAGTAAGGTAAAAGGTCGGGACCACAAGCAAATATACTTTTATGCAAAACGTGTCTTACATTCTTCATATTAGATCCAGCCGATTTACATTTTTGGTTCTTATTAGATTCATGTAATACATCGATCTTTTTAAAACGATATTGTATGCGAGCTTCGTGAAAGTCATACTACTATTATAGACAAAACATACATTAGCCACGAGTTATCAAAAACACTTTCTATTAAGCACGGATCACTTCCACCTTGTCAATGGGCTTTAAGATTAGGGCCTTGATTTTTGGTTTCAACAAAAATAATTATTATAATCTGTTTTGGTCTTTTCTGACTCATAATTTTCTTTGACATAGTTTTGGAAAAAGCTCCTACTAATTGCATGTGGGTTAAATAATGATGTATTAGATAAGTTTACGTTAATGTATGTACGGTAAGATACGTTTACGTTAAAGTATGTACGGTAAGATACGTTTACGTTAAAGTATGTACGGTAAGATACGTTTACGTTAAAGTATGCATGGTAAGATACGTTTACGTTAAAGTATGTACGGTCAAATACGTTTACGTTAAAGTATGCACGGTAAGATACGTTTACGTTAAAGTATGTATGGTAAGATACGTTTACGTTAAAGTATGCATGGTAAGATACGTTTACGTTAAAGTATGCTCGGTAAGATACGTTTACGTTAAAGTATGTACGGTAAGATACGTTTATGTTAAAGTAAGCATGGTAAGATACGTTTACGTTAAAGTATGTACGGTAAGATACGTTTACGTTAAAGTATGCATGGTAAGATACGTTTACGTTAAAGTATGTACGGTAAGATACGTTTACGTTAAAGTATGTACGGTAAGATACGTTTACGTTAAAGTATGTACGGTAAGATACGTTTACGTTAAAGTATGCATGGTAAGATACGTTTACGTTAAAGTATGTACGGTAAGATACGTTTACGTTAAAGTATGTACGGTATGATACGTTTACGTTAATGTATGTACGGTAAGATACGTTTACGTTAAAGTATGTACGGTAAGATACGTTTACGTTAAAGTATGTACGGTAAGATACGTTTACGTTAAAGTATGCATGGTAAGATACGTTTACGTTAAAGTATGTACGGTAAGATACGTTTACGTTAAAGTATGCATGGTAAGATACGTTTACGTTAAAGTATGTATGGTAAGATACGTTTACGTTAAAGTATGTATGGTAAGATACGTTTACGTTAAAGTATGTATGGTAAGATACGTTTACGTTAAAGTATGCATGGTAAGATACGTTTACGTTAAAGTATGCACGGTAAGATACGTTTACGTTAAAGTATGCATGGTAAGATACGTTTACGTTAAAGTATGTACGGTAAGATACGTTTACGTTAAAGTATGTATGGTAAGATACGTTTATGTTAAAGTATGTACGGTAAGATACGTTTACGTTAAAGTATGTATGGTAAGATACGTTTACGTTAAAGTATGCATGGTAAGATACGTTTACGTTAAAGTATGCAAGGTAAGATACGTTTACGTTAAAGTATGCACGGTAAGATACGTTTACGTTGAAGTATGTACGGTAAGATACGTTTACGTTAAAGTATGTACGGTAAGATACGTTTACGTTAAAGTATGTACGGTAAGATACGTTTACGTTAAAGTATGTACGGTAAGATACGTTTACGTTAAAGTATGTACGGTAAGATACGTTTACGTTAAAGTATGTACGGTAAGATACGTTTACGTTAAAGTATGTACGGTAAGATACGTTTACGTTAAAGTATGTACGGTAAGATACGTTTACGTTAAAGTATGTATGGTAAGATACGTTTACGTTAAAGTATGTACGGTAAGATACGTTTACGTTAAAGTATGTACGGTAAGATACGTTTACGTTAAAGTATGTACGGTAAGATACGTTTACGTTAAAGTATGCATGGTAAGATACGTTTACGTTAAAGTATGTATGGTAAGATACGTTTACGTTAAAGTATGCATGGTAAGATACGTTTACGTTAAAGTATGTACGGTAAGATACGTTTACGTTAAAGTATGTATGGTAAGATACGTTTACGTTAAAGTATGTACGGTAAGATACGTTTACGTTAAAGTATGTATGGTAAGATACGTTTACGTTAAAGTATGCATGGTAAGATACGTTTACGTTAAAGTATGTACGGTAAGATACGTTTACGTTAAAGTATGTACGGTAAGATACGTTTACGTTAAAGTATGTATGGTAAGATACGTTTACGTTAAAGTATGTACGGTAAGATACGTTTACGTTAAAGTATGTACGGTAAGATACGTTTACGTTAAAGTATGTATGGTAAGATACGTTTACGTTAAAGTATGTACGGTAAGATACGTTTACGTTAAAGTATGTATGGTAAGATACGTTTACGTTAAAGTATGCATGGTAAGATACGTTTACGTTAAAGTATGTACGGTAAGATACGTTTACGTTAAAGTATGTACTGGTAAGATACGTTTACGTTAAAGTATGTATGGTAAGATACGTTTACGTTAAAGTATGTATGGTAAGATACGTTTACGTTAAAGTATGTACGGTAAGATACGTTTACGTTAAAGTATGCATGGTAAGATACGTTTACGTTAAAGTATGTACGGTAAGATACGTTTACGTTAAAGTATGCATGGTAAGATACGTTTACGTTAAAGTATGTACGGTAAGATACGTTTACGTTAAAGTATGTCTGGTAAGATACGTTTACGTTAAAGTATGTACGGTAAGATACGTTTACGTTAAAGTATGTATGGTAAGATACGTTTACGTTAAAGTATGTACGGTAAGATACGTTTACGTTAAAGTATGTACGGTAAGATACGTTTACGTTAAAGTATGTATGGTAAGATACGTTTACGTTAAAGTATGCATGGTAAGATACGTTTACGTTAAAGTATGTACGGTAAGATACGTTTACGTTAAAGTATGCATGGTAAGATACGTTTACGTTAAAGTATGTACGGTAAGATACGTTTACGTTAAAGTATGTATGGTAAGATACGTTTACGTTAAAGTATGCATGGTAAGATACGTTTACGTTAAAGTATGCATGGTAAGATACGTTTACGTTAAAGTATGTACGGTAAGATACGTTTACGTTAAAGTATGTACTGGTACGATACGTTTACGTTAAAGTATGTATGGTAAGATACGTTTACGTTAAAGTATGCATGGTAAGATAAGTTTACGTTAAAGTATGTACGGTAAGATACGTTTACGTTAAAGTATGTACGGTAAGATACGTTTACGTTAAAGTATGTATGGTAAGATACGTTTACGTTAAAGTATGCATGGTAAGATACGTTTACGTTAAAGTATGTACGGTAAGATACGTTTACGTTAAAGTATGCACGGTAAGATACGTTTACGTTAAAGTATGTACGGTAAGATACGTTTACGTTAAAGTATGTATGGTAAGATACGTTTACGTTAAAGTATGCATGGTAAGATACGTTTACGTTAAAGTATGTATGGTAAGATACGTTTACGTTAAAGTATGTATGGTAAGATACGTTTACGTTAAAGTATGCATGGTAAGATACGTTTACGTTAAAGTATGCACGGTAAGATACGTTTACGTTAAAGTATGCATGGTAAGATACGTTTACGTTAAAGTATGTACGGTAAGATACGTTTACGTTAAAGTATGTACGGTAAGATACGTTTACGTTAAAGTATGTACGGTAAGATACGTTTACGTTAAAGTATGTACGGTAAGATACGTTTACGTTAAAGTATGTACGGTAAGATACGTTTACGTTAATGTATGTACGGTAAGATACGTTTACGTTAAAGTATGTATGGTAAGATACGTTTACGTTAAAGTATGTATGGTAAGATACGTTTACGTTGAAGTATGCATGGTACGATACGTTTACGTTAAAGTATGTATGGTAAGATACGTTTACGTTAAAGTATGCATGGTAAGATAAGTTTACGTTAAATTATGCACGGTAAGATACGTTTACGTTAAAGTATGCACGGTAAGATACGTTTACGTTGAAGTATGTACGGTAAGATACGTTTACGTTAAAGTATGCATGGTAAGATACGTTTACGTTAAAGTATGTACGGTAAGATACGTTTACGTTAAAGTATGTACGGTAAGATACGTTTACGTTAAAGTATGTACGGTAAGATACGTTTACGTTAAAGTATGCATGGTAAGATACGTTTACGTTAAAGTATGTACGGTAAGATACGTTTACGTTAAAGTATGCATGGTAAGATACGTTTACGTTAAAGTATGTACGGTAAGATACGTTTACGTTAAAGTATGTACGGTAAGATACGTTTACGTTAAAGTATGCATGGTAAGATACGTTTACGTTAAAGTATGTACGGTAAGATACGTTTACGTTAAAGTATGTACGGTAAGATACGTTTACGTTAAAGTATGTATGGTAAGATACGTTTACGTTAAAGTATGTATGGTACGATACGTTTACGTTAAAGTATGTACTGGTAAGATACGTTTACGTTGAAGTATGCATGGTACGATACGTTTACGTTAAAGTATGTATGGTAAGATACGTTTTCGTTAAAGTATGCACGGTAAGATACGTTTACGTTAAAGTATGCACGGTAAGATACGTTTACGTTGAAGTATGTACGGTAAGATACGTTTACGTTAAAGTATGCACGGTAAGATACGTTTACGTTAAAGTATGCATGGTAAGATACGTTTACGTTGAAGTATGTATGGTAAGATACGTTTACGTTAAAGTATGTACGGTAAGATACGTTTACGTTAAAGTATGTACGGTAAGATACGTTTACGTTAAATTATGCATGGTAAGATACGTTTACGTTGAAGTATGAATGGTAAGATACGTTTACGTTAAAGTATGCACTGTAAGATACGTTTACGTTAAAGTATGCACTGTAAGATACGTTTACGTTGAAGTATGTATGGTAAGATACGTTTACGTTAAAGTATGCACTGTAAGATACGTTTACGTTAAAGTATGCATGGTAAGATACGTCTACGTTAAATTATGTACGGTAAGATACGTTTACGTTAAAGTATGCATAGTAAGATACGTTTACGTTAAAGTATGCGTGGTAAGTTACGTTTACGTTAAAGTATGTACGGTAATGTAAGTTACGTTAAATTATGTACGATAAGATACGTTTAAGTTAAAATCTGTATGTATCTCTACGTTAAAGTATGTACGTGTACGTTAAAGTTTTTACGTTTACGTTAAATTATGTACGTTTACGTTAAAGTATGTACGGTAAGACACGTTTACACAGCCGTTTCACTTCCTAAAAATATGTTGGCCCATGCGTAATATGAAATTGGGACACCTGCTTGCAATTGTTCGGTGTCTATAGATTTAAAAAAGTGTTGGGCCTTTGGTAAAAAAAAGCCGTACATTATTAATAGTCCAAGTTGACAGTGAAATGTCTAATAGCGAAAATAAATCTTTGAGGTTATATAATTTCGTTTCATTCTCTTAAAAAGGACTTGAACAACTATTGTGGTTTCCTTTCATTAAAAATGCTTTGAGTTTATTAGAACCAGTTTCAGTAACTAACTAATGATTAAGAAAGTTGTTTTTCCAGAACTAGATGAATTATTTACAAATGATTGTTGATTTTGACTTTATAAGCAGTAACAGTTATTTGTTTTTATAAGCTTTATAATTGTATTGCTATTCTACTAATATAATATTAATGCATTAGTGGCATAGCAAGTATATTATGATTTAGTATCTTATTCCAGAGCTAACAAAATTTATAGTTATGTTCTTTATTTAGTTTATAATATCACGTGTTTTCAATTAGTACTGTATGATATCACGGAGTTTAGTATTATCCGTGTTATTATAAGACTATTGACTTGGTTTTATACATATATTGTTAACAGTAGTTAAAACCATCCCAAATTTTAAACTACGTTAACAAACGTAATACTAAAACGAGATGAAAAATAATTAATTTACGCATTTTAAGCATAATCAAAAGATTAATGTTGTTTTGGATAAACTTTCTACGTAAACATCTACATGAGAAAGCCAAAGGTACATACCTCTAAAATGTAAAACTACTCATTAAAGTACCAAAATCTGTATCAATCAGCAACATACATCTAATAACATTTTAATAATTAGAGTGTGTGGTAAGAGATGAATGAACTTTTAAAACATTCATAAATTGTTTGAAAGATTTAACGGACGTTTAAGCAGTTAATGAATATTTGTGATTATTAAATAAGCTAGATGTATTATAGTTCCCAAGTAACAAATTAATTACACCAATTCATTTCTGTGAATGTTAGTAGTGGTTAAAATAAACTATATTCATTTATTGAGCTAAAGAACATATTTTAAAATCATGGATACCCCTCAATTCTCTATAAACTTAATTTTTTACGAAAACACAAAGATTGTGTACACTGAATGGATAGTCAGTAGTTGTCGCCCGACCAATGGCTGTTCCTTAACGTAAATTCTCTGAAATAGAAGGTTTTTCAAGTAGAATCAGCTTAAGACTTGACCCAGTTATTTCTTTTTTAGTAAATTAATGAAGCTGCTAATGGGGAATCTGATTATATTAACATAATTATAAATGCCTTTTAGTTGCTGTTTACATTCCGAAATATCAAAGTTGTTTGTTACGCAATATCTGCAAAACCGTTACGTAAATTCGATTTTTTTCTTTCTTTTTTGGGGGGGGGGGGGTACCAATCCATATTGAACTATGAATAATTACAAGAAAATAAGAAACCCTCTAAGTATTTTTTTTTTCAGTTTTCGATTTAATTATATTTTTTTAAATTATTTTCAATTTCTATTATTGAAATGGAAGAGAACGATTAGTAAAAAAAAACTATGGACTAAGGTATTTGAATATATATTGAAATCTCGAATGTCAAAACAATTACCTGACAACACAAGTCACAACTATGAAGCATGTATTTGTGACATATACGACGTACTCATATAAAGTACGCCAAATATATCAGGAAATAAATGCCTTACTACTTTATTTTGCTAAATATGTAAAAGTATTTTTTTAATTAGCATAATACGTGTTGGTACATAAATATAAAAGATATGATTGTATACACTCCCTATAACCCATTCAAATGCATTTCACCAAATGTAAAAATATCTGATTTTTTTTCATTCATCGTGTATGTTTTATTTTGAAGTAGGTTCTTACGATGAACATGAGTTTTTATGTTTACGACTGTCATGACGTGAGTTAACATGCCTAAAATACTTTCAAGGCTAATAACGTATCAAGGCCGTATGCCATATGGTTATATGTAACTAGGTTTTACATATTAGTGTAAACACTATACACTCTGTACACATAAGTGGCCTTTCAAGTAATGAATCATTTTAAAAAGTGTATTTTTCACAGGAGAAATGCCATTCTGTAGGCCTGTACCTCAATTTTAACGGACATTTCAAGGATGTATTGAGTTATAACATATTATATTAGGTTTCTTTCTCGAAATTAAAAGCGTTTTTTTTTTTTTTTTTTTTTTTTATTAAATAATGTTTTCCTTTCACTATTTGTTAAGTTAAATAATTAAATGTTATATTCTTTTTCAAGGTATGACAAACATTAAGATGAAATAAATTAAGATAACTAAATAATAACTTAAAAAAAGTATTTTATAATTGTAATGTTTACATTTTCCGGTGAAGGAGAAGTATTCCATCATAAAAAATCTCTTAGAAAAACTCATTTTTTACACTTTAAGAAAAACTCTATTTGAGATGAATTAAAAAAGTTCTCTTAGAAATTTATGGAAGAAAATATTACAAAAAAACCTTTTTTTATAATATCGGTTTTAGGACGGAAATTTTCATACTGATTATATGGAGTTAAGGTCACTTTCGGATGAGTATATTGGAATGTTTTACAATTTACAATTACTGAATTGGCATTTTGTACAAAAAATCTAAGGTTTGTACTACGCTTAATATATTATTAACTATGAAGATGAAATTTAATTCACTTGTTCGATGTACAAAATATTTAATGTAAATAAATTTGACTAAAAATTGAATTACGTACATGCTTGGTTGTAAATAAATTTACGGTTTCAAGTACAGCATTGTGTAATCCCGCGAACATTAGTTTTAATACAAATTTAACAGTAAGTTATATTCAAACATTTTGATCAGGTCTATGTTTGAATATATAGTAACATAGTGCTAGACTGAGGTCTATGCTTAATAACTCAGGTTTTAAGCAAATAACAATTACATTCGTTGGGCAAAGCGTCATAGGGTGTCATAATTGATTGGAATGTTACAGACGCCAATTATATTCAAATTTAAATATACAAATTTAGAGGTACTTTTTTAATCAAGTGTAGGTTAAGGTCTATTTACATAAATTCTTAAGCAAACGTTCAAGTCTGGCAGTAGCTTTTAAAATCGGATATAGGATTGAGAGTGATACTAGTCTAATTCAAAAGTTTTATTTAGTATATTATCCAATTTGGCACTATGTAAGGTATATTTTCAGGACATACGTAAGCCTAATAGTGTTTAATGGTTATTATGTTAGTAGCAATTTGTTTCATTACGTCCCATAAGAGATAGTCATAATAACAGAAATTTCAATTCATTTAATTAAAAAATACTAAAACAGAAATGAATTAATACAAATATGTCAACAAACATTTGATTTTCCATGGTAATTAATGAAATATGATTAATTGCTAAAATTTGACCTACCTTAATAGACTGTAGTTAATCCACATATCTGCAGGCTTTCTACTCATCACCACATTCCACAAAACACATCCCACCGATCGATGCACACGACACTTTAGTAAAACCACACAATGCAATCAAATCATGACATTTTTGCACAAGCACGATGTTACGGAAAATATTTTTATAGTGTTTGAATGTATAACCTAAAATTTATCCTGCAAGCATTTTAGCAAGGTATTAACAAAAATGTGACACCACACAAACACTGTTTTCAGGGTCACTAATGCGCGATATAATTTAGTGTTTATAGTGCACTTAAAGAACACCACAGAATATCACGACAATACACGACGAACGACAGCGAAGCACAAATAACGTCATCTACACGACGACAGATCGCACCGCACTGAGCGCTACGCCATGTGATCTGGCCAATAATCGAGGCACACGATCGCAACGCTATCTGTGTACCAGCGCGCCAACTACTGGCATTATCTCTTATCGCTGATTTGAATGAACAGCTGACTGCGCTCTGCTTTGGGTAAATCCATTGTTGACGATACATATGCAATGCATTGTACAGTCGCTTTGTTTAGTTTGAAAACATTTCCAGAGCACTGCGACAGTGGAAACTGTAAAGTGTAAAGAACACATCTGAGGGGCTCCATTTTTGCTAAGGCTAAAATAACAAAGCTTTAATATGGACCTTTTATGTTGTATTATAGGCTATTACTTGTATAATTGTTATGTGTATAGACATAAATACTTTATTTATCAAATAAATTATTTGCTAATCGATAAATAAAATGTTATAACACATTCTTCCTGCGTGTAAGACTGGCCAACAGTATATGTGATTTATATTGAAATGTAATAAAAATATTGGTGAAAGCAATCCATTACAGATTAAACAATATACTATGACTATATATGACTGACTCCTAAAAACATCGGCTCACAAATAAAATATAATTTTTATAATTAAATGCTTACATAAACATTATTTTTCATTTACGAGATTTATTTTACAGCCCCAGTTTAAAATTTATCATTTTATTTTGAAAAAAGTACCAAGTAATGAACCTTTCAACTAAAATCATTGGAATGACCAAATTCATTCATTTACTGTAAATTAATTTTGTTAACGTTTAAAGTTCAAGGTAAATTTATTTCTGTCACGTTGCAACACTAATGTATACAAAAAATCTGCAGCAAAAAAGTGTACCGTTACTGCTAAAACTAGTTCCGAAGCATAAATTTACGTAATAAATATAATAAAATGCCAAACAGTTGGTTTAATGTTATTCTACTCTTTGTAGGATGTAACTTTTTTACTATATTCTTCTGCCAAGAAACAAATTTTACTATTCCTGTAGTGATACAAAAACGAGTAGAAAACTGTTGGTTCTAAAATAAACTGGAGGATAGGCCAAAATCTGGCACTCGTGAGTGAAATGGTAGATCTAAACATGAGATAAGCTGACAGGTTATCGGAAGAAACATGGAGAGTCGAGCAGGAATAGGCTGTGTACACAACTAGAAATAGGCACACATCACTCCAGCGTGGTTTACGTTACCGAGACTCCAGGCTTAGATATATTTTACTGCACCAAAAATATATTGTTATAATATATTTATATTCAATTAGCAAAAACGTTAATGATATCTGTAACTAACCAAATGTGGCTAGCAACGCGTTATGATACCACATGCATGCTGACCTCCTTTAATTAAATATTACTCGTCAATATAATTAACTGTTAACAGAGAAACATAAATTTTTTATATCTACCTTCTCTTAGCTCATTAACACATGTCTAATATTTACTGTACGTGGCTAAGTGTGTATCTTCAATTATATATACATTATAATGTTACGTTAGTAAATTATGTCTTATTTTAACTAATGATATTGAATGATTTTAAATAAAATTACATGCAATTGTATTTTAATAATTTTATATTTGTGAATATTATTTAATTTTCCTGTATGCTTTCCATCGACTATGTTTTTAGGCATAATTTTAACATGTGAATTTTTTTTGATTATCTGACATTGTATCTTCCAGTTTGTCTTAGATGTAACACTATTTCATTTATAGCTTATTCCTTTTCTTCCCCCCCCCCAAATAGATACCTTCCTAATAATATATCGATTTTTTGTAGGAACTGTGAGTAGATATTTAAGAAATTATTTTCTTACTGTCTGTATTTCATATAATAACAAAATTATTTTGTTATTATATGAACATACTAACATAATAATTTTATTCCACTATGGAAATAAAGTTGAGTGGAAGAAAGGACATAATAGTCCTAACTCCGCCTAATAAAGACACTTTTCAATTCATTTCACACTGTAGATGAATAATATTTTTACTATAGTCGATAAGAAATTAAGAATTCTTCGTTCGTTTCTATTTCTAAGTAGACATATTTTTTTAGTCTGTGCTACGAAAGTGGTACAGTAAATGAGTTGGAGAAAACTGTACTAGTGTGGGATATTTAATATGAAAGATGAGAATTTATGTCAGAAAATGTTATCTTTGGCTTTGTTGACTCAACTGTGGGGGTTCACTTATAATAATAAATGGATTTTTCTTATTAAAAAATTAATAAATTACAAATTTACAATAATAAAAACAAAAAACAAGAGTTCAATTATATCTAGAAACGTAATTCCCTTGTTCTGTGACACTCTCACTATGTATACCTCTATCTTCGCTCACTTGACTTAATGGAAATTTAAGTTTAAGTGGTGTCATGATATTATTGCTCTCTGTCTCTATATTCGATGTTAAGGTTAGGTTATATTAACATAATATATTAGTAGTAATAACTGAACTAAAAGAGTACTTAACCGAAAGCCAGGAATCGGGAATGCGGGAAAAAGCAAGATACTCAAGTTGAGGCAAAAATTAAAAACAAATTTAAAAAAAAATCTTCTTAATGTAAAGAAAAATATAAGAGAACTAGCCGACAGCTCTCACTTCACGACGGTGTGGTTCTCTACTTTTGCTTACGCTTCCCTCCTTGATTCTCTCTACACCATAATATCAATATAAAAGCTCAGCCTGCTGCCGTCTTCCAAGATAATAAATTGTTATAGTCTAGAAAATCGTATAACTCTACTTACTTTAGGGTGATGCAAAATGAGTAGAAATTACCTTAAACTAATTATCACAACGAGGACTAAATTAGCCAAGCTTTTATGTCATGTTTATATTTATGTTTTTTTTTTTTTTTTTTTTTTTTTTTTTTTTTTTTTTTTTTTTTTTATTAATCAGCAGTTTGTAATAAATTAAATTAATACCAATAATATTCCTATGGAAAAGGATACGTTGACGGGCTGTTTTTACCTCTTAGGGAAGGAATTTTGAAAAATCCATTCTTAGCAGGTCTTTGTGATACAAAAGCTAACTTCCATACAAATGTCATCAAATTCTGTTCGGTTCAAATATAAAAAAATAAACATGTTTCTTTATTTACAAAACAGCTGTTATTAATTTACTAAATTAAACCCTGTGATATTCTTATGGGGTGATATCTTTTAGAGGTGGTTTCTACCCTTTAGGAGTATTGTACCGAGATAAAAATACTTTAGTTTTTCTATTTAGCTTACATCTACCATTTGTACCAAATTTCAGCTCTGTAGGACTACTTTTATTTTTTTATTTATTTATTTATTTTTATTTATTAATTCCTACGAAAAATGGGAGAATTAGTGATGAGTGCGTGAAGGCTTCCTCTTTTATAAATAGAGATTATCACGTGGTTTTTGTTGATCTAATACATATTGCTAGTAAGAATTGTATAAAATTTATGATTGAAAATATATAATAATAAACTTCAAATGGACACAAAACAAATAAAATATTATAGTCAAATTTTTTAACTAGATTAGTAGAAAATAAAACAAATAAAAAAATTACGATAGAACTGAAGCTGTGAGTTTAGTGTTTACTTTCTTTTTTAGTCTTTAAAAGAAAACTTGTTGTTAGCTAACGATTGTGTTTTCAAAGTTAAGGAAAGATCAAAAATTTATTTGAGAAGGAGATGATGAACCAAGACTGAAACATATCTTGCTTGTGTTTCTGTGTAACATTTGAAATGTAAACTGCTTTATGTGCCTATGCTTGCGTTTCTGTGTAACATTTGAAATGTAAACTGCTTTATGTGACTATGCTTGTGTTTCTGTGTAGCATTCGAAATGTAAACTGCTTTATGTGCCTATGCTTGCGTTTCTGTGTAACATTTGAAATGTAAACTGCTTTATATGCTTATGCTTGTGTTTCTGTGTAACATTTGAAATGTAAACTGCTTTATATGCCTATGCTTGTGTTTCTGTGTAACATTTGAAATGTAAACTGCTTTATGTGCCTATGCTTGCGTTTCTGTGTAATATTTGAAATGTAAACTGCTTTATATGCCTATGCTTGCGTTTCTGTGTAATATTTGAAATATAAACTGCTTTATATGCCTATGCTTGCGTTTCTGTGTAATATTTGAAATGTAAACTGCTTTATGTGTCTATACTCTCCAGATCATATGTACAAGAGTTATTAACTATATTTGTACACTGATTTGAATATCATGTTCTTTCCATACTGTCGCTTACTATGTATTTATTTATTTTTTAGTAAATAATTATAATTTATTACGATTCTGAATTTAATGTACGTAGTGGCTTATATAGTTGTGACTTTTCTCTCATTGATGAAGTCATTAGTCAAATACTGTTTTAGGCCTCTTAGGCCCAGAGGTACATAAGTAACAATATGAACCACTTTACAAGAATAGAGATCCTAATGTGAATATCTTAGTAATAGTTGTATTTAAAGGTTATATAACAAGTTCAGGCTTTTATTTTATTCAATCTTGCCTACTTTTTTACATTATAAACATTCTACTTTTATTATTTATAGAATCCAGTAGATATCACTAAGCAAAAGTGATGAATAAAATCGAATAGCCAAATAAGATTTTTTGTGGTATTTACTTATATGTAACGGGGAATAAGCGCATTTAACCGAAAATGATCACCTCGGTATGGTTTTTCCCACACATGAAAGTATTGTGTGAAGAAATATCGCCCCACTTGAGGTGTTCCGGAAGATAACCATTCTGAACGCAATGAAGGGGCCCATATACTACAGAAAGGCGTTCAGATTTAAAATCCTACATAATATTTTCTACAAACTAACTTCTCTTTAAAAATGTTGGAACATTATTATATAATACTAATACCAGCTGTTTTAAAGTAGCAAAATAGTTTCATAACTGAAACATAATTGAAAATTGAGACATAATAGAAACATTCCTTAGGCCCTACTTCAATAAATTA
Source organism: Stictocephala bisonia (assembly GCA_035578905.1). NCBI lineage: Eukaryota > Metazoa > Arthropoda > Insecta > Hemiptera > Membracidae > Stictocephala > Stictocephala bisonia. Next base: position 94,447 of record JAQJVL010000763.1, on the reverse strand, counting down.
CTTATTTAACTTTACTAAATGTTTATGTTTCTTATACATGGAGTAGCCTATGTATCTCTGGTTAACACGGGTAGCCATCCGTGATCATCTTAGGTAGCATTAGTGATCAACTTGAGTAATCATGATCACCTTACGTAAGACCCGTGATCAACTTGGATAGCAACAGTGATCAGTTTGTGTAGCAACCGTGATGAGCTTGGGTAGAAACCGTGATCAATCTGGGTAGCAACCGTGATCAACTTGGGTGACAACTAACTTTGAGAAGGTTAGGTAGCATCCGTGATCAACTTAGGTAGCATCCGTGATCAACTTTGACAGTAACCGTGGTCAACTTGGGCAGCAACAGACCTTGAACAACTTGGTAGCAACAGTGATCAGCCTGGGTAGCAACCGTGATCAGCCTGGGTAGCAACCATGATGAACCTGCGCTGGAATCGTAATCAACTTGGGTAGCAACAGTGATCATCTTGGGTAGCAACCGTGATCAGCCTGGGTAGCAACCGTAATCAACTTGGCTAGCAACCGTGATGAACCTGCGCTGGAACCGTAATCAACTTGGGTAGGAACCGTGATCAACTTAAGTTTGAACCACGCTCAACTTGGGTAACAACTAACTGTGAGAAACTTAGGTAGCATCCGTTGGGTAGCAGCCGTGATCAACTTGAGTAGCACCGCGGTCAACTTGGGAAACCGGCAGTGGGGGTTTAGGGGCAAAGCGAGTCTATTAGTGTTCTGGGAAAAATATGTCTTTGTGCTTTTATTTTGTAAACTTATTAACATTTTTACTAGTTCAAATTACTTTAAATGATTGAAATAGTATATGTTTAGTATAGTTAAATTAAAAAGATTCATTATATGTAAGAATTGTTAAAAAATTATGTTTTAAACTATTCTGTTTGTTGAGAGTACTTGATTATATACCGAGGCGTTATTTACTGTAGATGTGATAAGGTCACCATTTCCAACAGCAGCATTACATGACTGAAATAAAAAGATATAAACTTAACAATAATACTACCATTATTACAGGTTTAGTATGCATAGAATATCAAAGGAAATGTTATCCAGGTAATAAATTTGCTCACCACTACAGTAAACAATGCATTTAAACAAACATAACGCATAAAAAACTAATTTGTATATTGCATTTATGTATAAGTATTTAATACTAAATATACTAAGGGTGTAGTTTTAAATAAAAAAGAAATAAGACTGAAAATATACATACTAATATTTAAATAAATTGTAAAATAACACTGAAAAAACAAGAATGGAGGTCCTGCACACTCGAATGCCAAACTCACCGGCATTGTTGTCCAGCTACTAGAGTACTAGAGCAACAATTAAATCATCCAAGCAAATAGTGTTGCACCGTACGTTAAATGAATACGATAAACGGTATACGTTATTTTCCTACGTTTAGCGTTTACCGTGCTACTAACGTGTAACGGGTCCGCTATTTCACGAGGTTTACCGTGCTACATAACGTATAATGGGCCCGCTATTTCACGAGGTTTACCATGCTACATAACGTATAACGGGCCCGCTATTTCACGAGGTTTACCGTGCTACATAACGTATAACAGGCCCGCTATTTCACGAGGTTTACCGTGCTACATAACTTATAACGAGCCCGCTATTTCACGAGGTTTACCGTGCTACATAACGTATAATGGGCCCGCTATTTCACGAGGTTTACCGTGCTACATAACGTATAACAGGCCCGCTATTTCACGAGGTTTACCGTGCTACATAACGTATAACGGGCCCGCTATTTCACGAGGTTTACCGTGCTACATAACGTATAACAGGCCCGCTATTTCACGAGGTTTACCTTGCTACATAACTTATAACGAGCCCGCTATTTCACGAGGTTTACCGTGCTACATAACGTATAATGGGCCCGCTATTTCACGAGGTTTACCATGCTACATAACGTATAACGGGCCCGCTATTTCACGAGGTTTACCGTGCTACATAACGTATAACGGGCCCGTTACTTCAGGAGGTTTACCGTGCTACATAACGTATAACGGGCCCACTATTTCACGAGGTTTACCGTGCTACATAACGTATAACGGGCCCGCTATATCACAATGTTTATTGTGCTACATAACGTATAACGGCCCGTTACTTCAGGAGGTTTACCGTATTGTTGTAGCGTAACGTTAAACCCAGCTGTTGATATAAACATAACCTAACTTCAAGTGTATGCTTCCCATAGAAACTGCGTTCGAACGTTTACCTTGCTAAAAACGGAAAACAGCGGTTGAGATTTACCATAAATGAAGATGTAATGTTATTAAAAGAAGTGTTGCGTGAAAACATAACATTTTTAGAATTTCCCGGTGCATTTCTAGAATTGATGTAATCAAGTATAACAGATTTGTTTGGTTCTTGATATGTTTAGCTCCTTAAGCTGATAAGGCCAAAATGTCTTCTATTACATACGGGAGAAACAACAAGTAAAGTACAAACTTGATTGATTGTAAACTTTGTATGATAAAAAAATATTTAATTTAGCTGTAAGTATAACGTACATTTCAGCTATGGAGATGCAAAATATATTTGAAAGAACCTTCTACGATAAACGTTAATTTTAAAGTTTAGGGTTAGCGTTTAACGTGAATTTTGTGAAATTGCAAAACTCACTAATATCTGAGCTTCGTACTTCAGAATGACGATTATAGTTAATAATTTGTAAATGTAAAGGCAAAAATATTAAAATTAAAATACCACATCAATCTCGTAAAATTTTAAACTAAATATAACAGTACTATCAACATTACTAAAAAAAAAAAAAAAAATAAAATAAAATAAAATAAATAAAAACGGACACTCATACAAATAAAATGTGAAAAGACAAATGGATTATAATTTTATTTAACTTATATTTATAAAATAATGATAATAAAACTAATCACCATTGATGGTATCATCTGTTTGAGTAGAATAATGAAACTGTAGAGGTTTGATAGATCAGTAGTTCTAATTGTTGACATAAGCTATAGATAACTAAAATAAATAGGTAGGTACATAGGTATTTAGATCACTATTGAGGTCAGCAGTATTATAAATGTAATAATTGTGTGGTACAGTTGTTTCCTAATGCTAAATTTCATAGTTAATGTAGCAACAGTAAGACTGTAAGTATGTAGTATTGAGGGCGTTTTAAGAGATTTTAAAGCTTAGTGCCTTTTCGGAGGACCAGTTAACATCCACGTTAGGAGAGAAAACAATACAAAAGACGTTACCACGAACGATCACAGGGATATGCGTTTTATAAATAGAAAGTAATGAAAAAGAACCAACTGTACCTTTTAGAGGAGATAGTACATATCTTGGAGCGAAGAACTGAAAAGATGAGAGTTGAGATGACCGTAGAGATGGATCCACCAGGCCTGGGGTGTCGATGTTGTCCATCGGTCAGTTTTGAGCACACCACAACACTGTTAGAGTTCACTTTGAATTAAATGCGGAGTAGATTGAGAGTAGAGATATTGAGAGACGAAAAAACACGATCACTGACTAATGAAACCAAAAAAGAGGTCACTATAAGAGAGGTCACGGCAGTCGCGACGCCAAGCGAACCGTTCTGCATAGCATCATGAGTTCAACTGGGCGGTTAATTTTAGGTATAGGGGTGAAGCGTGTTGACGGGGTTCACACCACCGGATACAAGCATTAGACAATGTCACCTGATATTTGACTTTTGGCAAGTGCATGTGCATAGAGGCCAGTAATACTATTTAAATTCAATACAGTAACAGGTGAATATATTATGAGTATGTGAATAACAATTTATGCTTAAGAGATTATAAATACAAATAAGAGGAACAAACTATTAAATTACTTAATTATGAATTACAACTAACTATATGTACAATAACTTATACTAAGTACGGAACAGTAAGAAAATATTGTCGCTTTATTACGTAATATGGAAATTCTCCCGTGGGAGTGTCAGGAGTGTAATAAAATAGTATAGCTATATAAGACTGGTAACGTTGGTGTGAGCGGCCCTAAACTACAAAACCATGAACTTCAATCACTTTCTACGTATCATCGATATATCTGCAGTAAAATCGTATGTCTGTAACACTGGTCACGTTGGTGTGAGTGGAATAATAGTATGGCCCTAAAGTACAAAACCATGAACATCAATCACTTTCTACGTATCATCGATATATCTGCAGTAAAATCGTATAACTGTAACACTGGCAACGTTGGTGTGAGCGGAATAATAGTACGGCCCTAAACTACAAAACCATGAACATCAATCACTTTCTACGTATCATCGATTTATCTGCAGTAAAATCGTATGTCTGTAACACTGGTCACGTTGGTGTGAGTGGAATAATAGTATGGCCCTAAAGTACAAAACCATGAACATCAATCACCTTCTACGTAGCATCGATTTATCTGCAGTAAAATCGTATGTCTGTAACACTGGTCACGTTGGTGTGAGTGGAATAATAGTATTGCCCTAAAGTACAAAACCATGAACTTCAATCACTTTCTACGTATCATCGATATATCTGCAGTAAAATCGTATGTCTGTAACACTGGTCACGTTGGTGTGAGTGGAATAATATTATTGCCCTAAAGTACAAAACCATGAACATCAATCACCTTCTACGTAGCATCGATTTATCTGCAGTAAAATCGTAAAATCGTATGTCTGTAACACTGGTCACGTTGGTGTGAGTGGAATAATAGTATGGCCCTAAAGTACAAAACCATGAACATCAATCACCTTCTACGTAGCATCGATATATCTGCAGTAAAAACGTATAGCTGAACACATAATCCTGGGGTGCTCTCACAGTGCTGGTGTGACTCGAATAATAAGAACCCTAAACTACATAAACTGAACTTGATCCTGTATCGATATGATATATATACAGGGGACACCCTTGCATGCTTCGTTGCTCGATACACCTCGGCCCTCCTCCTCAGCATGTGACTTTTGACTACAAATAATAGTAGATTAGCTGTACGACGTAAAATCACATTATTACATTTATTTACAGTATGTTACTAACAATACTTTATACATATTTATTATTATAAATACCGAATGGTATTACTTAACCTATTTCAAACTTGTTCATTTCTTTTGTTTTTGTTTAACATCTTAAGATTAAACTCATTGTATAATATTAAAAATACATCAATAGTATAATGGCAAACATACAAATTAAACATGTGTATTTATTTTTAAAACTACTATTATTAATTTACTAAATCAACCCAATGTTATCCTTATGGAATAATTTATTAGGGGTGGTTTCTACCCATTATGAGTACTTAATCAAGATGAAAATAATTTAGTTGTCCCTTGTAAGACCTAAAGAAATAGTGTACAACAGTTTAGATTCTCTTACTACATGGGAAGTTGGAGAATTAGTGATGAGTGAGTCAGTCAGTTGGTCAGCCAGGGCTTTGTTTTTTATATACTCATATATAGATATACTATATATATCGTATGTTATGTTATCAGCTACCATTTATTAATTTAAAAATAAACTGTGATATACTTGAATCAAGATCCAAAAGTTATGTTGTATATTAATAAAAATATAAAGTGAACTCCTCTCACAAAGCTAAATCCAATCCATAGAACTATTGGATACCTGCCTCACTGATTCTGCTTATGCTGTCAATTCCTCCGTAAAACCGCACAAGAGACTTAACTCTGTAATTATGTGATCCATTGTTTAGATAGACTCCCCGCAATCGCAAGACTGATCTAGTGTCAAACCTCAGTCGTTAGTAAATCTGCCCACGCCAGTTCTTAACCGATTCAACAGTTCACATTCCCTATGATGGAGGTTCATCCCACCTTCAGGTATTGACGGATCGTTAATAAGAAATTTATTTCGTCAATGAAAAATGTTCCGCGCCATGGCCCAGCTAGTATTAGGGAAAAAAATGTTATCTGCTCAACTAGAAAGCAGCAGAATACATCAATATGATTGTAATAAAATAATAAAGCTGAAAGAAAATCATCAAGGTCACGTGATTTTATTACTGAATAATAGTTTAAACTGATAAACTTGAATGTTCTCTTGAGGACTATAAATTCATCTTATATCACTTTTTTTAGTAATTATTTTGCTAAAATTTCTGTTTGGAACAAAGTGTGTGATTCCTATAAACCCTTTCGAATTAGGTCAAGGGTTATTTCGGCTAGCTAGTGTCTTAAATGTGCATACGAGAGATCACAGGATTCTCTTTTTGATATTCTGCAATAAATACATGTTATTGACTTTAATAAATGTTGTAAATAAACTTTAACATAATATTCCTAGTTATTAGAAAGTTACAGCTTGATGGAAGTTCCATGAATTAAATTTTATTCAAACCACAATTTTCTCATTGAATATAAACTGTAATGTGGATATATTGGCAGCATATTGGTTCTACGAGTAGTTGAACTTGAGTAATGAATACAAATCTCAAGACATACAACAAGTTTAATGGTTTTAACTAACACAATTAATAATTAATTAGTTAATACAACAATATACTGACTTTAATGGAATATTATTAATCTAAAGTAAAAAAAACCTATACAACTTTATATTTTCATACAACCTGGTTCTCATACTTCAGAAATTGCGGCTATAAAAAGTCTTTATAACAAGTGCCAACTTGACGACGTCAGACAATATAACTAGCTGAGAGGTACGTACACAGAAGGTACATAGGCTTAATAAATTAAAACAAAATTGTACACGTAAAATAATATTTTAGGTTTATTAAATGATTATTTGATATGTATTACGATAAATAATTATTGTTTTTACAAAGTAAAGTAGTTATTAATTATTTAAGTACAAGATGCTCAAGTTACGGAATGTTCTCCTTCCTTCATTTGTGCATTTCAGCCACTATAACAGTTTATAAAAATGTTTGACATTCAGTGTTATTAAATTGACATAATCTGGTCTGGATGAGTTCCTTTATTCCAGTTAATTAGGGTCCAGTGATGCAATCTCAGTAAATGAATGATGAAAGGTGAGTTAATTAAAGTCAAAGAGTAGCGCGGGCAAGTAATTAATTTACTCTTTAGTAAGAATAATAATTTTGCAATCAGTAATATTAGTTTTACAGGACTTTTAAATGGGTATAACTGGAAGGAGGTATTGTATATTAATTATCAATTTTCCGACATTAACTAGTTTATTTTGAGTTAAAAATAAAGTTTAGATAGTAAATATTGCTGTATTTAAAAAAACATGTTTAAAATAATTATTTTAGTAAAAAAAACTATGTCGTCACTTTCTTTCTATATTGTCTACCAATATCTCTAACCTTTAACCCAAGTTCAAAATTCTGACGCTTTAGACCTCCTGGCTACGGGCTCGTCAGTACACATACTTAAAGAGCAATAAAGTCCGTAAGAAATACTTTATAGAAGTTAGAAATTTGTAACTGAAAATTAATTCCGGCTCAATGAAGTTACTGTGATTTGATATCCAACGACATGAAAAAATTATTATTGAGTCACAACAAACTCAAGTTTACGTAACAAAATGTATTAGTTTCTTTAAAATTATAATAGTTATACTGAGTCCAAACACCTTCATTATGATTTGGTGTTGAAGTCTTGTTGGAGTATTGTAGATGAGTCTCTAGACCATCTAACCTAAAAAATAAATGTTGTAAGTCATTCCATATCTTTTCATCATCGTATCATAAGAAGCTCGATTATTTAGGAATTATAAATAAATAAAACTGGAAAATACGTCTAAAAAAGGCCATGACATTTTACATCATTTTGTCGTATGCCACTATTGGAGATATTCAATTTGTTCCTTCTGGAAAATCTACACTCCCACAAACACAATTCTGTTAGAAAAGTAGAATAAAATAAATAATTCAAAGACCTCTTTTCAGTACTTTTAAAACAGTGACTACAAGAGTACCTGCTGATACAAATTTATATAAAGCCGAATCTGGTGTAAAATTTTAGTAATTATTTGATTTATACTGTAGGTTTGTGCAACTAGTAATTAAATTATAAATAGTTTGATTTAAATTTTATTAATATCATAATCAATGTATTCGCCTATTATCCTCAAGTCACTCTTTTCAAAGCCCCCCCCCCCCAGTACATAAAGTTTTGATAGCCCTCCCACACATCGATAGCTTACATGTGAAATGGTGACGGAACTACCTACCATCATACACATACTGTGGGGATAGCCATGCCTCCCACCAATACATAAACGATGGTGATGAACCGACCAAATACCCATAAACATCCAGTGTTTTTGGCATTACCATCCACCTATATCTATAGAGTGTCGCTGGCAACTTCACCCACCCATCACATACAGAAGTAGTGGCCTTGCCCCAATACTGTACAGTAATGATAACCCTACCACCCACCCATATATGTACTGTAATTATGGCCCTACCACCTAGTTATTAAATACGGTATGATGGGCCTATTATCCTTAAATACTTGTGTATTGGTGATGACTCTTTCCCCCTCCCCCCACCTATAAGGTGGTTATGGCTCTACCAACCACCCACACACATACAGTGGCGATGGTCAGAGGATAATGGTTATAAAATCAGCCTACGTGGGACGCTATAAACTTCTAACCATGTGCTATCTACGATTGTTTTATGTCTTCACAGGAGTGTTCAAAGTTCCTCAAGTCACGACCATCTGGACTGTGCCCTGATTGTGTCGCTGAGACAGGCGATACGGCCACTTGTAGGCTATAAACTTGTAACCAAGTAGGGTCTACAAATGTTATATGTCTCAATTAAACGTTATACCCAATTACGACACCGAGGATTTCCACTAAATAAGTTTGGTAGCCGCCATCGCTAGGGAGTACTACTTAAAGAATTCAATATGATCTCGAATGGGCCGTACTTCCCTATTACATAGGATCTGCCACGTCAGAACGGTCACTTAAAGCCCGCACCTCCCCATTACATAGGATCTCCCATGTCAGAACGGTCACTTAAAGCCCGCAACTCCCCATTACATAAGATCTCCCACGTCAGAACGGTCACTTAAAGTTCGCGCCTCCCCATTACATAGGATCTCCCACGTCAGAACGGTCACTTAAAGCCCGCGCCTCCCCATTACATAGGATCTCCCACGTCATAACGGTCACTTAAAGCCCGTGCCTCCCCATTACATAGGATCTCCCACGTCAGAACGGTCACTTAAAGTTCGCGCCTCCCCATTACATAGGATCTCCCACGTCAGAACGGTCACTTAAAGCCCGCACCTCCCCATTACATAGGATCTCCCATGTCAGAACGGTCACTTAAAGCTCGCACCTCCCCATTACATAGGATCTCCCATGTCAGAACGGTCACTTAAAGTTCACGCCTCCCCATTACATAGGATCTCACACGTCAGAACGGCCACTTAAAGCCCGCACCTCCCCATTACATAGGATCTCCCATGTCAGAACGGTCACTTAAAGTTCACGCCTCCCCATTACATAGGATCTCACACGTCAGAACGGCCACTTAAAGCCCGCAACTCACTACCCAGCAGAGCGCTAGTACGGAACATTTTGATATGTTATGGATCCGAGCGTGGACCCGAGAGTCGTCTAATGTAATTGAACACTTCACCGAGCAGAGCCCCGTCGCATCAAATGAAAGTTACTGCTCGGCGCTCGACTCGTGGTTGGTTGTGTGTGGCAAGTTCGTAACATCCTACAGTAACTTCCCTCCGAACAACAACAATGAGTCAAGTGGAGTGTTGTCAAAACTCATTACTTGGTTTATTAACTGTGTTGTTTGTTGGTCCATTTTTACTAGTTGTAGTAAGTGTATTTTAATAGGTTTAGTATAACTGTAATAAGTAGTGAAATAAGTTCAGCGGTGGAGTGGAGTGAATAAGATAGCAAGTGTTTGTCGAGGATTAGAAATCTGGTCTTTTTGGGGATTTAGGTCTTTGTTGGTGGCATGAGAGTCAAATTATTGAAAACCACTTACACGCTGAAACTTTAAGTCAGATTAATGCCGTCATTTCTTCTTTTCAGAAACGTTTCTTGCCACCAACATATCTCTTTTCTTTCCTTTAATGTTGCTAATGAAGATAAACGATTGCAGCCACTAATATTGTCTACAAACAAGCCATGTAGGAATTTTGAAACGCTACAAAAACTAAATACAACAAAATACTACAACAGAGCACTTGAAAATGAACTAAAGAGCGTGGTGACCTGTAGTTGATATACTTTCCCAGATTGTAGTTCGGCCAAAATGTTACGAGGCGATGCTCGGTTCGCCGCTCGGTTCAGAGTGATACAGTTGTGACAAAATCATCCCGTATCTTCGAACAGAGTAGGAAACCCATATATCTCGAAACCCATATATCTCGAAACCGGCCTCTTTAGAAGATCAACTTTCTCACCCAATAGTAATTGGACCATAACGTTTAACAGTTGTTCTGTACGAAATACTTATTATCGAACTGTCAATACCTGTAGGAGAGATGATCCTCCCTCGTACGCCTACGGACACATTTAAATCGTGACCAAACGGGCGTGGGCAGAATTAAAAACTGGAAATAAAAATGGGGATAGACACGAGACTAAGTTATGTGATTGCGGGGAGTCTATCTAAACAATGGATCACATAGACACAGAGTGCCCTCTGCGCTCTATTACCGAAGGATTATCTAGCATAAATAGAGCCAGTGAGGCAGATCTTTAATGGCTTGATGGATTTAACTTAGCTTAGTGACATTGTATCACTTTATTTCTTACATTAATAAATGACATAACTGTTGGATCTTGTTCCAAATGTACTATTTTTTTAATTAATAAATAATGTCATCTGTAAATAAACATACGATGAATATATTTTGACAAATAAAATGTTGCTGCGTATTACCTTGGTCTAGAATATAGACCTTTCTTATTCATAGCTTTAAATAGCAGAGCTAAAAAAATCTTGAATAATTACAAAGTAGGCAGTTTGTAATAATGTTGTTTATGAAATTTGGGAAGACTACTATTTAATTGTTTTATAGCTTTGCCTACACAGGTGCCTATATTATTCAGGTGCCTATATTACAATTACGTCAGACATAAATTTAATACCTTACCAACACTTCGGAAAAGTTTCTTTTCTGTTACTGTTTCTGGCTGCCTTGACAAAATATAATCATATTTAATTGCACTTTAACTATACCATGATTAAGGAAAGAAAGTTATATCTTCGACTTTTATGTTTTTTAACTCTTAGAATGTACGTTATACTAGTACGCAATTTTTTTTAATGAAAATTTTAAATCTGAGCCATCAAGTAAAACGTCAATACGTGTATGGGTGGGCGGGTGGGGGTTAGAACGTTACAGACGAAACGTTTGGTGATGTTAACATTGTAAATAACAACTTGACGCCTTCGTTACTGAAGCTTTAGTTATTAGTAATGAAACATAGTTTATTAGTCATTTATTACTATGAACACGTTGACGAGATATTGTTTGTACGAGAAAATTAGACGAAGTGCCACTACTTTAAAAGTCACATTCTTTCGTTAATCAGGGTATATACAATGCATAATTATTTATTTAATAAATTATTCTAATTGCTTGATTATATATTACTGATTGGAATATAAAGTTAGGTAGACAATGTAAGTCAAGGCCTTTAACTAAAGACCAGCTCACCCACCCATCCTGCTTACTTATAAGTATAGAAGAGTTATATGCAAGGAAAACTATAATGCCATTAACTAATTAAATGATAAAGGTAAAGAAAACGTTGTAGAAATGATTGTATTTTTTTTTTTTTTTTGAGCTCCACCAGTATTGCAGAATTTATCAAAAAAGAATTACTAAATGTATGATAGAGAATTAAGTCTTTATTACCAATCTATATAGGCGTAAGAAAAAATAGCAATTAATTCATCAAATTCATGTTTGGTGGGACAGTATTATTTATTTAAAAACAATGGTAACTAAACATTTTAAAACAGCATTGAATAAAAATACCAGCCTAAAAAAGTGAAATTACATATATATATATATATATATATATATATATATATATATATACACATATATATATATATATTTACTGCATTCAAGAGCATAAGTCCCACATTATGTCATGTAGGCCTACTTGTAGTGTATAAAATATTATTTAATCCTGAACGAAGGTTGATTACCATTTTGAACATTATGTTTAGAAGTCTGGTAAATGGAAAGAGTTAATATTTCAAAATACTGAAGAATAATGTATAATAACCCTTTACTTGTCAAACTAAGGATTTCATTGAAAGGTAAACGTTTTAAGATGTTTTCGTATTCAATATGCAGCTGTTCCTTAGAAGAAAAACATCAAAATATGTTAATAAATATAAAAATAGTATATACTTGTATTATAGTTATTAAAACTAAATCATAAAAACAGTATATTTATTGGCTAAAACGAGTTGATTTGCTGAAAGTGATTCTCAATCTACTCTTTTAATTTGTGTGTGTATGTTTTTTTTTTTCACAAAACTTAAAGTGTTGACTTGCATTCGATATATTTTATTTACTTATTTTACTTCATACGTTATCCTTATTTTTTCAATTTACTAGTTCGAAGTTGGCAAAACCAGACAGGCAAAATCTTCAGTGGTGCTATTTTTTGACTTGAGTAGTAAAGTTACACGGTTAGAGGGTGTCCCCTAACACCGATACGTCATCTGTCAGACAGTCGTGTCAGCCGTGCCGGCAATTAGGCTTCCTTGTGATCTCTATCCTTAACACGCGTACTGCCATTAGTCACGATATCTGCTAGTTAGAGATGTAATTATATAAACACGCCCATTCATCATTGTTCGGCCCATTTGGTGGCTGGACTTGTCTTCATTAGCCCCTGTCATTCAACAGTAAGAAGAAACTTGTACTAAATGAATTATTCATTTTTCTGTTGAGCTAATTGTTCCCTATCATCTACGTCTTTTTTATCAATATTATGTCTTACCATTGTCCTAGTTTCTTTTTCAGATCTACCATGTAACATTTTTTTATTTATTTCTTATTATTCTTCCTCTCATAAATCAATTCTTCAGATCCAAGCACTTTTTGATTAGTTAAAAATAAAGTCTCCAAGTTAACAATGAAATAAGGATTTTACTCTTCCAATATTCATAATTGATTACAAGAAACTTACATTTAACAACTTTCCAAGTTCATCATACCTAACATTAACTTGACAACGAAATATTTTAGTTTTTCAAGTGTCTGACCATAATACTTATTTAGCTTATGTATAACTACGATAGTTCTCATGATCAAAACATACTTTTATAAATGTAGGAATGTGGTATGAGATGGCTTTATTTTATCTCGTGGTTTGATATAGTTCGATAAAAAATGGGAGATATCATATTACATATTTATTCCTTGATAAATGACTATGACATAACCCCAGCAGTTAGTTGTTAATTTATAAAATATTTCTGTGTTGTTTTGTACTTAAGAGTATTATTTTTTAACGGTCAAATTTTTGTACTTTTTCAGTAACTTTTAAATCATAATTAATTACATTTTACAATGCAAAAATTATTTACAAATTACAAAGCTTTTATGGAAAAAAACTATTCAAGGCTAAACACGGATATACATACTTGGTTGAGAAAGTGTTGAGAAGAAGGATGACAAAGTGCTAGTTAAGTGGCTCGGCTTAGATGGTACTTAATTATCTTCATACATGCTCTGTGAAAGTCATAGTAATTAAAACTAAAATAGTTTAAAAGTTTTACTTGGTTTAAATAGAGAATAATTGATTGGGCGTTGCTAGTAAATAACCTTTGCAAACTGTTCAACAACGTTTTGAGACTCTTGTACTATATGTAGTTCGTAGACTACACTAGTAAAGTGATCCGCTTGGGCTCAATGACTGAAGTTGATACTCAAGATGAAAGTGGTTTTGTTGTATTGTACCAATTACGTGGTCTGTGTATTGTACTTCGTACTTGCTCTGTTTTCTAATATGTGTTTTGATATGAAGTGAACGTTTAAAATATGATTATGTTTCTCAAGTTTAATAATAGACTATTTTTCATACTACTGGGTAAAAAAGTATTAATTAGTAATTTTAATTAAGTTAATGTACCATATTTAATAGTGTACGTACTATTGACTAAAATAATTATAATTTACATCAATAAGTCATTGAGATATTTCTTTTGGAACTGACAAATTTACGTCACATTGTATGAAAAATACAGGGTGTTTAAAAAGTATGGAACCACCTTAATTTCTCTTAAATGTGTCTAAATAAATGATTGAGATTTAGTATACTTCTGTAGAATGGTTTTTTTTGTTTTTTTTTTTTTTTTTTTTCTATTTTTGATACAGTTTGTAATTTTTTCAACCTGGAGGGGAGGGCATGTGGGGAATACCGTAAAAAGTTTAAATGAAATGATATGATTAGTTGCCCATCAATTTAAAGACTATTTTTCTCTGAATAAGACGCCACAGTTTTCAAGTAAAAAGAACCATTCTATCAGAAATGGCGACTGGTTATCAAACCTTTCTTAGCAGTGACATTTGAGATTCGAAATGGAAAAGTATCTTAAAAAGATATCTTGACACAAAGGTAAAAAAACGTATCAACAAACTACAGCTGAAATTATCAACAAACTTACGTATTAATTAATGAAGACTTGGAAATCAACTATTTTAAATCAGTACTGGTTACAATAATTGTTCAAAATATGCTCCATCTACGGTCTATGATACAGATAATTTTTCATTCTTTTTATCAAATACCTAGCTGATAAAACGTAACTGTCATTTACAACGTGTCTAATATCCACTTAAATAGCACTGCTTAAAAAGAACGTTTAAGCAGTCACCGTTTCTTATAGGATGGTTCTTTTGGTTTGAAACTTGTGGCGTCTTATTCACACAAAAATAGGCTTTAAAATTATTGGTAACACATCGTAGCCTTTCACATAAACGTTTTACGATATCCTCCACGGGCCCTCTCCTCTAAGTTGAAAAAGCTACAAAATCAGAAGATAGGAAAAAACTTTCTACAGAGGTATACTAAACTCAATTATTTATATGAACCCATTTAAGAGCAATGATGGTGGTTCCATAATTTTTCAATGTCTTGTGTAAGATATATAATGAATGTATATTTATTTAATTTTACTTTCAAATTTTCAGTGAATTGCTTAGTTTTCAAAATGTTTACTTTACTCATTTGGGTGACCTATTTATGCTATTCAGCCTTATAATTGTTATCTTTTTGTATATATTGTAGTTTGTATCAATTGCATTTAAGCACTCCAGAGAAACATTTTCCTTTGATAAAATCACGTTAAAACTCGTTTAGGTTTTATTTATAACCACGTAAAAGTATTAATGTAACGTAATTTTCATACAAAACTTATGTAAATTAATGTATGAGGATTCAGAGATAAAACTTAGTGATGTTGATGCAATGTTTTGTGTCAAAACTGTTGATATGTCTTGGAATAGCAATTTAAACATTGATTTAACTGAATTTCTAATCATTACAGAATAACGCATTAATGCTCTGGTTACATTACATGGGAAACTACTAGAATCCACGGCCCATAGTCAATTTCCGCTCGAGTGACGTTGAATGCAGCTCGGTCTCTTTGTAGTTGCTGATTGGTCATTGACTGTCCCCAGCCGTAATTGCCCTCATTAGCTCTACTACATGTTTTACATAAGCATATCCATCATTCTAATGATAATATACCGACCAATACAAGTCGAGGACCAATTAAATGTCCTTCAGATACAGTGTTTTGTCTTCCGAGTTACATGGCCTCTGACAGTGAAGTGAGAGATAATTGTGTGCTATCATACATTTATTATAATACTGAATGACTATACATCTACAAACTAACTTGATTTATTTTTACTGTTTATAATTTACTCGTGTTCTATTTTCAGATTCTTGTGTAAAACATGTGACTGAATTAGCTTATTTATTGATTGATTGAAATGTATTTACCGTATATTAAAATAAATCATCTTATATTAGTTTCATTCAAAACCTAAAGTTAGGTTATTAGCTCAACAAAATATCGGAGCTTTTGCATTAATTCACTGCCACTACGTTTTTTGTTTCCGTTAATTCACTTCCATTTGATAAGTATTAAATTGCTCTAAAAACTATTCCTCAGTCATTTTTAATTCTACTGTGGTATTCCCTATCCGCTAGGAATCCGATATCACTGGCCTTATCTCATCGCTTTCCAAGAACTTATATACGAAGAGTGCATTCGGCAATAAGTCGATCATTGGATTTACCAGTTTGTGATCAACTTCAGTAGGCACTTAGCCTAACCCAACCTAACCTAATCTAACCGTAATTGCAATAAAAAGATCAGTGGTAGTGAAGTAATAGAAAAGGTAGTGGAAGTGAATTATCAGGAAAGGTCCAAAATATCTATAAACGATAAAACTTTGGAAACAAGTTTCAAAATAAAATCTGTCACACATACTTAAATTACAAAATTAACACCAAGACTGAAAATTAATAAAACCAAAGAAAATACATCAGTATTTTAGTTAACAAACATAATACAAATCTACATTTGTACTTTATTAAGTGCATAATGTAAAACCAAAAACGTTTAAAAATTATTCAAAATCACGTTATTTAAATGTAATTTGAGTATCTTTAAAATGAGCAACAGTAAATAAAATTAAGTTAACACAATTTGTCACAAAGAACTAGAAACCACCGTTATATCTTGAAAAAAGAATTTATTTTTCGCGTGGATGGTTTTTCAAGTTCAGCTGCTATTTAGCTGCAAACGCAAATAAGAAAAGTTTAGTTTTACAAACCCCCTTCTTTAGTTCTATCTGCGTGAAATTGGGCTGCTTAACTTACAGAGACTTTTGTTATATATCACTTACTTCACAATGAGTGTGATACATTCTGCATATATGCTGGAGAAAAGTATTTTACAAAGCAAAAGTTCGTAATATTTATTATGTTTATTTATTGATAATATAATCATTATGTTTATTTTGGCTCATATAAATATATAAATTATCGTATTAGTTGCAGAGTTGGTTCAATGGACTAATAAAATATACGCTTCTCAGTCAAATCACTGTTCAGACTAGACATAATTAGAACTAAATTAACTGAGTTGCATAAATCTATTAACCTATGCTCATATGATATCTTGATCCTGGTAGAGACTAATCCCAGTATATATAGGAGATACTCGGTTAGGTCTTATTGGTTATTTCAACACTAATAAGTTGATCTACATGGTTTTGTTTAGCTTTGTTGTACATTGTTGTGCAGAACAAGGAATTTCTCATTACTATTGTATTCATTTGTTGTTAGTTACTCTTTGCCTTGTTGTTATTTTGTTCATATATTTATTGTTTCTTTAGTGGTGTGGTATTATACATGGGTCTACCTTACTTTTGAATATGTTACACTATCTAAATAATAATTGATGAATTTTTACTATATATTGTTGAATTTTTATTGTTTGTTTTCATTTCATTGTTATTTTATGATATAATTTATCATGTTATTGTTTATAGTGTTATTATTTATTAAATTATAGTTTATCATATATTGTATTGATTACTGTCAGCTACATCTTATAGCAACTATGTCAACAGTGTAATGTCTTTGCTTGTTGGTAGTGTTGCGATTGTTTATTTTGTTATATGCTTAGTTTACTTATTTTCAGTGAATCTCGTTATTTGGACATCATCAACTCACGCTGTTAAATTATGCATTTTTGTCTAAACCATTGATAAGTTTAGGTTGCCTGTTGACAATTGTTTTAGGTTTGCTGCTTACCAAATTCGATTATTGTTGTATCCTACTTTCATATCTTACCAATGTATATATTAAATTCATAGTTTTAATATTTGTAAATGGCTTTGTCCGTTAAATAAATAAAATAAAATTAAGGAACACAATTTGAAATTTTTAAATATGTTGAGTTTTTAATGTTTAACACAATATTTTATCTGCTCAGTCGACAAATGACCTACTTTTATATAAACTTGTAGCAGGTAACATAAACTTGTAGCAGGTAACATAACGTTACAGACTGTTATAAAATACCTGAGACACACAAACATACATTTACAAAATAAGCAGCTCTAAAAGTTAAAAAAAGATAAAAAGCTCAACATTGAATAGTGAAAATGTTTTCCGTTTGCATTGATTATTTGTAGTAGGCCTACTTCAGAAAATGTAAGTCTAATATGTGCATTTTTATTACGTATTCACAAATGTAAATATTAGTGAAATTTGCTTTTGCTGTTTCTACATTTAAAAAATTTCTTCACAGAAAGTTTTTACAATCAATTTCTTTTTCACTCTAAAACGTGGCCATAAAATTAAAAAGTAATGAATGTTTAATTTATCACTTATATTGAAGCCAAAGCAAATTTTCTTGGATAAATTTAATGTTAAAGCCTTGTTCTCGTGAAAGAGACCTTAATGCCTTAAAACAAAATCGTAAACTTGAGTTTATTTAGTGATCCAAGCACTGTACGCAATGCCCATCTATATATATAAATTGAACTCATGTATGAGTGACATTTCAAATCTGTAGTTGTAGAGAAGTGTCATATTTATATGCTTATGGGCCAGTGAGGTCAATATTAACAACATCGTTTAGTATAAATGAAATATACTCAATAAGTATTTCTACGAAATTACACCTGATTTTAAATTATATTAGTATCAAAATATTTAATTTTAAATAAGGCATTCCACAATATCTCATTTTATAATATTTTTACAAGGAAGAAAATATATATTTAAAGTAGATTGTTTATAAATTGTTGTGTTCAGGTAATAATAAGTGTCTGCCAAGTATCGGGTTCGTTTGTAACGTAAGTACTTTATCAAGTGTCGTGTTCATGGGTATGGTAATTGTCTGATAAGTGTCGTGTTCATGGGTATGGTAATTGTCTGACAAGTGTCGTGTTCATGGGTATGGTAATTGTCTGACAAGTGTCGTGTTCATGGGTATGGTAATTGTCTGACAAGTGTCATGTTCATGGGTATGGTAATTGTCTGACAATTGTTGTGTTCATAGGTAATGTTAAGTGTCTGCCAAGTATAAGGTTCGTTTGTAACGTAAGTACTTTACCTAGCGTCGTGTTCATGGATATGGTAATTGTCTGGCAGGTGTCGTGTTCATGGGTATGGTAATTGTCTGGAAAGTGTCGTGTTCATGGGTGTGGTAGTTATCTGGCAGGTGTCGTGTTCATTGGTATGGTATTTGTCTGGCAAGTGTCGTGTTCTTGTGTATGGTAGTTGTCTGGCAGGTGTCGTGTTCATGGGTATGGTAGTTGTCTGGCAAGTGTCGTGTTCATGGGCATGGTAATTGTCTGACAAGTGTCGTGTTCATAGGTAATGTTAAGTGTCTGCCAAGTATAAGGTTCGTTTGTAACGTAAGTACTTTACCTAGCGTCGTGTTCATGGATATGGTAATTGTCTGGCAGGTGTCGTGTTCATGGGTATGGTAATTGTCTGAAAAGTGTCGTGTTCATGGGTGTGGTAGTTATCTGGCAGGTGTCGTGTTCATGGGTATGGTATTTGTCTGGCAAGTGTCGTGTTCTTGTGTATGGTAGTTGTCTGGCAGGTGTCGTGTTCATGGGTATGGTAGTTGTCTGGCAAGTGTCGTGTTCATGGGCATGGTAATTGTCTGACAAGTGTCGTGTTCATAGGTAATGTTAAGTGTCTGCCAAGTATCAGGTTCGTTTGTAACGTAAGTACTTTATCAAGTGTCGTGTTCATGGGCATGGTAATTGTCTGACAAGTGTCGTGTTCATGGGTACGGTAATTGCCTGATAAGCGTTGTGTTCATAGGTAATGTTAAGTGTCTGCCAAGTATCAGGTTCGTTTGTAACGTAAGTTCTTTACCAAGTGTCGTGTTCATGGGTACGGTAATTGCCTGATAAGCGTTGTGTTCATAGGTAATGTTAAGTGTCTGCCAAGTATCAGGTTCGTTTGTAACGTAAGTTCTTTACCAAGTGTCGAGTTCATGGGTACGGTAATTGTCTGATAAGCGTTGTGTTCATAGGTAATGTTAAGTGTCTGCCAAGTATCAGGTTCGTTTGTAACGTAAGTTCTTTACCAAGTGTCGTGTTCATGGGTACGGTAATTTCCTGATAAGCGTTGTGTTCATAGGTAATGTTAAGTGTCTGCCAAGTATCAGGTTCGTTTGTAACGTAAGTTCTTTACCAAGTGTCGTGTTCCTAAATCATTTAAGTCTCTTCCATGTTTCAGGTTCATTTTGAAAATAAACTGTGTGTAATGGGTCGGTTTAATCATAGATTAATTTGTCTGTCATGTGTCGTGTTCAAAGGTAAAGTAAATTGTTTGACAATTGTCGTTTTTATAGGTAGAGTAAGTTGTTTGACAATTGTCGTTTTCATAGGTAGAGTAGTTTATCTATCAAGTATCGTGTTCGTAGGAATGCAAAGTGTTGAGTTCATAGGTAACGTAAAGTGTCTGCTAAGTATCTGATTTGTTTGTAATGTAAGTTGACCACCAAGAGCGTATTCGTAAGTTTAAGCTTTAGAATCTGCTTGCTTAGATTCAAGAGTTCCCTATTATTTTGATTTCATTTCTATACGTCGAAATACATTTCTAATCAAACATTTTAATTGTAAGACAGTCCTTAAATATACTTAGACACGATGCTTCAAAGTAATATATAATTAATGTTAGCGAACTCAAATCTTTTACGTTCAGGTAACCAATTTGATGAGGCCATCATCGATAAATGTAGAAACATCAGTCTTTCACGATTGTGGAGAATCTGAACACATAACCAATGGACTTTTTGTTTATGTCGTTTGACGTAATTCCATTACATTTGCAACGCAAATTATGATATTGAATTAAACGTATTCTTCCAGAGAATGTTGTGTAAAATATGAAGGGTAAATTTAATTTAAGTTTAACCACCAACAGACTTTGAAATAAGTAAAATAAAAACTGCATTACGACTAATATTGCAGATACAAGGTTAGTCACAGACACTCCATTAAATTGCTTCAGACCCGATGGCAAATAAATGGACAGTAATGCAGTAAATTGAATACGTTATACTAGGCTACATTTATCTTTTTTTTATTCTTTCACTAAGGATTTTAAATTGCACTATTTCCATAGAGAACAATCGTTATATTTAACTTCTTCTGTATGAGAAAGTTAAATATTTGTATACCTAATGTCAACCATATCAAAACGGATCAAACTGTGAAGATCCCATTTATCAACTAGTTTGTTTTAAATGTGACTTTTTCTATGTGTTCGCACCAAAGCAATCCTGTTGAGAGAATAGTTTCTATAGTATACTGTTTTAACAATTTACAGTAGAAAGTAATCCAAAAATGTACTATTAACTTTATAAATAGTACCTAAGTAAAGACCCACCTAAGTACTATATTACAAATATATAATTTTTATCGGCTACCTAGCCTCCCAACAGGGCCTATTATCAATCTCAAAAACTCACTGGATTAAGTGAGTGTAACAGTGATCCAAACACAATGTTCTTGGGCGAATGGGTGTAATATTTAAAATAAAATAAATACACGATCTTTTATTTCATACATTAGTATGATCATAAAATTCTATTAGATAAAAACCCAGTATAGGGTAGTTTAGATGGGGGGGAGGGGGTTTAACTATTGTTGTGCGTGACAGCGCTCCAATGATAGTTATTACGGAAGAAGAGCGGGTCTAATAGTTGTACCTTAAAGTATACAGTAATTATTTGTTAGTCAAAGAAGTATGTGTATTAAAAAAAACGACAACAAACATAGTAACAGGCAAAAGTGAGTATTTCCCTTTAGGACGTCTGATATTCTGTAGCTAAATCAGCTCTTCTGTGTTATGTGGGTCTTGTTTATTTGTGTGAGGCAAAGCGTAGCCCCGGGCTTATCGCTACCTTAGCGCCTGCGTGTGGTCCACTCTAACAACCAATAGCTGCTACTCGAGTAACAAGAGGACCGGAACTGATTATCTATATCTGAGCTCATACTACTATGGCTCAATTTGTATGTTTATGACTATGACCTGCATGATTGAGTTATTTAGAGTGGTTACTAAATCTACTTTTGATTATAATTATTCTCTCGAATAAATTGAATTTAATTTTAAACCAGTCATATTCAATAATTAAGAATAGAAAATATAAGCGTGTAAGATTTGCCAAAGTTCATAAAAGATATATTATATATGTCAAAGAGAAGAGAGCACTTAACAATATTATAATATATAATGCATTAAATACACAAGATAAAACGCAAAAAATTCAAAATAAATGTTTCGGTCAAGTCGGTTGAACCTAACAACAAGACTATGTTAAGTAGTAAAAGTGACCAAAGTTACACCTTTTCAAACATTCAATTTCAAAGCGTATTATATAATTATGATAAGATATATGTTGTTTACATGTTTGTATTTTTACGAGAGTATAGCTACTTGCATTGTTTACAAAAATCGTATTTTTAAAATATTTAGAGCCTTTCAGTTTTGGTATAAATAGGCCTACAGTGATACGTTCAACGTCTCGGACTGTTGGTCTAAGATTTAATCAGCTTAAGCAATCTCAAGTTATATCCGAAACATAATCTAGCATTAAAAGTTGTAAATAGGACTAGTACTTCTTAAGGAAAATCGAAATTTGGTACTTAACGCTATGTTAATAAAATATTTAGCTAAAAACATCAGTAACACATTGGGGAAAATAGTATACTATTTCAAATCGGACCCATACTACGGATTTAGTGATAATAACTAAAATATAAAAGTCAAAAACACAAAGATTAATGAAAAGTAGATGTTATAATCTAAATCATTTCAAAACTGTTGTATCAAGTATTGGGATCGAATAAATCCTACTTAAACAAAAACATAGGTTCAGTTGAAATCATTGTTAGTATATCTCGTACTATGTACGAGAAGTATATATCGTATTGTTTGGATGTGCTTACATTGTTTAAAACGTGTATATCAACAACAACAATCGTTATTGTTGTAATTGTTATTAAAAATTCCAGTAAAATTAATAAACCTGTATATTTCATCATGTCATCATGCTATAAGAGATTTTTCTTATTTATTATGATTTTTTTGTATTAAATCATTTTATATATATATATATTTTTTTTTTCAATTTGAAAACTAGTTACACCTAAACTTTGCAATGAAACGACGGCAAATGCCATTCAATGACCATAATAAAAATTTTTGAATTATACACATCCAAAAACGTTTTAACAATCTTAAAAAATAGTCAATTATTTTACTATGTTCAAACAGCGTAGATTCATAAACGTATGAGATAATATTGTATAAAATCTGTTTAAAAAAAGATCCGTTCTAAAACTCAAACTTTTCGGTTCATTTTAGGGTTAAAAAAGTAACGGAGTGGTTTATTACTATACAATATATATCGCAGAGATTTTATATTTATTAGGCTAATACCACACCTCTTAAGATAATTTGTCTTGAAGTGAACGAATAATAATCCTTTCAAAATCCTTTCTCCGATCATTGAATCTTCATCTGAGGGCCGGAAATGAAGATTAAACTCCTGGAGATGATCCTTTAAGAAGATTACATTGTTTTGGAACAAACCAAATTAAGACACCTGAAACAAAAAATGATTATGTTGTCGTCAAGGCAGTGAGATCTATCTTGACATATTATGTAAATGATTTATCTTGACGAGATAATATCATTAAAATTGGACACATTTTATTTACTCCACAATAGTGAACATACAGCAAAGTAAGTATTATTACTGACATGTGGTTTGTCGATCAACACTGTTCCATGACTAAGTATGACAACATATGCTAAACAAAGGACGTTACGTAATATTACCCCCTTTTTAATTATAACTAATTTAAAAATACTTAGAATTAGCAGCGAGAATGCTAATTGTTGGCACAGAAAATTATGTACAGCCAATTCTGAAAGTTCTTTGGTTTCCCTTTTATAAATATGGTATTTATTTTTCCATTGGCAATATTTTTATTTAAAAAAAAATATATAATGTACAAAGAAACTCTGTAACAGAACTTTTAGTTTGAAAATGAAATAATAACTTTCTAAGTATACTACGTATTGATTCTTCTTCTGATAAATATTTATCATAATACATATATATTCTCTCAGTACCATACAAACCAGGGGTTTCTAGTTGATATGTTAACAATTCAAAAATATTCAATGTATTTATATATAATTTAAAACTTAACAGTGAATTTTTACATTAAAACCCATCTGGATTTAAAGTATTCAATCTATGAGTACCTAAAAAATGTCTGGATTGAAAAACCCTCTCAGAAGGGGCAAATCCTGCAGCTTTTGTGTGACATTCTATTTCCTGTACTGTAACTCTCTCTCGTGTGGGGGTATCCCCTTCCAGTATCTGTCCCAACTCCATTTCCATCTGGGTTGCAAGGTTGGCCAGTCGGCTGTTAATCGGACAAAGTACAAACCCTTTCAGCTCCGCAGATCGCCACCAATCCTGAGTTGCCTTGTTGCGTATCTCCCTCCAACTGTACGTTACCAGTTTTACTGCCAAATCGCCAGAGTTGTTGGGCACCTTAACGTACATCGGAACTCTCCTTGGTTGAAAGATAGTCTAGGTTTTGGAAGTCTTCAAGTGATAACGCTGCAAATTTGCAAGTAGGTCTCTTCCAAACGGGGGTTCTGACTGTATCTCTAAAGCCTGCACAACGGCAGTATGAATATGACCAGTTGCAGGCATGTACGACGTGGAGGTGGCTGAATGAGGGTTCGGTGATGGAAGGGTGGAATGCAGCATATTGTCGAGGCAGGTCTGTAACTGACGTTGGTTCTGGTAGATCCAAGTCCTGGCAGAATGTTTTCAACCAGTTCTTCAGCATCTTGCGGTTTTTCTAAGGGAAAACAATCTTGGACGAGTACTTTCTTTGATCATCTGAGAGCATCAAATCCTGTAGAAAGGTTATTCTAGATGTTTTGCTGACGTATAATCGCCCCCATGCAGACAATATCTTCCACAAGGTCCTCTTTGCCTCTTCGTTGAAGTCCTTCAGTGATCGGTAGGCATCGTAAGCTCGAGGATAATTGTTGAGTAGAAGACATTGTTCCAGCATTGTTTTTGTGAGAAGTTCACTCCACTGGCCTGACCTCTTCATGTTGTCCGTGTGCGACGCTATCCATTTAGCCACTTCTGAATCGCCACGTCTGCTCCTGTAATGTATTGACTTTTCCTTTCTATCTCTTCAAAGTCTGAATGCATGACTAACGCTTCGTCATCAATGGACGCATGCATGGCCATTATTTACTATGTTATGCTAGAGGCAGAACACTAAGAAATCAAGTGCTCTAATAAATATTCAATTACACATGTTTTCCTCGTTTAATTACACGCATTTTTAATGTTATTATAAGTTTTATTAATTTATATCCTACTTGGAACAAAAAGTACAAACATTTTAAATAGCTGTCAAACTATTATTATTATAAAACCACCAATGTATTGCGTTTATATTTTAATATTTAGTTAACAGCAATGGTTTCTATAGGTTTTATAACTTTCAGGATTTCAACTTTTCAAGACAAAATGTTCTTATTAAAGTCCTAAAACGACGTTTTCTTGCCTATAGAGGTCGTAAAATTAATTACTTTGTCACGTTGTAATTCTTGTAAAATATATAATTACGATACATTACTTTTATATGCGTAAGTAAATAAAGTGATTTTGAATTGATCATGTGGTCCAACCTCGACCACACAGTGTTTCAACATGTCGGTAACTGATAAATGCTTGTCATAAATAGGGACGCTTGTACAGTTTATTTATAAACTATGGCTTCATTATTTGTGGATTCATAAATAAGGCTAAACTTTAAAAAAATAGATAAAAATAAAGCTTCCGTATCCATCAAGGTTTTCGATAGTTAGTAAATTCTTTAATTTCCCTATCAACAAGTTAGCAATAAATGTATCTTGAATGATAATTCATAAACTAATACAGTAAATAATGATGAAATGTTACTGGATAATAGAATACAGTTTTACAATAAATTGACATCAAATTGAAAAGTAAGTGGAAATGCAAAATAAACGTTCACAAAAATTTTGAAACACGACAGAATATATAAAAGTATAAGGATCAAATGTGTTTATTGTTGAAATGTGATCTTCTGTTGTACACAACTATGGAATCAGCAAAACGAGGAAAGTTGTAAATAAATTATTTTAATGTACCATCTTTTTTAAACATACCAGTAATATAGAGGTGCTATTTACATAGAAGTGAAGCTATAACATTTACCTCTAAATCACATGTTAAATAGCCAATTATCTAATGACGACGTATCTGTATGTTCATAGATGGTGAGTGTTTGAGACTAGCTATGAAGGTGTTGACGAACTCACTGTGAGGCTTGACATTGGAGGAGCGAACTCGATCAAGCAGAATCATCTCGCTTTAGTCATGGAAATGAGTGGTGATTCAATTACCATACAATCAGACCTTTGGTTCTGTTAGATGAGGTAGTTAAGTTTTATTTTATATAAGCAACCATCTTATCTTTAACTATGCAAATTAAAAAGTTGTTGACTACCTTCTTGATTGATGAAAAAATGTTTAGAAACTGGTTAGAATGTTGTCTTTATTTATTTGGCTTATTTAAAAGTAAACAGTTTATTCCATTACTAAATATTTTGAAAGTTGTTAGGAAACTTTTTGGTGGTGAAATATATTTTGCATCCCTGTATTTAACGTATGTGCTTATTGCAACAAAATCCCCCTTAAAGACGTGTGGTGGCAATGGTCTATTCACCCAGCCGTGAACGTACTGTGGTAATGAATCATACAATCAATAATTTTTTGACAATATGAGACAAATAAGTAAATAAAATAAAAGTAGTTACCCTAATTTTAAATCAGTACTAATCCTATATCAGTGTTCAAATTCCCTACATAATGTTTAAAGCTAAACACGAATTTTAATCAGATTTACCTTAAAATTATGTTGAACAATTTAAGTTTAGTACAAGAAAAAGACTTGATATATTAACATGAAGGTGCCAATAGTCAATTTTCAAACTATTTACAGGTTTCTATATAAACATTTTACGAAATGCCGATGTTTCGAGTACATTGCAGCACAAACAAGAGGGATCGTTGCTTAGTCGCTTAGTCAAGAAGTGTATCAAGTGGTTGTCGGTCGGCACAGTGTACACTTTGAACGTAGTACCTGTTTGGTTCTTCCTGGATTTCGACACTGTAAAAGTTGCCTGTATGGTAAAGTTAGCGCCATTTAACGTTAGCTTCTAATGACAATCTTCGATGACATATACATTTTGCTCTTCATACTTCACCTATTTTCTGGAGTTATAGAATCCTTATATTAGACCTGTGTAGATCAATTACTTGCCACAGCTTAGAAATGTCCATGTTTTTCTGTGAATCGTAAATGTAATATATGTAGATATACCAAATAATAAGGTTAACGTACCTTTGTCGTCTTCAGCTACAAAATATTTTATTGGACTACCGGTTTCAGAGCAAGAACTCCATGTTCACATCCACTGTACGCTGTCAAAACAATCACATGGAGTTCAAGTTCTGAAACCGGTAGTCAAGTAAAATATTTTGTAGCTGAAGACGACAAAAATACGTTAACCATATTATTGTTTATATATCTTAGTTCATAAGGCTTTAAAAATGAATAAATGAAGATATAAATAACTTACTCCTATAAAAAAAAATTGTTTAACTTGAATTATGACTCATTATGATATTACACTATTAAACAATTAAAAACAAACAAATTTAAAAGTAAACCTCATTTTCTTTTCTTTGGCATTACACACAACTCAGAAAATCAAACATGAATTCGGAGGCTGCTTGAGTTCAGATACTATTTCATTGCCTCACACTGCTGAATAAACAATATCGTTACAGTAAAAATTTAAGTGACGTTAATGGTTTGTTTGGTTATTGACGTTCGCAATGCGTTCCCCTGAGTTTAGTTTTGTTCGGGTAAAAGTGAAAACTGATTTTTTTACGAACAGAAAATCTCTTTCATTCTTCACTTGTATAAAATAGATATATTTTATCCCCACAAAATACGCAGGTTTTGGAAGAGCTCAGATCATCTAAAAGTACCCCATTTGAAGAAACAATTACGTAGCCTAAAGAGAAGGTGTTTGGAGACTGGGAACCTTGGATTTAGTTCAATATACTCAGCTTGATTATATGGTCAACAAACCAAATTAGATTGTGAAGGATGGTATAAGGTATAAGCATGTTTGTTTACTTTCGTAGGTACTGTTATTAACTTCTCTACTAAAATTTTCTAAATCGCTATAAATCCTATTACATTCTCCTAACCCTATTTGTAATAGTGTTGAGAAAGTCACTTGGCAGTATTATGCTGGGCATGTGTTTGGTATCGGACTAAGAATATCACCTGACTATCAGCTGAAACGAAATATTCTTGATGAAAGAGGCAAGTTTAATATTTTTCATTGTAATCTAATGAGTAATAATAACAGTATAACAACAATCGTAAAATAAAACCTAATTAATAAATTCCATCATTAATTGTATTTACGTTTCATGCCTGGCATGTAACCATGCATACACGTCCTGCGTGCAAGGAAGGAGACTATGAAAATATGTATTTTGCTTTAAAATGGCTGTTTTTAATTAATCAGATTATACTGGTTGTTAAAAACAACTCCCTTATTCTCATAAATGATAACAATTGAGCGTAAAGGTTCGGATTTCTTAACGGACAACAGTTAACACAAATTCGTTATGTTGTGATTGTAAATGTTCGTAATGAAGAAGATTTTTAAAATTAATAAACCCAAAATTAAAGGTTAAAATAATAACCGTAGATAAATTTACCTCTTTATACAAGCTGCAATTTGAATAAAAAAAAATAATTTGCTGTCTTTATATAAAACATATGCTATTGTAACTGCAACAAAATGTAGGTCTGCGTTGGAAAACGTTTAGGAACCTACTGAGCAAACATGAACCTGTAATTACCTAGGCACTAAACACATGACAGACGTTTTTATATTTATGGTGGTATCGCATTAACAAAAAACAAAGGGCTGCACTATAAGTCGGCAGCATTAAGTCAACAAAGTACTGGATTGCATGACAGCAGTACTAAGTCAACAAAGAGCTGCACTGTAAGTCGGCAGCATTAAGTCAACAAAGTACTGGATTGCATGACAGCAGTACTAAGTCAACAAAGTGCTGCACTGTAAGTCGGCAGCATTAAGTCAACAAAGTACTGGATTGCATGACAGCAGTACTAAGTCAACAAAGAGCTGCACTGCAGGTCGGCAGTACTAAGTCAACAAAGTGCTGCACTGCAGGTCGGCAGTATTGGTCAACAAAGTACTGCACTGCAGGTCGGCAGTATTAATCCAAAAAGTGCTGCACTGCAGGTCAGCAGTATTAATCCAATAAAGTGCTGAACTGCAGGACAGCAGTATTAAGTCAACAAAGTGCTGCACTGGATGACAGCAGTATTAAGTCAACAAAGTGCTGCACTGCAGGGTAGCAGTATTAAGCCAACAAAGTGCTGCACTGCAGGTCGGCAGTATTAAGCCAACAAAGAGCTGAGCTGCAGGTCAGCAGTATGAAGCCAACAAAGTGCTGCACTGCAGGTCGGCAGTATTAAGTCAACAAAGTGCTGCATTGCAGGACAGCAGTATTAAGTCAACAAAGTGCTGCACTGCAGGGTAGCAGTATTAAGCCAACAAAGTGCTGCGCTGTTTGTTGTCACCAAAGAGGATGGTGTTATAAAGTGCGATACGTCTCTAAACAGTGAATGGGCCATGAAATCTCCGACGTAGTACACTTCCATGCTACTCCTCTACGTTGGTTTCTCGCAAGTCGAGTGGATGGGTTGGTCATGAACGGTCTACCACGTCTAGAAGGTGTATGTCAGGGGAGTAAGGAGAACTTTACGACTAGTGTTATCGGGTTGGGGAGTGGTGGGGCGAGTTATATTCTTTCCTGCCCAAATCGTATTTTTTAGGAAGGGAGCTTATTCCCTGCGGCCATCATTGTAGGGTGTGTGGACATTCCTATTAAGTAAATCAACTGTCTATAAATTAATATAAAAACGATCTTACAACTTTCTTTCAGTTTAATAGGCTTATTTCTGGTCTCATACCAGAAAATACTTCACACAAATTTACTTTAATAACAGTACTTTTTATTTCGACTGTCACAAGTGAAAAACCGTTTCATATAAATTAGTTTTAGGAAGGTTTTTTAAGAACAAATTTATTATATATATATATATATAAAATCCAATTTATGTTTGTTTGTCTGTCTGTCCTTTATGCGCTACCTAACCGTCCAGCCGATCGCCATGAAACTTGGGGAAGTTGTTCTATATACCCCAGGGAAGGTTTAAGTCCTATTCCCGTTTCTTTAATCCCCCAGGGCTCCATCCCTTGGACTTCTAAAGTTTCGATGTTAATCAAATAGCAGGATGAATGAAGGTATATTAAGTCAAATATAAAAAGAATATCAGCTGTGGGTTTTAAATATGTCAAAATTATACTGTTTATATTTTTATGTTTTGATTTCTTGTGAAGCTATATTAATTGATTGATTTATTTTATTAACAGCTGTTAAATAAAAACAAATAGAATAAAATTGTGGTAGGCAAAATTTTCAAAATTAAAAATAACTAGCTGTACCCGCCCGCTTCGCCGGTCATAATATTGAGTTTGATTTAGAACCTAATAGCTGAAAGAATTCGAGCATTTTTGCTTCTTCTACCAATATTAGATTTTTTAGGAGGCATGTCATAAAAACTAAACTGCAAAACAAATAATTATTTATTTTTTATTTTCACGTTTCACCACATGTTTTAATTACCGGGGAAAAAAGGTTAACACCAAATACAGATCACCTGATCAAGTAAAAGTAGTGTGTGCTACACTCTCAAGGTGAAATGTAGAACTACAATAAATCAAAACATATACAGCACTGTTGTTGTGAGAACTTCAATCTGCTTATGGCATGTGAAACTACATTAAACCACACAGTCATATGTTTTTTGTAAACAATTCAGATTCTCCATTTGAATAACATGGGATTTTTAGGAGCCCGTGGGGCGGGACCCTGTGGACGGATCTGCATCAAACTTCACAGAAACCATCTCGGGAGTATACAGGACAACATCCTAAAGTTTCATGTCGATCGGTTGGATGGTTTGGCAGCGCATAAACTTCAAACATATATATATATATATATATATATATATATATATATATATATATATATATATATATATAGATACAAACATCCTCTTTTATAAATATAGATTGAGTACAGTTGTAAATTATACATGACATCAGCTGTTGTAAATTGGATACTGTGTAAACTGAAAGGTTGCTGCACATTTCAATGATACAATCAAAACTCAATATTATGACCGGCGAAGCGGGCGGGTACAGCTAGTATATATATATATATATATATATATATATATATATATATATATATATATATATATATGTATGTATGTATGTATTGTATATTTATAAATTGTAATAAGACTTGTTTACTGTATATCAAGCTATAAACTGTATGGCCAATATACTCTATCTAATAGCCATGGTTTCAATTATTGTGATTTAATTACGGACAACTAATTACTTATAGAAACCAAACCAATAAATAAACTAGGAAATCATTTTGAAAGCACTTCTTATTGGAAATTATATAATTTGTAGAAAAGAACTTCAATATGCCAATAATTTAAATTTTTATTTAATGAGGCCTTTCGTTGTCAAAGACAACATCATCAGACTTTTAAAGCCCGAAAAGTCAGCAATAGCTAAACATGCTATTGAAAACAATCACATTTTTTCTAAAATAAATGTATTAAAAGATGTAAATAAAAATAACAGGATGCGTGTGAAACCATTAAAATTAAGAAAAATTAATAACCTTGTAAATAATGAACCTGGCTTGTTTAAAAATTGTCCAATATTAACTATGTTTATTTTTAAACATTTATTTTATTTTATATTTATTTATTTATAACTTTTAATCATTTTTATACATATTATATTTCTATGTGCAACTTTATATTTATTTATTCTTAAAATTCATTTAAACTCCAATATTTAAAACATATGTTTAAAATAAATGTAAATATTAAATTTTTGTATCAGTTGTGGTTAGTCTGATGATGTTGTCCTTGACAAAAAAAGGCCTCATTAAATAAAAATTTAAATTATTGGAGTATTGAAGTTTTTCTACAAATTAAACTAAGAAATTTTACACTTTACATTATAAAGGAATAATTGATAAACAACATTTATGATTGAACCTTTTTAAAGAATAGTTTTTGTTACAATATCCTTTATACTTTTAAAGAAATTAAGTATTGAAACAACTCAAATCACTTAAGTATGTAGGAAAATAAATCAGTTATTCTAAAAGAAAGCACTCTAGTGGTCGTTTTAAACAAACATCACTTCTATCATTTTTTCAGTCTTAGTGATTAACAATAGAACTTTATTAAAGACGTTATTTATAGGAACATACATTTGGTATCTTATTTAGGACAATATATACAATTATAATATTCATATAATATGAATTCTTTTGCATATTATTTTGAATTTCATGATAAATATATTTAGTTGATTGGATTTTGAGTCCATTTTTAGGTCTGTATTTTAGAAAATATAGGAATAAGTTATCTTCTTCTTCCATTATAAGACAATGTTAGCATATGTTTTGATTTTTTTGAAAGTGTTTACGTTCTTGAGCATGGACTGCTTGTATTTATAATATGGTTGGTACGATAATTTTTTATGTGTAGGGGCATATTTACTGGTTATGAATATTATTGTTTATAACTTTAATAATAGTATTTTTTTGTCTTATGATTATTTATTTTTTATTTCTTGTTACCTGCTAGTAGATGTCCTGTAGTAATGATTTATCTGTAAACTGGTAGACAATTATGATACTTTTGTCCTAATAGCTTATAAAACGATTAGTCAGATATATCTTTTGTTACTTTCAAATGATATTATGATTTATTTACGTGTGGAGCGATCCCTTAGTGAACAAACTTATAAATATAATTCCTAAGTATATTGCTAAAGAGAAATAAAACAGTCTGTGATATTGAAAATAGATACAGTCTCATTTCATTTAAACACAAGTAAACATTTGTAGATTAATTTTAATTAAAGTCAGTTAGTAGCAATTAAATATTAAAGGGACTGCATGTGCCATCAATCTGTACATGAAATTAAAGCTTAAAAAGATTTTGCAGATAAAACCTCATACATAACGGAGTTGAATATGTAAATAATTCAGTGTTTGTCACAGCTCTTAACGTTCGATTGGTATTCACAGTAGATTAGAGAATCACTAATACATGATAGGTGTTGTTTTGTTTCTTATGTGTGTATTTCAAAGTAAATCTTTCAATAATTTATGCAAATTTTTAGCTAAACAACATTTTGATACCTAGGAAATAATGAAACCTACATATTATGAGTTTTCGTTTTCAGAATGACGATATAATTTAGAAAATGCACGTCACTAAAAGTAATAAAGGATCTTACAGTAAATTCATAAAATTTTCTCTACATTATTAATATTACTCAATATAAATAGTGACGCAAAAGTATGAAATATTTTGTTTATATTATCATTCCTTGTTATTTTTCTTATAAACTAGTTTTATTACAGTTAAAAGAAGTGTTTCAGCTGTAATATATAAATTCTATATTTAATAAATTGAAATGTCTTTAGGCCTATCAAGGTTGGTAAGTGTCGTAGTTGAATAAATAAAAAATTGACAGGTTATTCAACATTATTTCATTTTAATATATAGGTAAGGTTTGAACATATTAAAAAGAAAACTTAATCTTAGAACTTAGGCTTAAGCGGCCGGTGTCATAACTAGAATCTACAATTTCCGGTGACAACCACGTCAAGGTACTATCTACAATATTTACAAGATGACCAGACGTTTCGCCCATACTGTGATGTGGCATCCTCAGTGGTGGAGTCTCAGAGAAACCACTGAGAATGCCACATCACAGTATGGGCGAAACGTCTGGTCATCTTGTAAATATTGTAGATAGTACCTTGACGCGGTTGTCACCGGAAATTGTAGATTCTAAAAAGAAAACTTATTCACACTTTCACAAACATTAATTAAAACTAGGCTTCTAGGTTCCAAGCTGGTACTTTTCCAATAGACCTTGTTTCAATTCCTTGTTTCAATAGACCACTTCAGGGCAATTCGATACAGAGTCGATAAATGTCCACTCGCCCTGAAAAGGTCCACTCCAACTTGGATAAAACGTTCAAGACAGCTTGTAACACAGGAGCTTTAGAAAGAAATGTAAAAAGTAACAATGGCAGGTATTTGATAAATTTAAATAAATATAATAAGTAACAGTGGCAGGTATTTGATAAATTTAAATAAATATAATAAGTAGCAGTGGCAGGTATTTAAAAAATTTAAATATTTAGCTATAAACCAGAATAATTAACATACTTGTTTAATGAATATCCTATAGGCGAACCAATCCAGAGCATAAACTGGAAACCAAGTTGTGCCTCTGTACTTATGCCCAAGCTGGACTTCTTGACACAGCAGGTCATTGTTTACAGTGTCAAAAGCCTTTAAATCAAAGAAAAGTTCTAATGAACCCTTCCCATTGTTCAGTTCTTTCACTACATGATTCTATATAGAGATTATGGCGGTAGTTGTTCTTTTATTCTTTGTAAATCCACGTTGATTTGCAGATATTATATTGTGTGACTCCAAAAGTTTTAATATTCTAGAAAAAGTTACTTTCTCAAATAGTTTGGATATTGTAGAAGTTATTACTATAGGCATTGATTTTATACACAAATAGATTTCCCATCCAATGTTAAATTTTGAGTCTCAAATTATCAGCTGTTTTTGTGGTCCATTGTGGAGCGCTAGTGTAGTCCCATTAAATGTAATGCAGTTTAAGCCAGCTGTGGTTGCGGGCCACACAAACTAAAAAAATTACTGGCACAGATATTCCTATTGGATGGTTTATCTATTGTAGGTGTATATAATCAATGCTATAGGTCTATAGTTATCACAACATTCCTCATAACCCTTTTTTAAAAGAGGTCTGCCCAATGACAGTTTTATTGCCTTAGTAAAGGAACCAGTAGAAAATAAATTATTTAATATATGGATCAATGGTACTGTTAGCTGATCAACTAGTCGGTCAAAACCAGCTGACTTCTTGTTTTTTAGTCCTAAAATTAATTGTTTTATATCTTCTTTGGGTGTAGGGAATAGAAATAGCGAGAATCGTCCTCAACTTATAGTTCGAAGATGTGCTTTTGCTACAAACAGTTGATTTTTGACTCTGAAGGCATTAACTCACCCCAAAACCTTGACCTTGACAATATATTTACAGTACAAAAAAGCCAAACAAACAATACAACTTATTAATACTAAATACTAATACGGTAAAATGTATTTTGATTTTGAATATATGTGGATTTAGAAGCGAAACACTTTTAATCTTTAGTCCTATTCAAGTATATGATTAAGCATTAATGATATCTCTCATTTTCAAAATCAATACTGTGGCCTAGAAGAGACAACTATTACTTTGACATCCACATGGGTATTGCAACTAACTATAACAGAAGATTTGTGTTTTTAGAACTGTATATATTTTATTGCTATTCCATAATCGTTTTGTTTCCTAAATTATAATGGTATATTTGTGATTTTATTATAAATATCTTAATTTTGATGTATTAGTTCAGTTCTAAACTATTTTTAAAGGTTATCCCCTTAATATAGTATTTTCCTATATATGATTGTAAATTTGTGTCCGGGTAAAGAAACCTTTCAATTACTAATAGCTTTCATAATTTACTTTTTAAATTTTGGCATCTTTTTTTCATTTGGAGTGGAGAAAAAAACAATAAAACAATTTATTTGATTGTTTTATAGTTATTATGTTTTTCTAAATTTGACAGTACATTGATATTAACAGTTTTATATTTTTAATATCAAATTAAAGTAACAAAGTTGTTGTGTACAAAGTTTATATTACTCCTTTTTTACCAATACCTTAAATGTTGTATGTTTTTCAATAAAAAAATCAGATAAATGGGAAGTATTTGTTATGCGTGCCTGTTTAGTTCTGAGAATTTTACTCTTGTTATTTTGAAAGTAGGTAAAATAACTGAACTTTTGCAAGTTTCATATAATGGACCATTGTTGGCCTAAACGCCCACGATCCTGCTAATGAGTAAAAAAGTCAGTATTTGTAAATTTTTCCTTTTGTCATCAGTCCTCATAAGCAAAAATTAGCAAATCCATTAAAACTACAGGTGTACTTGACCACCAGTAACATAATTGTATGTTTTATAAAAGGCCTTCTTCCCATTAATCGCACTTTAATACAACTACTTTACGGATAGTGGTGTTTTAAATATGAAGAAGTTACGCTAATATTTTTCCATATTTTAACAGTAACATTAAATAGCATGATTAGAAATGGTATTTAAAAAGTAGGAATTAACTATAAAGCCATTAATTATGAAGCCACAAATAAATGACCCTCAATGTAAATGTTAATTTCTCACTAATTATGAAATAGTGTTTCAAATCAATTAGACACTAATTACATCGGTTGATATCTAACATCCTCAATTTTTGTTTGGTTACCTACACAGAAATAAATGCTTATATATTTATTTAATTTATTAAATGGCCAATTGACCAACTACTGGACGACGACAGACATCTGGAAAACTAAACTCACTGCCTCAATATTTCACCTATCAACGTTGAACAGTTATTTAACATATAAACATTGCAAAGTGTGTCCAGTTTAGCTGTGCATGTACGTGGGTTGTTCTTTAAGGCTGAATTGGTTCACATAAAAATAAATTAGACATACTGTCTGGAGTCCCATTATGTTGTACATCAAACAATTCTCGTACTGTAGTAAATGTTCTCGTACTGTAGTAAATGTCCTCGTACTGTAGTAAATGTTCTCGTACTGTTGTAAATGTCCTCGTACTGTAGTAAATGTTCTCGTACTGTAGTAAATGTTCTCGTACTGTACTAAATGTCCTCGTACTGTAGTAAATGTTCTCGTACTGTTGTAAATGTCCTCGTACTGTAGTAAATGTTCTCGTACTGTACTAAATGTCCTCGTACTGTAGTAAATGTTCTCGTACTGTTGTAAATGTCCTCGTACTGTAGTAAATGTTCTCGTACTGTAGTAAATGTTCTCGTACTGTAGTAAATGTTCTCGTACTGTAGTAAATGTTCTCGTACTGTAGTAAATGTCCTTGTACTGTAGTAAATGTTCTCGTACTGTATTAAATGTTTTCGTACTGTTTTAAATGTCCTCGTTTTGTAGTAAATGTTTTCGTACTGTAGTAAATGTTCTCGTACTGTTGTAAATGTCCTCGTACTGTAGTAAATGTCCTCGTACTGTATTAAATGTTCTCGTACAGTATTAAATGTTATCGTACTGTTGTAAATGTTCTCGTACTCTAGTAAATGTTCTCGTACTGTAGTAAATGTTCTCGTACTGTAGTAAATGTTCTCATAATGTAGTAAATGGTCTCGTACTGTTGTAAATGTTCTCTTACTGTAGTAAATGTTCTCGTACTGTAGTAAATGTCCTCTTACTGTAGTAAATGTCCTCGTACTGTAGTAAATGTTCTCGTACTTTAGTAAATGTTCTCGTACTGTAATAAATGTTCTCGTACTGTAGTAAATGTTCTCGTACTGTATTAAATGTTCTCGTACTGTAGTAAATGTTCTCGTACTGTTGTAAATGTTCTCGTACTGTAATAAATGTTCTCGTACTGTTGTAAATGTTCTCGTACTGTAGTAAATGTTGGGTAAATCTTATGTGTAGTGATGCAATAACTATTATTATATTGATTAAGTATGTCTGCTGTAAATATACTAATAGTGAGTAACAATAGTGTAATGTCGTTTGAAGAAATTAGTTAGCTAGGTTTGTTGATGTCGGTGATAGTGAGACACCTTCTTCGCATACACCACGCAGTGGTCGGCGCTTCTGATAACAAAACTGTTGAGGAAATTGTTCACGGGCTTCAATCCGGGGAAGATATCACTAAAGTTATCTTTACTATTGTTAACTATTAACCTATAAAATGATGAAATGGGAAGTATAAAATGTCATTGATTAAAAGGCCACTAAAACAAAGGCTGTACGAAATATCTTTAAGTTTTTGAGGAAAAAACACTTAATGTCTTTCAAACACACGTGATACAGTAATATCACGTGTATTTGAGGAAGATTCAGGTGATTTGAATATATTTAATGCTTTACGTATATTTGGATATTAATAGTTTCAAAACACTTCATTCTTAATAAATAAATATATATATATATATATATTTTTTTTAACTAATAGCTCTTTGTAGTTTTTAGTTACAGTCATAAAAGGTTATTTAGAAATTACCAATATCGTTTGAAATTGTGGCGTTCACATTTCATTATAAATATCACTGACTATAGTCAGCAAGGCGCAGACAAGCTTATTGTAAGGCCTGTCAATGAAGGTAGCGAATTCAATCAAGCAGATTAATCTCGCTTTAGTCATGGAAATGAGTGGGGTCTGAATTACCATACAATCAGAGCTCTGGAGGGCACATAGTACTGACTCACTTGACTTGTCATCGATCTTTAAAAACTGAGAACATTTTGAAATACCTCTAATAACTGGCAATACAAGTAGTGAAGTTACTCTTTTGTTTATTAAAACACTTAATTTTGGACGTCAAAATTATAAGGGAAAAGTAATAGTATCAGAGAAATATATTAAAATAATGCCTGAATGGTTTATGCAAAATGAAAAGCTTAAGTAAAAAATGCATTACAAGACACAAACCTCAAAAGTCAACAAATTAAAAACTCTTTTAAAACATGATACTATTATGATATGTTTTATTAGGAGTGTTTTATTATATGGAGCAGACGAATGGACTCTTAGGAAAGAAGACGAGAAGACATTGGAAGACCTATTTAGGTTGGAAAGATGAAGAGTGCGAAATGAAGAAGTAATGAGGAGAGTGGGCGAACAAAGAGGAATACTGAAAAACTATGAGAAGAAGAAAAGTGAACCGGATGGGACACGTGATGAGAGAAGAGATCCTATTCAGAACAGCTATAGAAAGAAAAGTTAGGAGAAAGGGAAGAAGAAGATATCAGATGGTAGACAGTTAGGTTCGGGGGAAGTATGAAACAACAAAAACTTGCTCAAAACAGAGAAGTTTGACGGGTGGCTGCAGCAGGACCTGCCTGAGGGCAAAAACACTCTGGATGACGTATTATGTTACTTGTATCATTACAAAAACGTTAATAATATGTATTGTTGCTGGTTATACTGAGAAAATAACAATAAAAGAGAGAAAACTCCTAGAGGATTAGAAGGATTGATTTCACTATTTTTCTGGTCTGAAATAAAAGGTTGAATTAAACTAAATAAAAAAAGAATAAACTAAATAGTTTATCATTTTAAGGAATAATAAATAAATGTAGGCTCAATCATAGTAATAACCAAATAAGGTATTGAGAATTTATTTTCTCTTAGCTCCTTTTTTTTAGCTTATTTGGCTCTCCAATGTGGTCTTATTACAAAAATACGTTTGTATTTGTCATACCATGACCCATAACTTTATTATATTGAGATATTTCTAGTTATAGTTTTCAATACAATCCATATCCCTGAAAATGTCATAGGGACTAATAATCAATTAATTACTCTTTTATTTAAACTAAAAGTAATGATCTGGGATATCTTCCCCTATTAATGCAAACTTAATAGGAGCTTTGAAAATATAAAGTTTTCCTATCCAGGAAACCTTTTAATTGTAATTTATCTGCCTAAGAATTGTGTGTACAGAGATCAGTTACTTGGAACTCAGGTCAGTCCCCTATCTTGATTACAAATGGTCAACACACCAAGCCTTCACATAGCCAATATCATATCTTAGTCTGATTATAGTTAAGATAACCTAAATAATATTAGTCTAAATCACTGGATCTACATCATAACTATTGTGGTCTGAAATAAATTATAATTGTATCATAATGTGTAATACTACAACAAATACGATCCTTTTAATAATATTCATAATCAGAGTTATTATAAACTTTGATCACCAATATACATTATCATTAATATTGTAAATTTAGGAATATCAATTTTGAAAAATAACATTCATTATAACATACTGCGAAATAATTTTAGAATATACAAAGTTTAAGTTACATTTTAGATATCTTCTACGTATGGTATTTTAAAAGCTATTCTGACAAAATGTTTTATAAATATAATTAAAGTAATTTAATTAGACAACTCAATCTTAAATCTTATGCTTAAGTGGTTGATGTCATAAATAGAATATATATTTTCTAGTGACAACCACGTCAATGAGCTATCTACACTATTTACAAGATAACCAGACGTTTTATTCGAGAATACATGCTGTGATGCTGAGACAGAGATATCACTGAGGATGACACATTGCAGCATGAGAGAAACGTCTGGTTATCTTGTAAATAGTGTAGATAGCACATTGATGCGGTTGTCACCAGAAAATGTAGATTCCAGCTGATTAGACCAAACACTAATGTTGGGCAAGCCGGTGGCTGAGCGGTCTCAGGACTTTGAACTTGGGTTAGAGATAGCGCTAGTTCAAATCCGGCCTAGACTGGAAGATTTATCAGTGATATTCACCTTCTACTGTACTGGTTCGCCCCCTTACTCTGAATACGTTCCTCGTACAGATCAATAGTCGATGAAGAATGGGCAGAGTAAGGTTAAGAAGGAGATCGACCTGTCCTAAAAAAGCACTCTTAACTTCAATACTAGGGCTTATAGGTTCAAAGTGGTAATGGGACTCCCAAGTCATAATATGGTGGTAGTGGCTCTCTTGTCCGCCCACGTTCACATAGACAAATACAGTGATAAAAACCCTCCTACCAACCTATTCATATACAGTGGTAATTTCTAACTACTACTATTGTAATACTAATAATCAGAGTAATTTCCTACTAATAATATTAAAATTGTTCTTTATTCAAAGTCAGTTTAATTTTTTTTACTGAGTGAAAAAGAAGAAAAAACTAAGAAAATGTTATTATTATTAGTAGGAAATACCTATGGTAAATGTAATTAATATTATTACTACAATTTTAAAGTTTATATAATACATCTCGCAGATTACGATTGTTTTAAAGTTAACATAATTGTTCGCAGTACTGTAACCCAGGTACTTGGAGATTAGGAGTTGAGGGGATTGTAGACGATATTCGGTCCTCCTATTTGACATGATGATCAAATGACCGTCAATGAGCGAAAGCCCGTAAGATGACGTTTACTGTTGAACCTGGAATCAACCTCAATGAAGAACTAGGTCCTCAGTTGTCATGCTAGTTGTCCTTGTGCCCACGTGCCCTATACAGGATGTCCGGTATTACTTGGGCAAGCCTTGCACGTTCATAAACAAACAGATGCTTTATGGACACGAACAGATGCTATAAGTTCCACATGAGTCATCGCAACTTCACCGAGGTGATCATTACGTTGTTATTCAATGGTTTCAGTCGTATAAAACAATTACTAACAGCTAACTACTAATTATGTGGTGTAAGGAAACATCCTGCTATGAGTCACTCTTCACAAGTGAATATTTACTTTGTAGATAATAGTCAGCAATGTTCGATTGTAATGCTCCAATAGTTTAAATAGTTTTACTAACAAAGGAAATAACAACAATGATTTACTTTAATACTAGTATTGTTAAACAGATACCAAGATTGTTTGCTAAGTTGGTACTATGGTCTGTTAGGATAAAATGTAATAAAACACACTTCTTTATTAGTGGTTTTCATAAAAACTATGACGTATAACTCAGTAATAAAACATTCTAGTTTTATAAAATTAATTGCACATAGCTGACATCTTATTGTTTTTGGCTACCGTTTGTTACTATTTCTGTTGTAATAAACTGATAAGCTTGGTTTTTATGTGATATTTCACGTTACAACCTATAATAGTATACCATATTTAATTGTTTAAATATGTATTTAACAATGTCCCTTGTGTGTTATTATTACTGGTACTTAGTACCGGTGTTGTCATTTGTGTGGGAGAAGAGAAGAATTACTCTCTCTTCTCAAGACCCGAGCTGCCTGCTTGCCTCGAGCCATCATGTTCGTTTCGAACACCCCTTAACATTCTATCCTAGGCTAAAGAGCCTTCCTAGTGGATTACAACAGCCGTAGCTCCCTGATAAACC
Source organism: Stictocephala bisonia (assembly GCA_035578905.1). Taxonomy (NCBI): domain Eukaryota; kingdom Metazoa; phylum Arthropoda; class Insecta; order Hemiptera; family Membracidae; genus Stictocephala; species Stictocephala bisonia. Next base: position 52,065 of record JAQJVL010000763.1, on the reverse strand, counting down.
TTTACGATCCTGACTCAATGGACTCGTTGTTTCGAAAGTTTGATTTTGAAGTAAGGTTCTTTGCTTAGAATAATTAATTTATAGAGGAGAATTAATTGTTCAAACATATGTTGTAAGAACATGTGTGCAAGAGTAAAAGTGATGTCCTAACTTCACGTCAGAATACTAACCAGTTGAACTGTAAGCCTAGCAACATTTTACACACTATTTAACCTCGCTTAAAATTGTTAGAATATAAATTCTAAAAAATGTATATGAGAGATATTCTCTACATATAATAGACATATTGGTGGGGGGGGGGGGGTTAATAATAATCCATTGAAAAATGTCTAATACAAAATAAAATAATTAGACTCACTGCGGGATCTCCATAGAACGATGCAAGCAAGGCACATTTCCGAAATCTATGATTCATCCTCTGACATCGTATTAATTATTTAAATTTATTCTTTAAAGTTAATCAACAATTAACAAATAAGAGGTTCAACTTGAAGTATTTATTACTATAATATATAAATATAAGTTATGTATTTATACATTTCGAGTCGATTTCGAAAGTCATACCACAGATATAATTTTGGCTGAGAAGTGATGTCTTAAACAGTATTTCTTTACTTTCAAAATGGTAGTGAATGCATTGTGACATTTGATGGTAAACGATGATATTGTCATTGTTGAGGGGGTAAGTGTTAAGGTCACACGTTATCCCTTCCCCGGGGGTAATCTCTACGATAATCTTACTTTCAAAGATCAAGTGTTTGGGAGACAAAACATTCGGATCTACTTAAGGTGAACTTGGAAAATAAACTGTGTTTATGCCTTTTTACATTATGTTCACTTTAAATACATATGTTGATTTACATCTGTATTAATAGTATTGTGTGTAATTTTAAATATTTTTTTAATATATACACGTAATAATTTTTCAAAGATTTGTAGTTTTGTTAGTCAACTCATAAATTTTATTAATAAACTCACTAATCCTTGAGATACAAAATCCATCCGAATGTATAATCATCCTCAATTTAATTTTCTTGATATACGTATGTACATTATAATTTTCTTTCTTTTTTTAAAGATTCTTGACATATTTAGAGTATAGAAAAACTCAAACTGGCATTTATATTACGAATCATTTTAAAATTGGTCTACTAATAAAAATTACATTTGTCTTACATTATGTATTTTACTGAAGCCAGTGGCTTATATTTAAGTCAATAATAATTACATCTAAAAGCCTACAATATTAACTTATTGCAAAAATGTATTGTAATTTAGTTCATGGAAATGTAGTTTCTGTTCGTTTTGGTATCTATAACTAATTTAGTACGAGGATGAAACCATAGCGACATTATGTGCCAACTAGTTCTGTTAGTCGATACACTATGGGAACTCCTCATAAGAATGTGTAATTATCGCAGATGAACCCATAGCGACATTATGTGCCAACTAGTTCTGTTAGTCGATACACTATGGGAACTCCTCATAAGAATGTGTAATTATCGCAGATGAACCCATAGCGACATTATGTGCCGACTAGTTCTGTTAGTCAATACACGATGGGAACTCCTCATAAGAATGTGTAATTATCGCAGATGAACCCATAGCGACATTATGTGTCAACTAGTTCTGTTAGTCGATACACTATGGGAACTCCTCATAAGAATGTGTAATTATCGCAGATGAACCCATAGCGACATTATGTGCCGACTAGTTCTGTTAGTCAATACACGATGGGAACTCCTCATAAGAATGTGTAATTATCGCAGATGAACCCATAGTGACATTATGAAATACACTATGGAAACTTCTCATAAGAATGTGTAATTATCGCAGATGAACCCATAGCGATATTATGTGCCGACTGGTTCTGTTAGTCGATACACTATGGAAACTCCTCATAAGAATGTGTAATTATCGCAGATGAACCCATAGCGACATTATGTGCCGACTAGTTCTGTTAGTCGATACACTATGGAAACTCCTCATAAGAATGTGTAAATATCGCAGATGAACCCATAGCGACATTATGTGCCGACTAGTTCTGTTAGTCAATACACTATGAGAAGTCCTCATAAAAATATGTAATGATCGCGGATGAACCCATAGCGACATTATGTGCCGAGTAGTTCTGTTAGTCAATACATTATGGGAACTCCTCATAAGAATATGTAATTATCGCGGATGAACCCATAGCGTCATTATGTGTGGACTAGTTCTGTTAGTCAATACACTATGGGAACTCCTCATAAGAATGTGTAATTATCGCAGATGAACCCATAGCGACATTATAAGCGACTAGTTCTGTTAGTCAATACACTATGGAAACTCCTCATAAAAATATGTAATGATCGCGGATGATCCCATAGTGACATTATGTGCCGACTAGTTCTGTTAGACAATACACTATGAGAAGTCCTCATACGAATGTCTAATTATCGCGGCTGAACCCGTAGCGACATTATGTGCCGAGTAGTTCTGTTAGTCAATACACTATGAGAAGTCCTCATAAAAATATGTAATGATCGCGGATGAACCCATAGCGTCTTTATGTGCGGACTAGTTCTGTTAGTCAATACATTATGGGAACTCCTCATAAGAATATGTAATCATCGCGGATGAACCCATAGCGTCATTATGTGTGGACTAGTTCTGTTAGTCAATACACTATGGGAACTCCTCATATGAATGTCTAATCATTGCAGATGAACCTCTAAAAGTGAAACCTAGTATTTCATAGTATTGAGAATTTGCTCACAGCGATGTTCAATACCAAAGCGTTTACAGTTACTTGGCATTCTAGAATTCAATAGAATACTTTAATAGCCTACCCCATACTTTACTTACAGAATATCACCAGTAGCAATTGTCATTAATTATAATCATTCATCATATATCCATATTTAGTAAATTAATTAAAAATCTAAAATTAAAAGTGCAAATTCGTTTAACTACCACGATTTACAATCAATATTTTTTACCAGTGATATGTGTTTTAAATACCATTAAAAATATTGAAGTAAAGTAACACCATTTTTAGACTCTCTAGTTTTCAGGCAATATAATAGATAAAATTACAAATGTGGCAAGTAAGACGTGAACTACCGCAGCAACTGTCACAGTGGTTGGACTAACTAGTCACTGTGAGTACAGTACTCTTCTCATGACCCATTCCACAATTAATTGTCTTTTAACTAACGCATTGCCCAGCATCTACTCAATTGTTTATTTATTACATGAATGTCTGAGAGCGCCGTCTCTAGTTTAGCTATTGTCGTATTCTAGTTATTCTCTTGGTGTTACTGCAAGAGCCACATCACAAAATGTATCACCTTGTGAACACTATATGTAGTTCTTTTAATCAACGAAATTATATTTTAAAACTGTTTCATCATTAATAATAAAAATTGACCGGCAGTAAATGTTATGTTTATTTTTACTAGCCCTTTTATTTGCAATAGTATTTAATAGTTTTTAATCTTAAGTTTTAATTACAAGTAGGTGCATTAATGTTATCATATGATTAATAAGGGATTGTAAAATAACACGAAATTTACTATATCAGTTAAATATAACAAATAGTAAAATACATATCTGATTGATAAACCATCTATTGCATAATACACAACTTTTAAAAGTCTTGGCAACGTTTTTTTGGCAACACAGTATTCTTGGCAAAAATAGTTTTTTTTGTCATATTGACTATATTTAATTTAAAGTATGAATCAGAGATATTTATTAAAATGCAAATATTCATTTTAGGCACCAAACTGTATAGCCTACAATCAATTTATTCTGTTTAAAGTTGAGTTTTTTAAAGAAACTCATTAAGAAATATTTGGTCCATGTTATGAAATATATTAGTGAAAATATTAGGCCTATATATTTATTTATAAGTATGAGTGATTGTTTCAACATCGAAGTGTTCAATATTTAGTTTTCTCTACTTGTAATCTTTTTAGAATTCTTAGTATTACTTTCTTAGAATTTACTTTCTTGTTGTATTTTTGTTATTTATTACTTAATTTATTAAAATAATTCATTGACATACATGTATACGGTACATGTATGGGTATTGGCCCACCCTCCCACCCTTATATTTACAGTGGTATTGAACCACCCTCCCACCCAAACATGTACAGTGATATTGGCCCACCCTCCCACCTGTACATGTACAGTGGTATTGAACCACCCTGCCACCCAATAAATAGTAAATATGACTTACTTTAAGCATTCTGGGATGTTTTCCATTAATTCACTAAAACTAATTTTTTTTGTTTCCGTTAATTCACTACCGTTTGATAAATATTCTATTGCTCTAAAAACTGTTCCACAATCATTTTTACGTCCACTGTGGTATTCTTTATCCGCTAGGAATCCGATATCACTGGCCTTATCGTATCGCTTTCCAAGAACTTACACATGTCAGTCATTGGCTTTACCAGATTGTGATCAACTTTGGTTGCCACCTAACCTGACCTGACCTGACCTATTCTAACCTAGCCTAACCGTAATTACTAAAACCTAGCCTCTGTAGTAACGGAAAAGTATTGGTAGTGAACTAACGGAAAAGGTCCGCATTCTGTTTTCCTCTAGCCATAATTATTATTAGATAGAATAATATCACCTATAATGAATTGTTACTAATGCATGGAAAGTGATAAAATATAATAACTCAGTTAATTATAAATAATATATAAATTATAACAATTTTAATAGATCGAATTATGGGAATTTGGATCCACAATGAAACAAGCATTGGCCTATGTTGAGAGTGGGGAAAAGCATCTACAAGTTTTCTCCTAATTGGTTTTGGTCTTAAAGATCGTTCTCATGAGCAGAAGCTTAAGTCAGGGGAATAACCTCGACGCCAACGAGCTGAATAAAAATTGTCTGAATATTTGGCATCCAAGATCAGGAAAAGGTTATTCATTTCAGCCCAGTCAGCAAGCTTTCTGCCATTCCCGTCGTCATTGTTGTAACTCCATTTGCTATGGTGACTGTGAAAGGCCCCCACATAGAGGACAAGGTGTTCAAAATACAAACACAAATTATTATTTGTAAGAGAAATACTAACAAGATAAACAAACTTTAAATTTTTGTAAATGATTGGTATACGGATAGTAAGTCGTTTGCTTTGGCAATACTATGATTGGCTTTGATCGGCAATGCTATTGATTTTATAATTACAAAAAAGTAATAATAAATTCAAGGATGATAATAATTTTAATTATTTTCATAGTCTGATCATCATCCTTATGTTACTATGGGGACCTTTATAGATTTCATAAAATCAAAATATTAACTAAGAATCAAACAACACATGAAAAATTAACTAAGATGTACCAAATGTCAGATAGAAATAGTTTGTGTAATGAAAGTTTTAAAATAATATAACAGCTATAACAATATTATTTCCAAATTTACTTTGTAAATCTTCTTTGAGGTAACTTAAAATATGAAAAATAAAGAAGATTGCTTAGGAATATAAATATATTTTATGAAGAATGCTAAAAATAATATGAACACAACCAAACATAATAAAAGTAACTATGTAGGGAGATTAGTTTATTTATTCAATTAAAAAACTGAGTTTGTTAGTTGTTATATATAACTTATTGTTCACACCAACTGAAATATATGGTTTTTCGGGATAATTTATCTGTAAGAAATTGCATTCATTTACGTACGTAAACGTGAATATGTATTAAGGAATGTATTGTATACAAGGATGTTGATATTAGTATATCACATTTCTCACTTAAGTGACTAAGCCTTATTAAGCATATTTTGAAACATATACCTTTTCAATGTGTTAACCAACTTGGTTATAATTGCTAATCATATATTAAATAATACACAGAATATAAAAAAATTCTGACTGTGAAGTTTTCTACAAATTCTTAATAACTTTAATATAACGTTTTATCTAACTGAAAGTAAATGAACCAAATTACTCAAATATAAATTAAAATGAACACTCCTAACCGTTACTAAACAATTTATATCTAAAGTATTACTGTTGATACTGTTGATTCCGGGACGCTCAATCCTGGAACAATAAACATGACACAAGAAAAGCCTGGTAACAACAAACAACTTCGGTGAGTTGTTTTCAAGTGAACTGTAATCTGCTTAGGCTCACTGATCTCTGTTCCCAGGTTTTTAATACTTTTTCTTTTTAAAGCGATCTTTGAAGTAGTTTTTTCAACTACTATTTTATTAAATCTAAATTTGTTTATTTACAAAACTTAATGAATGATTGTTTTTAATAGAAAATACTCATTCAGTGTTAAGTACAATCAATTACTTTTTAATATTGTAAGCCCATATAAAGTAAAAATCAGCCTACTTTGATCAAACCCGTGTGTTAATCTCTTACGCACTTAAATTATATAAATTTTTTTGTAATTTTAATAGTTGATACAAAAAACTGCATGCATTTTTAATTTAATTTTAATACCGTAGAGCTATCAACCTATCAACTATAAAAACATTTTCAGTATACTATTGCATCATATTTTTTTTAAATTAACTAAGCCATATTTCTATTATTATTTTAAAAGAGTACCTGAAATAATCCTATTTATAATTAAGATATCAATACATTAATCATAATTTTTGTGTTGTGTAGTTGGTAAAAGCCCAGCAGCATAAACTAGAGGTTTTTAGTTGGTAATTCTGCACTATTACTTAGTCATCTTCAAATCGTTTCATACTTTAATAAAACATTTTTGGGATACTTAATATCAATATCTAGTAAAAATTTGGTGTCAGAAACATAAAGTAAGTATCATTAGTGATACATTAATATACACCGAGGCCGCCCATATACATCGCGCCGCAGCAGTTATGGTTAGGTTAGGTTATCATAGCCTATTGTAGAATATGTTTTTACAAATTCTGCTGACTGAAAAGCTGTCTGCGACAGTGAAAACACGTTATTGAAGGTTCATTCTACAATATAATAGGCCTAACCTAACGTAACCATAACTGCCGCGGCACGATGTGTCCAAAATGTCAGTGATAGCGTGAGGAGTTTAAACCTTCTTATCATTTTGCAATGTGAATGATGACTTTCCAACACTTTATTTTCATTTTTCTAACTAAGTGATGACACTACCACATCATCATATAAAAATATGAAAAGAATTGAAGTTGACTAAGTAATAGTGCAAAATTGCCTGTTAGTTAAGTTACACTCAGAGTCAAAACATAATTTTGAAGGGATCAGCTGATAAGCACTAACTGCTCTTTTGGCTATGATAAAATTAAAAACACATGTATTAAGCCGCGTCAGTAGACAACAGCTTGATGCTCGTCCAGCGCTTAGCCAATTGAAGGCGTAAAGACAGCTGACTGAGGTAAGGTTGTCAAATCGCCATCACCAGGTGACAGATTTATGCCATCCTAGGCAATAATCCCGAACCGTGATGAGTGCGTTTCCTGCGACAAAGACTGGCTGAACAAATAGGCAACACTGGAGCCGAACCATACCGATAATTGCTGAAACCTGTCACCACTACGCTTCGGTTCGTAGTTCAACTATAGTGAAACATATAAAAAAGGCAACACTGGAGCCGAACCATACCGATAATTGCTGAACCCTGTCACCAGTACGCTTCGGTTCTTAGTTCAACTATAGTGAAACATATAAAAAAGGCAACACTGGAGCCGAACCATACCGATAATTGCTGAACCCTGTCACCAGAACGCTTCGGTTCTTAGTTCAACTAAAGTGAAACATATAAAAAAGTAGTCACCCTTAATTCATAAAACTAGGTTTGTTCATACATACTGTGGAAACACCATAATATAAACATCATAATGGAAACACCATAATGGAAACATCATAATGGAAACACTATAATGCAAACATCATATCGATTACTGGTATTTAAGGAATAAATAAAAAGACATCTTTAATGGCAATAGGCCCGAAGTATATTAAACAATAAATTTGCTTAATAATCAGGGCATTAGCTTTAGATATTTTTATTCCAAATATTTATTGTTATATTAAAATAATATATACATATATTCAAACTTTTCTAATTATTATTCAAATTTAATTTATTGGTATAGTTACTAAATAAGTAATATAAACTCAACTCTCATAACTACATCAATTGATAATCAATAAAACTCTAAATGTTTTAGAGATCAATCAATAGTGAACTTAATTAAAATTTGATTAAAGCCCTCAATTTTCAGTGTAGCTTTAGAAAACTAATTCACAGTAATGGGTAGATTGGAAAATATTTAAAAAATCACCAAGATCTGTAGGAGGAATATGAAACTATCTTTTTTAGTTTAATTTACAGTTAATTTATATGTATGAATTTATTTTAGATTAATTAAGATGCTATATAATCAGGTGTAGTATAGCTTTTCATCAGAAGTTATCTTCTTCCATACATTGTTTACTGAATTAATTACATTTTTACGACTATCTAATCTTAAATATTTAATAAATCTTTCAGTAATTACCATTCATTACTTGATATTTTGATTAAAATTTATAATAATAATTTCAGTGTCTGCTTTCGATTGTTTGAGCAGATTTCAAACATTATACTAAATTAAAATAGAGTGCTGGTGTTATCCACTTAGTGAACACGTATATATCTAGAGGACATAATCATCCTTCACTTAAACTCTATACTTGTGTAACCATTTAATCTAATCCAAGATACTGATCAAACATAGAGTGCTGGTGTTATCCACTTAGTGAACACGTGTATCTCTAGAGGACATAATCACCCTTCACTTAAACTCTATACTTGTGTAACCATTTAATCTAATCCACGATACTGATCAAACATAGAGTGCTGGTGTTATCCACTTAGTGATGTACCGGGTCTTTTGACCGGTACATTTCGTTTTTTTTTTTTTTTGTCGTTGGCTGCCGGGCTGCCTGAGATCGCTCATGCCCTGCGATTCGCGTAATTTGGTGTCCGTTGGCCCGGATCCGTTCGTTCCTGGGTCCAGCTTCGGTCAGGTTGGCCTGTCTGTTCAGTTGTCTTGTGCTGCCTGCAGAATTTCGTTATGATCGGCTAGACACACTAAAACGTAAGTGTTCATTTTGTAAGTTTTAATATCTAATCACCCTTTTGGTGAGAATATTTTGTTACAATAATATTAATCGTTCTTGCTTGTGTTTTCAGAGTTTTGTTAAATTTGTGTTCTTTGTCTAGATGTTTCTCAGACTAGGTTAAAGCCATGTGCTCAATGTTACAGTTTTACCAGTAATTGCTTTATTATATCTTGTTTTATTTTCAATTGTAATTCTGTATAATGTTTATTGAGCCTTTTTTCAGTTGGAGTTACCGATATATCATATTTTTGTTACTTGACAATAACCTAGCCTATCTTTAGTTTGATTTTCATGTTATAACATATTGCTCCTGTATCCATAGCCTAGTATTCAGTTTGTCATTTTTTTTTTTTTTTTGTTCCATATACGTAATTTATTCTTTGGTAATTTGTTAACTTGTAATTGGTTTTAAATCTGAGTTTGCCAACATAATTATTCATAGCCTAAAGTTAATCTTACATTCTCTAGTGTGCTTTAATCACGTACAATTTTGTCTGTTCCTGTTTTGTTGCCATTTCGGGTATTAGGGGTTATGTGTAGTATTTTTGTTGTGATGGCTGGACTGTTTTTAATGTGCTGTGTTTGGCCTTCCAGTCCAGGGTCCTCGAGTGGGACGTTCAGCCCTCAGCCTGCCGTCCGGTGGAATTTCATTCTTCCCCACTGCTAGCCTGGCCTGAGGACCATGTTGGAGCATAGAGTCGCCCGCTACCCTCTCTACATCTTGGGTAGAAGTCTTCTGTCCTCAGGTCAGTGCGTTCCATGTTTTCCCGGCGGCTGAGCTGGGGGTAGTGAATATATAAACAGTATATTTATTTATTTAACAATAAAAAAAAAAAGAATGAAAAAAAAATATCTAAAAAGGAAAAAGAAGGTATTCTCCACTAGGCCTAGGAACGGGCAATGAACTGAACATTTTCGTTGAACTTGAACACAGCCAAGTGATTTTTATTTTGGCCATATATTTTTTTTTAATAGTGCATACTTGTTAATATTTATTGTTATTTATCTTAGACTAGTTTATTTTTGTTGTTACATATTCTAAATTTTATCTCTGTTAGGCACTACTGTTAACTTTGTTTGTGAACCATTAGTATCCGTGATAGCTCAATATTAGGTATGTCTTCAGATTTTCTTTTATACTGTTAAATTATGGTACTAGTTATTTTTATGGTTAGGCCTAGTGTTAAAGTTGGTTAATGTTATTATTTATTTTTATGCTTTAGGCCTAGTGATTTAGTTATTTATTTATTTGTTTCGTGTTTGGTATTATTGATGTTGGGGGATAATAGAACGGTACCGTGTTATATATTTTTTTTAATTGTTTAATTTTTAAACTCACCAAAAGGGGATTATTGTACTTTTACGTAACTTCTAATTCGGAGCTGCCCAGGGATTCCGGCTTACTCCCTGGCCCGGTGGAATTATGGGATGTGGGCTAAATTGCCGGTTTAATTATTGTTTTCCAGACGTTTTCTAAATTTTCACTTTTATTTGGGGCCTAATAAATTGTCTTACGTTTTGGGTGTCTCTGGCTGGGCTGCAGATAGGCCATGTAGTTGTTAATTTGGTAATTTTGGTATTTGTTGAGTTTGTTGTTTTGTAGCTTTTGTGTATTATCTTGTTAATTTTAGGGTTATTATTGATTTAAGTGCGAATTAATATTGTGGCCTTCTGCCGTTTTGATTAATTAATATTTTCTGGTTTTCATGGTAATAAATTAGTTTTGCTCAGCTGCCGAGTTTTATTTTGACCCTCCAACTGCCACCCGTGACCCCATCGCTCGACTTGTTTTGAGCCATCCCCCGGTTGGCACGCTTACCAGCTTTGGTGGGGGGATGGGTCTCAGTGAACACGTGTATCTCTAGAGGACATAATCATCCTTCACTTAAACTCTATACTTGTGTAACCATTTAATCTAATCCACGATACTGATCAAACATAGAGTGCTGGTGTTATCCACTTAGGGAACACGTGTATCTCTAGAGGACATAATCATCCTTCACTTAAACTCTATACTTGAGTAACCATTTAATCTAATCCACGATACTGATCAAACATAGAGTGCTGGTGTTAGCCACTTAGTGAACACGTGTATCTCTAGAGGACATAATTATCCTTCACTTAAACTCTATACTTATGTAACCATTTAATCTAATCCACGATACTGATCAAACATAGAGTGCTGGTGTTAGCCACTTAGTGAACACGTGTATCTCTAGAGGACATAATCATCCTTCACTTAAACTCTATACATGTGTAACCATTTAATATAATCCACGATACTAATCAAACATAGAGTGCTGGTGTTAGCCACTTAGTGAACACGTGTATCTCTAGAGGACATAATCATCCTTCACTTAAACTCTATACATGTGTAACCATTTAATATAATCCACGATACTAATCAAACATAGAGTGCTGGTGTTACAAACTGAATAATTTACGTTTCACACCACAAGCTTGTCTGTGGTTCCAATTGAAATTGGCACTTATCAATTGATTCTCCTGTATATTTGATCAATATAATTAATCGGGCTTATCGCCTATTTTATGTAATAAATATATACTGTCAGGACACTAACAAAACTACAAATAAAAAATATTCTGCACGTTTTTACATAGTTATTTTCACCCTCCATTAACTTTACCCGCTACTTACCCATATAATAACTTGTACTACAACATTATTGTAACTATATTTTAACAGTGTTTACATTAACACTATCCACTGAGAACTTTTAATAATGTCAACATAACAAATTGGTTATTATTATTATTATCTAATTGTTTAAAATTCAAAATGATAGAAGAAATAGTTTAGGTTGAATTCTTGACGTAATATTAGAACTGAGATCTTTTATGATACAAACATTTTATTCTTTGATTTTACAAGAGTTTAGCTAAGAAAACGTTTTATTAGTAGAAAAATGGACTAAAAATACGTCCACCATCCGTTATCGAAATACAAGTAGATATCAAACTCACGTTCGTGGACTTATAATGAGAGTCATGGATTTTGGACCTAAGTCCCAATGGCATGAAAAGTAAAAGTCAGTCTCCACTACATAAGCGTGTCATTATCTTGGTGTTTATAGGCACATAAGTAGACAGGTTTTTATTTTAAATGTAATTAGTACCAAGAGATTATCTAATGGTATTTTTTTTTTTTTTTTTTTTTTTTTTTTTTAAATTAGGTACACTTTTAATCCTAATTTACTAATTACTAAAATTGGTTAATCACGTCGGAAGTTTAGTAAATATTATGATGCATATTAATTGAATCATCAATATTTTCGAATCATCGTACACTCTGACAGGTTCCAACCAAGGACCTATATATCCATTATGACTAGTTTAGGACTGGTTAATTCGTTTGATCAAGTGTTATTTGTGGGAACCAGTATCACTTTTTTTAAAGTTTTAAACTTTTTAAGTTATATTGCTAAAGTTACAGGTCTAAAACCATTATGACAGATAGAATAAGTAAAATAATTTAATTATGGAACAGAAAGAATTTTTGGACTGTATTATTATATTCAGTTATTTCCAGTGAGATATTTTTTAATACAGCAATTTTTTCACAATTCGTATTTTGCAAATTATATTGTTTATGAGTAAACAATATCGGACTATTTAAGAACAAAATGTTTTTAGATTCTTAGATATAAGAGGCTGATACAAATTTGTCCGTATTTTAAGGCGTGTGTGATTCATTACGTGAGTGTTGTCTGGTTACTAACTGAGTTCGACTGTTCGTCAGAAATGGAACTGAGGAACAGGGCAACTAAGAGACCTACAGCTTTGCATGGAACCCGAACCACGTAGTATTGGTCTGATATTTAGCTAATTGACAATCCAAATACTCACTTCTGTTCACTACACAACATCCAGACCATAAAATACTTGATCTGGATTTACGAAGCTTGCTTTATTAATTGCTTCTAGACAAATAGTCACAGCAGGATAATTCCCATTAACAATTAGTTAACATTTGTTTCATACATTTTTTAATGTTTGGATTAAATAGCTCTTAAACAATGTGAAAATTCAGGTGGGTTGGCTCTCCCAGGCTCTCTAGACAATTAGCCGCAGTAAACAAATTTGCATATTTATTGCGTTAGATTGCATCTCATCGTCAGAGTAAATTAACTTATTTTAAATTGCTAAGACTCCAAGTGCTACGAAAAGTGCATAAATTACTTCATATTTATTGTTTCTAATCTTCTACTAAGTTGACACTTAGATTTTTCCAGTATTTAACTCTGATGAAATGTTTTAATACTGAAATGAAGTAAATTTTATGCTGATATACGGAATCAGAAAATTTAGGAAAAGTAAACAAATCAACTACTTAAGAAAACCTACTAAATAACACAGGAAACATTCTAAAATGGATTGGAATTTTGGGCTTTTGGGAGAACTTTGGGATAAAAGGCTTGGAAATTCGGAATTTGTGGATGTACGTAAGTCCAATAAAATATTGAATAAGAGTTACTTGTTCATCCATAAAATAATTACCTATATTTATAAGGTTTTGAGTAATTATTTTTAAATCTAATATTAAAAAATAATAGTATCGTATGAAAACTGAAAACGTGTAATATAATTTTATCTAGTATTCTTGTTTTATAAATAGAATTTGATAAATTAGTTTTTAAGATAGGTAAGCTATACTGGTTTGTGTATAGTAAATGTGCATTGTAAATGTAAAATTTTACAATTGGTCGGTATTTTAGTTGTGATATTCCATCTTCATGAGCTAAAGGTTCCCAATCCGATCCAATCAGAGTCAAAACAAATTCAGCCGTTAACCATCGGTTGTTCATTTGCCATTGGGCTATTATATAATTATACGTTCTAAGAAATAGTCGGTCTTAATTTGTAGCAATGACTACATTCACTCATCTACACTTATCACATTCATTCGAAATCCATATTCGCCCATATCTTGTCGAATGGCGTCTAAAGAATATATGGACCTAAATAAAACTTTTTAATATGCAAAAAAATATATACTTTCACCACCATCCCCTTTGAAAATTCGTTTGAGAAGAATAAAAGTATTCTTTACTCACATATAACCATGTATTATAATGGTTGACTTATATGGATCCCAATATAAAAATATAGTAAGTAGATTGGTTTATAAATACCAGCAATTATATTGTTAAATGTTATATGTGTTAACGTAAGGAGCTCTCTCTAACACGTAAGAATATTTATTATGTTACAGTATAAAGTAATTTACAAGTATAACGAAACACAATCTTTCGTTTATTCCAACATTTTATGACGGTAGAAGAGATTTATGATTGCGTGTTACTGGAGTGGCCTGGGAGTAGCGTGACAAAAGGCTACACGACTATAACACGGCTGTAAGGCTTTGATTACGTAAAAAGCTGTAAAAAAACTCTCTGCTTTCAAAATAAGGGAAATGGACTACTTCAGAGAGAACCACAATAAAACGTATTTGTGCAGTTATATAATTGCAATATGCGTGTATATATATTGTGAGTGACCCTCACGTTTCTGTTTCATCAATATATTTTTTTTATTTTATACTTTTTTGGAAATGGTGGGTAATACCAATACGATAAGGTTTCAAGGCTCAAGGATGTGTGTTTTTTCTAAGTGTTTTTAAAAGTGGATAAGATATTATATGTGTAACTAAAACTTATTTACTTATTTACATATTCTATATAAAACTTTATAAAATAATACCTAAATTTATCAGTGCAAAAATCATATAATTGAATATAACTCTTTCATTTCTCTCTGATAAATCCGTGATATATATAAATTGATAAATTAGTTTTTAAGATAGGTAAGCTATACTGGTTTTTGTATAGTAAATGGTTGGTAAATGTAAATTTTTAGTAGTTTAGTTGTGTTAATATATATAGTTAAATACAATAATATATTTGTCTTTGTCAAAATATTTCTCGACTTTCACTGTTTGTGGATCTAAAAATAGCAAATTAGTAGTCGAATATTAATTTATATTAAAATAATAAATAATGACTGGAACACCGAAATGTTTAAATAACAAATAGATAAAAATAAACCCGTATATGGAGTATACATTTTCAACTACATTAATGAGGAAGTGATTTTGAAAAAGAAAAAAACTAAAAGTAGGTACATATCTCGAAAAGTACGTATCTTTACTCAAAATTAATAGCTAGTGTTTTATTCGTTTTTCACTTTTCACAAGAGATTTCATATTCCTATTCCGATACATCCCGAATGTCTTCATAACGACGCCTTTGACCCATTTTAGGTTATAAACACCATCAGACTTATTTGCCACCAGTACAGCGTAAGTATTCGTGCTAGTGATGCTTAGCTTTAGAGTGTATAGGACAAAATATAAATTTGCGGTAGTTCATATATTAATCAACAAAATCAATTAATAAACGTATCAATTAGTGTAATGTTGGAACATTCTCAGTAACTGGTTGCCAATTCTCAGTAACTGGTTGCTAATTGTAAGTAACTGGTTGCACATTCTCAGTAATGGTTGCCAATTCTCAGTAACTGGTTGCCAATTCTCAGTAAGTGGTTGCCAAGTAATGCTGGAAAAAAGAAATGAATACGACTTTGTCACTTTACAGACCTAAATCAAATAGAGGGTTAAAACAATTACTTACCATTAACACACTTGATAATTGCTATTTGAAGTTTGGATTTTACCAAAACACTGAAGTTCTGATCATGAATATTAATCCTAAACTTTAAATTAATCCCAAATGTATTCGTGTATATAATGATAGTTTACATTTCAAAAGTTTTCTCCATTAGTTTCATATTACCTCTAAACAATTGTTCCCTTTCTCGACATATTTACCCAAATGGTAAATTTGTTTATTTATTAATTTTTTTCAAACAAGATAATGATAATGTATCAATCTTGATATAAGTCTAAGTAATGTACCAAGCCACACTAAATGTATAGTTGGTGGAGCGGGTTTACCATTAGATTTGTATAAGTAGTCTATCTACAACTCACCAAACATTTATTTGTAATCCACTAATTATCATTACTAAAGCAAATATTTTTATAATTACTCTATTTAAAAGGGAAAAATCGGATTGTTCCTCTTAAAATAATATATTTGCAGTTAAATGAATACAATTGCATACTATACGTATTTTTAACGTTTGAGGGAAAAAAGACGAATAAAATATTTTTTACTGCTAATTACTTAATTCGTCCATACTGACATCTAAGTAGACGTCAAACATTTTAATTTTCGAACTAAACTGTTTCAATATGGACGATTAGTATACTACAAAAGAAAACTATACTTTAACTCGTCCAATCATAGTTAATTTCCATGTTTTCAGAATCAGGACTGCATGATAAAATATGGAACGTACCAATTGTAGTACACTACAATTGGTACGTTCCATATTTACGTTGGTACGTAGTATATTAAAGGTACACTATTCAGTACCTTTAATATACTGAATATATAGTACATATTAAGGATATTGTGTATCAGTACCAATGCTCCTGGGGTCATAGTATTGAACCATGCAGTCTACATATGAATGGTCGCAATATGAATATCCTTTCCTATATTTAAATCCGAATGAATGTCTTCACATCATCAGTTTTTTCACTTTCAAAGGCCGTTCTGAGGTTTAATAACATCGATAATCCCTTCACCTCTTTCATTAAACAGTTGCAGATTTCCATCTTTATTAATTTAATTTTCAAAATAATGAAATAGAATTAAAGAATCCTTTATTTAAGGAATATATAAAAGATATTTTGATACAAAATATTCAAACATTTACAATTTTATAATTTTTATTTAAAATTTCTAAGTTTTTTTTCATTAGACTACAGAAAATCATTTATATAACTACTATTAAATAATAATGATAAATATTTATTTACCAAATCATACAATATACTAACAGAGGTACATAATCAATAATAGCTATATTAATAATAATATATATCGAACCTTAATAATAATAACTTAACTTTTTAAGTGAAGTACTTGTAACATTACGTCTCATAATATTTATAACGTAAAATAAATAAACGTAAAAATAGAAATTAAAAATAGTAGTCATTCTAATTATTTTTAAAACCGATCAAATATACATGTGTATTTCGCATATTTGAAAGATACAGTAATAAATATAATAGTATAGATCTGATTGCTAAATTATTCTTATGAATTGAAATAAAAAATAATAGAACTTGTGTTTCGGATGTAGAAAATAATATCGAAGAGGAAACTCACCACGCACCTTATACGTTGGCACTAAACAATTTACAAATCATGAATATGGATATGTAGATAGTCTACTAATTTAGCTACGCTGTTACTTTATGTAAACACTTTGCTAATGTATTACTGTAAAGTTGAAAAGTCTTTAATAGGTTTAATAATCGATAATCCTATTAAAGAAACGTAACTGTCTTCTCTTCAGAGAACTACATCGACCATTGAACAATTTCAATATTATTGAAGCTCTAATTGTACCATCAAAGCTGGAGTAATAAGGTACAGACTCTTCTCTTCTCCTAAATCATTAAAAAATGATTAAATGAAATGATTAAAAACAAGGAATTAAGAGTGGATAAATTCAGCCTTCTGACGGCAGGAGCAAGAATAAAGATGACTATATATTTCACTGTCCATTCGAAATAAACTCAAAAGTACCCTTATTCAACAGAAACACGCCAATGATAAGTCTTTGAACATATACAATCCATTAACAAAGCTTTCTCACCCAATCTAAAGTACCCTTATTCAGACAAAAGCTTACCAATGGTAAGTCTTTGAGCAAATACAATTCATTAACAAATGTCTCACCAATAAAGGCCTCAACATATCATGTGCCATCTCGTCCAGGTACTTCCAATAGCTATATTTGGCTGTCTTTTCGTCTTAAATAAACGTACTCGAAGCCAAGAAAAGATCGCGTTTTTACATACTTTATATTTATTATTTTGTCACAAAATAATTTGACTCTACAAATGTAAAACATGATGTTTAAAGGATTGTCGATGAATGATTTTTTAATAATAGTCGGTTAAAATCGTCAAACCTGTGTGTGCACTTTTCAAATAAACCTGGATTAAAATTAATGAGATAGGAAGGTCTATTAGTAAACACTCCAGTTTCAACTATCTCATTAATAACGATACATATCGGTATCTATATGCAATAACATCATTACTGTCATCTCACATTACATTAAGCTTGGTTAATGTAAATACCCTCGTCAGACACCAACCTAACAAGCCCTGGTTGAGAGTGCTGCCCATAAGACCTTGACTAACTCACCCTATTGAAAGAAGGAAGTTAGGTTGCTTCCTTAATGGAATCCTTCATTTAAAATCCACAAGCTAGAATCCGTAGTATACAATTCAAACATCTTCAATATAGATGTAGGGATACCTACATCTATATTGAAATTATAATAAGTCACACAAAAAGGCAGCTGCTACAATTTGAATGATGATAAGTGCTTGACCTTACCAAAAGAAACTACTAGAAAACCTTTATGGAAAGCAAAGCATACTTTTATATGGAGCGTTCCACATTCAGGACAAAGTGATGTAGGAATTGAACTTTGGAATGTTATTCTCAGGTTCTTTCATCAGGTACATATCTAATATTGATGTAGTCAGTTAAAGAGAAGTTACACTGAATACCGTAATTGCGCAACCAAATTAACAGAGTTGAATTGTTTTTAAATATATGCTTTATTTTTATGTATAAACAATGTCGTAGTAGATTACTATTACTATGGACATAAATATTTCATAAATACTCTATTATAATAGTGACAAAAATATAATGACACACATTGGTTTAATGTGTCAGTCGGACACCTTCTTGCGCGTTATATTATTCATAATTAATTCTAATTTATAAAATGTGTAAAATTTATATTCATTCCATGGAATATTTCTAAATATATATCTTAGAGCTCTTTGTATACTGAGAAGTTACATAAATTTTACCAAAAGGCATGCTTTTTCTAAAAAAAAATAAAAACATAAAATATGAAGGTTTTTATTTGAATTTTATTGGAAAATGTTTGTTATGAGTGGAAAACTCATATATTATGTACCGAAACAAAATATTTAATCAAGATGTTTCAGTATTTGTATCATCCGGAACCTCTTCCTTGTATGTATCATTTCCAATACCACTTGTGTGATTACGGTGCAAATTTTACGTTTTCCTAGCCGTTACGACTTTTAACTGGCTTATGATAGTTTTTATATTTCAAACAATTACTTTCAATTTACATAAGAAGGTAAAATATCACATTTAAATATCTAATCCAAAACAAATAATTCCAAATAAAACAACATAGCATAATGAAACGAAATTATTTCACTTCACTGATATTTTCAGAATTATAAAGTAGAATATGCCAGGTTAAACTTTATTAATTAAATATAGAAAAATGTATTATATAATATATGAAAAATTAAATACTCTTTATTCCTTTTATTTTACAGCAGTAGCAGAATCTGCCATAATAAGGTAGATTTATTAAAGTTTATCAGGCCAAAAGTAAGGTCCAAAGCTCTTAAGCCCACGGCATTTCCTCGGAGAGTTCATAAAGCTCACCCAGGCACTATTCACGGACAAAAACGTTCAGTTGAAGCAAAAATTTTTTTACATACAACATAAGTAAAAACCATTTTTACTTATGTTTCAACTGAGTTCAATAACCTAACACCTCTCTAGGTTTAAGTATTTTGGGATAAGACTAAAAGCTGTTTTGAACTTCGATTTTAAAGTTAACAGAATATTGTCACATGTTTTAAACAAAACAAGTTTTAGTTGCTTTATCTATTCATAATTTCTCTTATATGTGTAGTCAGTCTCTTAAATATAAGAGAAGTTAGAAATCTGGCCTTGTATTTAGAAAGTCCGAAGAAGTTTGTACACCCAATTTATGTCTTTTTTAGACCAGTTCCTAAAGCACTTCGATTACCATTTTTTCCCGATGTCATGATTGATGTGAAATTTAAAATATGGTTAGAAAATATACCATATATAGAAAACAAAAAATAAATGGTGGTGAGGGGATAGGAATTTATTTATCTCATGAGACTGGTTCTTATAAAAAACAATCTTCGAAAGTTTTTTCTAATAAGAAAAAAGTTTTCGAAGATTGTTTTATGCACTTAATACTTTTTGAAATATTCGCACCTAAACATGTTCGTTTTTAGTCAAAAAATAACTATTTTATCACAGATAGTTTTTATAATTAAAAGTAAAGATAGTAAAATATGACAGATTTTCCTACAGGAGTTATAGAACCCAAATTTTGGCTCCCAGAGTTTGAAGTGTATTTGGAAGATAGCTTAGAATCGAAACTTCTAATGTGAAGTAGTGGGGTAAATGAAGCGGGCTTTAAAGGAAAGTCCTAAAACTCGTTATAAATTAATTAATTAAATATGCTCGTATCTTTAAATTGAGCACTAATTAGAGCCATTAGCACAAAAACTAACGCATTTATAATCAAAATATTTTGGATGCCTGACTTTAGAGAGAAATTCTGAAATAAAATTAATTTCTTAATGGCAATCATTTGAATTAATCCGTCAGGACTTTGCATTATTTATGTACCAACAATAAAATCTGGAAGTTTGAAACATTTTAAAAGCCTACATTTGACAAGGTTTTTATTAAATTTTTGAAAACAAAGTTTTCAACTAATAAAAAGAATAATAACTTGGAAATGTTTAAAAAAGTAACAAAGTTAGTATTCTCTTATATGAGATGCCAACACAAATGTGTGCATGTTTTAGAGTGAATATGAATGATTAATTCAGTGTAGAATGATTGTGGGCTATTAATAAATGGTCTGGACTTATGCTCAGAAAGGGTAATTTATTAATAGCCCGATGGCCAAGGCAACTAAGGGACTTTTTTTCTTTGAGATTAAAATGTAGCTTCGTTATCATCACCCGGAGTTAATATAGCAGTTTAGTTACTACATTACTGTATTTTAAAATGTAGCTTCATAATCATCAGCCGGAGTTAATATAGCAGTTTATTTACTACATTACTGTGTTCTAAAATGTACCTTCATAATCATCAGCCGGAGTTAATATAGCAGTTTAGTTACTACATTACTGTATTTTAAAATGTAGCTTTATAATAATCAGCCGGAGTTAATATAGCAGTTTAGTTACTACATGACTGTGTTCTAAAATGTAGCTTCATAATCATCAGCCGGAGTTAATATAGCAGTTTAGTTACTACATTACTGTGTTCTAAAATGCAGCTTCATAATAATCAGCCGGAGTTAATATAGCAGTTTAGTTACTACATTACTGTGTTCTAAAATGTAGCTTCATAATAATCAGCCGGAGTTAATATAGCAGTTTAGTTACTACATAACTGTGTTCTAAAATGTAGCTTCATAATCATCAGCCGGAGTTAATATAGCAGTTTAGTTACTACATAACTGTGTTCTAAAATGTAGCTTCATAATCATCAGCCGGAGTTAATATAGCAGTTAAGTTACTACATAACTGTGTTCTAAAATGTAGCTTCATAATCATCAGCCGGAGTTAATATAGCAGTTTAGTTACTACATAAATGTGTTCTAAAATGTAGCTTCATACTCATCAGCCGGAGTTAATATAGTAGTTTAGTTACTACATAAATGTGTTCTAAAATGTAGCTTCATAATCACCAGCCGGAGTTAATATAGCAGTTTAGTTACTACATAAATGTGTTCTAAAATGTAGCTTCATAATCATCAGCCGGAGTTAATATAGCAGTTTAGTTACTACATAAATGTGTTCTAAAATGTAGCTTCATAATCATCAGCCGGAGTTAATATAGCAGTTTAGTTACTACATTACTGTGTTCTAAAATGTAGCTTCATAATCATCAGCCGGAGTTAATATAGCAGTTTAGTTACTACATTACTGTGTTCTAAAATGTAGCTTCATAATCATCAGCCGGAGTTAATATAGCAGTTTAGTTACTACATTACTGTGTTCTAAAATGTAGCTTCATAATCATCAGCCGGAGTTAATATAGCAGTTTAGTTACTACATTACTGTGTTCTAAAATGTAGCTTCATAATCATCAGCCGGAGTTAATATAGCAGTTTAGTTACTACATTACTGTGTTCTAAAATGTAGCTTCATAATCATCAGCCGGAGTTAATATAGCAGTTTAGTTACTACATTACTGTGTTCTAAAATGTAGCTTCATAATCATCAGCCGGAGTTAATATAGCAGTTTAGTTACTACATTACTGTGTTCTAAAATGTAGCTTCATAATCATCAGCCGGAGTTAATATAGCAGTTTAGTTACTACATTACTGTGTTCTAAAATGTAGCTTCATAATCATCAGCCGGAGTTAATATAGCAGTTTAGTTACTACATTACTGTATTTTAAAATGTAGCTTCATAATCATCAGCCGGAGTTAATATATCAGTTTAGTTACTACATAACTGTGTTCTAAAATGTAGCTTCATAATCATCAGCCGGAGTTAATATATCAGTTTAGTTACTACATAACTGTGTTCTAAAATGTAGCTTCATAATCATCAGCCGGAGTTAATATAGCAGTTTAGTTACTACATAACTGTGTTCTAAAATGTAGCTTCATAATCATCAGCCGGAGTTAATATAGCAGTTTAGTTACTACATAACTGTGTTCTAAAATGTAGCTTCATAATCATCAGCCGGAGTTAATATAGCAGTTTAGTTACTACATAAATGTGTTCTAAAATGTAGCTT
The DNA here is from genome assembly GCA_035578905.1 of Stictocephala bisonia. Classification (NCBI taxonomy): domain Eukaryota; kingdom Metazoa; phylum Arthropoda; class Insecta; order Hemiptera; family Membracidae; genus Stictocephala; species Stictocephala bisonia. The sequence continues at coordinate 29,209 of JAQJVL010000763.1, read as the reverse complement.
CATAATCATCAGCCGGAGTTAATATAGCAGTTTAGTTACTACATAAATGTGTTCTAAAATGTAGCTTCATAATCATCAGCCGGAGTTAATATAGCAGTTTAGTTACTACATTACTGTGTTCTAAAATGTAGCTTCATAATCATCAGCCGGAGTTAATACAGCAGTTTAGTTACTACATTACTGTGTTCTAAAATGTAGCTTCATAATCATCAGCCGGAGTTAATATAGCAGTTTAGTTACTACATTACTGTGTTCTAAAATGTAGCTTCATAATCATCAGCCGGAGTTAATATAGTAGTTTAGTTACTACATTACTGTATTTTAAATTAGGTTTATGATCTGCAAGAATAGCAAATAATTCACACTACTTCGTTTAGCTAAATTCCTCCACTCTCAGTAATGGAAAACAAAGAATTGATTTCGTTTCATTCTTAGTTTACAAAATAAGTTGCTGTACAAGAAACAAATTTAATTGGAATTTGCAACATCTTATATATATATATTCTAATTGTTTACAATTTAACGTGCTATTTTTGTTCATTCAGTATGAAAGATAATAATTATGTCTGTGCTATAAAACTTACTAAAACATAATAACAGGGGCTGTAAATAAATAAAAGATATTTCTTCGCCAATGTTTGTTGTGAAATTAGAACTGAAGTTTTAAAAGTCCACTGAAATTTTTACAGAAGAGTTCCTTTTTATTTTGTAAAACTAACTAATAATTATTATGTGATTTAAAAAACATCTTATACTCAAGAATGTATAAATGCTTTCTAGCTTTACCTAATTTGAAATGAAATTGTATAAGGCATAAAAGTATACAACAATTTATAGCACGAACACTTGTAGTGCTGACATACATAAGTGTAATTTATAAGCCCTAAAAGTAACACCTGTATTTTGTAACAATGTTAACGTTCAATGTCTGGATTTTATAACAGCTCTTACACTCTGCAGTTATAGCCACTTAACTGTTTTGCAGTACTGTTACATTGCAATCTATATCGCAAGATATGGTTTTATACATGTGAAAATATATTATAAATATACAGTAATAATCATTCCGACTTAACTGGTTACAACAAACATAGTTAAAGTAACTGTGAACTCTTAGATTTTAAAATTATATTAATTCCAGTTTTTTTAATGAATTTAATATATTACTAAAAAGAACCATGCGAAATGCCTTATCAAATAACTCATGACCATTATTCGTAGAATCTATACAATATATATGTAAAAATACACTATTATTTATTTTAAAAAGCGTTTCCCTTTCTTTATCGTATTTAGAATCATAAAACATTGCCATAATCCCATCTTAATTCCTTAGTATAACATTTTAATAAGTACGCAAGTGGTTGAACGGTCTATGATTTTATCGCTTACAAAATTGATTGAAAAGATTTAAAGTATGTTATCAACTTATTAAAATAAACTGTCCCATAATATACGAACTTAAAAATTAACTACTCAAGTACACAAACTTATATATAATATTCAACTCTTAATATTTGTATACATGGGTTGAATATTAATATATAACAAGGACAGAATTAATTACAGAAGGAGACTAAAATTTAAAACTAGTTACCAGCCAACAATTTATTAAATAAATTGCCTCCAAATATATTCGGTTTACAATTAACCCACAAATATCTTGCAAATAATATTTATTTAAATATAATATACATTTTTACTTATTTATTTTAGAGGTAATCTGCTTATCTTTAATTGATTGATAAAAATAAGCCTTGACAGTGTATTGCACTAGACAAAATCAACTTTTGTGTTCTTTTAAAATTGCCTAAGTTTATTTTCTTGTTGCCAACAAAATAATGTAAAGTTGGCTGAACAGCGACTAACTAGGTAATTAAGGATAAAATTATTTTTACTTGCTCAAGGCCATCTTCAGTGTCGGTAAACTTGGTTTAACTGTAACTCTTCATCATTATTATGACCAGCTCATTCTATATATATATATATATATATATATATATATATATATATGTATATATATATATATATATATATGTATATCCATTAAAAATATTGTTAATGTATTTCTTTCATTATAATCGTAACTAAATGAATTATAATTGGTTATTTACATTACTCATCTTTATATTACCAAAACTACTTTTACATCAACAACTTGATGGATAACAGCTTTTGCTACATTATATCCCATGAATGCATAAAACCATTGTTTGACTATATCTTTCATGTTGAAATTATATATATTTAATGTAAACTTTCCAAGAAGCTTAATGTGGAATTGTATCGCAATAAATAATTCATTCAACAAGATTATACATTTATAAAAAGACAAATCCTAATGGCTTTCCTTGAATCGTTTGCAGTTTCCATTTCTAAAGACGGTGTCCTGGGTTTTCAGTTTCTCAATAAATGCTTTAGATATTTTACTCTACTTTAAGATTACGTTTATTCCTACAGTTGATCTACAAAAGGCAACCTCTAATATATTGTATATATTTAGTTATAACTCAATATAATTTATTTGAATGTATCACATGTTTTTAGTGACGTTGTTAATTAACTATACCTTTATCAGGATTTGAAGGATTGAGAGCTTATTTTTTTATAAATATAAATGCTATTTAAATTATACGGTCATTGAATTTAGTTGTAAAACATATTATAAACATGGTGCAGTATTAGTACGGAACCCTTGAATCATTCAATAATCTACAGTTAAACGATATGGAGTATAATAAGCTTGGAATACTTCAGAGTGTTCGATCGAAAATAATTTTTTTAATGTTTGAATATAGTTGCTAGTACCCATGTAAGTAATAAATAAATCTGTTATGGGAAAAAATTCTAAAAAATGTCTTTATAGAGATGTAGCTACCCAAAGTGACGAATTTGGTCCTTTTGGTGTATAAATAATGAACAAACCGTGTGATATATTTTATTAACATTTTAAGTATATAGTAGACAAAAGGTACTAACCAACCTAGTATATATTAAATGTAAAAAATATATGTTTTTTTTAGATTTGAAATTTATACAATCATCTTTGGCTAAAAAAGTATACTAATAATATATATAACATTCATTGCTAGAGTTTACTATAAATGAGGGAGTTATATCCTTCTGTCGATTTTTGGGGTGGGGCAGACGGGATCTATGAGGGCTGTATGTATGGGTGGTGGCTATATGAGAAGGGAGGGGAATAAGTTGCTTGCTTGTTAGTGGTGAGTCAGGATCTTTACTAATCTTAGCAGCAGTTGCGATAAAATCTAGAACTAAACTCCTTAAGATGTTGAGGTCGAACACCCTTAACCTGTAAATTGGATAAATTTTAATAAAATTTCGAATGTTCAGGAAAGAGTGTGATATATTTCTGGTTACATGCGAAAAATACGAAAAGTGTAATGCAGAAATCATGATGATTGATCATAAAACAAATTGGCATTTTTTGAATGAAAACAAATAGAATAATATTTTTAAAAATTTTATTTACTTATAAACACATTCCCTGGGGAATATTCTCACATTAAAACTAGTCCCTACGCTATAAAGATCGATATGTGATCTTAAAAAAATATGAACTCACCTAGTCGAATTTACTGCTTGTATTCTAGAGCTGCTGCCATGTAAAGTATGTATTGTACGATTGTTATCGGACTTCTTTCAATACTCACTGATAGTTATAGCGTGTACTTACCTCCATTTTGTAGATATAGAGCCATCTTTATAGAATCTCTCTTCCATACATTTATTTGGAAATTTATGTGTCTTGCATTTTATTTTTATTTTGTCACTTTTCAATATATGTATACATTCTGAAAAACTAGCTATATTCATGTAAATATATTCCTAAACGCATTTATCTCCATTGTTGTCAAGATATATAATAAAAGTTCCTACTAATTCTATCTAAACCAAAAACAATTCATACATGAAGTTCAGCCATTTAAAATGTCAAATATTCATTTATATTTCCATTCAAACGTTTATGCGTATTTACAAATGTAACCTTCTTTGAAGAGTCGAATGTTACAAGTTAAGTTGAACCTAAATTATTTATTTTTGACCAAAATACAACATCATGTACGTACATGGAAAAATAATGTTTTCTTTAATGTGGTCTAAATGGTATAAATTTGCCATATATAATGTTTCACACACTTGAGAATACACAAGAAGCCCTTTGCAGTTTCTGTCTGTAGGTTTATCTTTGGTTTCCTTTGTTCATATTTCAAGAGTAAAAGATTACAGTTTTTAATGAAGCCTTAGGTAAGAGGACTACAGTATATTTAGATCTTTGAATACACCTTAGAATTTCAATCCACGGACTTAAAAGATTTTTGTTGGATGGGAAATTAATTTTCAGAATATAATTTACTTATTTAGTTTCAAATTTTAATACAATATGATACTGATTTTTCATAAGGATTATTTACATTGAAAATATAGTCATATTTATCTTTAAATATAATTACATAGACGAAGAAAAAATAAATGCTACTTAGTTTACATGTTTATCATGTAGACATTACTGGTGATGAGACGGTCAAATGTAACAAATGTCCGTTTATCATGTAGACATTACTGGTGATGAGACGGTCAAATGTAACAAATGGCAGTTTAAACTAAATTTATCATGTAGACATTACTGGTGATGAGACGGTCAAATGTAACAAATGGCAGTTTAAACTAAATTTATCATGTAGACATTACTGGTGATGAGACGGTCAAATGTAACAAATGTCAGTTTATCATGTAGAAATTACTGGTGATGAGACGGTCAAATGTAACAAATGTCAGTTTATCATGTAGACATTACTGGTGATGAGACGGTCAAATGTAACAAATGTCAGTTTATCATGTAGACATTACTGGTGATGAGACGGCCAAATGTAACAAATGTCAGTTTATCATGTAGACATTACTGGCAGTTTAAACTAAATTTATCCTATTAAACCAATCAAGATTATTACTTATTATAAGTTTACAATTAATTTGTGAAATTCATACCTCTCACTGATTGTCTTTAACATCGTTAAGTAAATATAGAAATTATAAATATAAATCATCTACGCTGTTGTACTAATTCTAAATTGACATTGATTTTTGTTGATAGGGATTTAATATTCTTTGATCTTCTTATCATAATTTTTCCGGAGTCGATTATTGATTTTATTTGCAAACAATAAGATTTCTCGAATTATCATTTGGTCCGTTTTGAACCGCTAGGTATTAATGAAGTTTAAACCAGCTGTAGTACCAGAACTCACTACCTAACCTAAATGTTGTCACAAATATTCCTACTACATGAGATATCTACTTGTAAGTAATAATTTAATCAAAGGTTCAGTTAAATGTTGACGATAAACTCCCACTGTCATAATTATTCAAATGTTATTAACAAAGCAATGTTACAAACATAGGCACTTACAGTGGCATTGCTGAAGCCCTCATCATTCAATAAATATTGAAGGAAACTTAATGTTGGTTTACTTAACATCTTTCTGCTACGTGATTTATTCCCTCTTGCTGAAATCACGTATTCTACATAAAATATTTATGGATAGCATATTTATAATATTTTGACGATATTTAAGGTAGATAATCACAATTTTACAAGGTAAAAATTAGTTTAAGAGTGATGTCAGTAGCTTTCATAGAAGTAAACCGTTACTGTCAAGTGGTTTTAATAATTAAATAATAATTTCAAAGTATATGATTAAATAAATTCAAACCGTAAATTTCGTTATTATAATAGATTCAATAACACAGCCTATTTACTGTTACCTAATCTCATTTGTGGATAATAATTATGCATGCCGTGTGTTTGCTCGTACAATTAACACAAACGCCAAGCCCCTCACATGTCTGTTAGTGTACAAAGGAGCGTAACAATGGAAGGGGTAAAATTACACACATATCAGTATCGTATGGGTAAATTTATCTATTATCAAGGAAAGTTTAACCGATGGTGAAAGTAAAAATATTAAGAATAATGAGATTTGACAGACGATCAAAGTAGTTTCTATATTTTACATTAAGCCCTTTAATGTAAACGCATGTTTTACTGAATAAGGAAATTATTAATATATGAGTAACTATGCCTCTACCTACCAACAACCTTTTGCACTGTCAGCTGTACGATGTAAATGATAAAGACCATGATTGTCATTAAATATTTTTATCTGTTTTGTTAAGGGGAAGCCAACATCCTTTTTAACCTTTCTCTGTCCATTCTCCATGCACAGTATATTTGGAGAACGTATTCAAACAATACACCAGTTCTGGATTCAAGGGAGTATTACTGATCAAATTTGCAGTCAAGACCAGAATTCGAGCTTGTGCTTTCTCCAACTTAGGCCTCGTTACTCGAGCTTGCGCTTTCTCCAGCTTAGGCTTCGATACTCAAGCTTGCGCTTTCTCCAACTTAGGCTTCGATACTCGAGCTTGCGCTTTCTCCAACTTAGGCTTCGATACTCGAGCTTGCGCTTTCTCAAACTTAGGCTTCGATACTCGAGCTTGTGCTTTCTCCAACTTAGGCTTCGATACTCGAGCTTGCGCTTTTTCCAACTTAGGCTTCAAGTACTGGCAACTTAGACCACTTTCTCTCCCAGTTTTTTATATAATGTTAAGTAAGTTTTTTCATAATAACGAGTTTATTGAGGATGCTAAAGCCTCGTCGTCAGCAAACAAGAACGGTTTCCCTGGTGTGGATGGCCCCTTGATATCAGAAACCATATTAATCAGCTCCTGCCCAGTCACTGGACGTGAAGCATAGTCAGCGTCTCTCACCTAAGACGGCACAGTGGGATTAATGGCTGCAACAAACCGTTATCCTACAGAGGCAAAAAAAGTTATTGGAAGAATTAGTAACTCCATGTATTTCTGATGGTTCAGTGTTACCATTTTCACAAAAGTCCATAACAGGGAATCGTTCCTTACTTTTGTGGCAGCTAGCAACCTCATTCACAACAGACCAAAACTTTCGTGGGTCGCCTTCAACAGAGTTAATTTTGTGTTTATAGTAATCATACTTTGCACGCTAAGTGATTGAGTATAGGAGATTTCTGCATATGATAAATGTATTACGTACTTAATAGCCTCTTAACTTATATCGTTTTCGCATGAAATTCTCAAGAACTTGAGTGGTCCATGGTTTTAATTTTAATTTTTTTTGTACCTTTGTACCTTAAAATCAAATAGATCGATTTAATCTATTTGACCTTGATAAGTAATAGATTCAGTCTCATTTTTTAGTTCTTTCTAGTAAATAAATTTACAGTATGTCGTCTTATTATTATTTTTTTCATTTATTTTTTTTATGATGTCGGAACTTCCTGAAGAATCAATTCCTTTTGGAATTGAACGCAGTTGTTACTAGTGTTCCTTTCTTACATTTACAGTTGCTACTACAAACACTGTGGCAATTATAATGGAACTCTCAATCTATTTACAGAGAACATTTTCAGAATTTAAAATATTGCTCTATTTCAAACTAAACTTATTTAAAAGCTCTGAACACTTTAATGACTCAAAAACAGACACTTTTATGTTTCAAAGGCCAGGTGTTGATTTTAATCGAAATGTTAGACGGTGGAATGCAATTAAATTCCCACGTTCTACTCTGCCTTTGGCTGAACCTTTCCCTATAAAAAGTTTCTTTGGCTTTTATGTAACGTTGGAATCTGTCATTAACAAAAAGTGTACGGTTTTGTTTTTTCAATTCTATTTAATCTAACAAAACTATTATAGCTATCAACTTTTATAAATAAGTTTTAGGTACTATTAGAAAGTTTGTTGCATATTGCCGCTTCAAAAAAATAAAAAAACCTGCATGTTCATATGAAGCAATCAAATCAGAAAAAGTTAAGATCATAAAATGTACCACGTTTAGTGTTACTAATAATGCACGAGGCTAATTTTAGCTAAGATAGTAAGCATATGAAAATGAATGTATTGAATATTTTTCAATTAAGAAGCTATAAGGGGTCCATCTAATCATATGCTATAAAATATCCCATTATTATTTTTGAAAATGTAATTTCTTCTGAAAATAATATTACATTATTTAGCAAATTTTCAATGTTTTTTCAATCTTATTCTATTAATTAAGCTTACGAGTTTCAATTTTTTGATAACTTTCAATACCAATTTTATTATTTTATCATGCATCAACATACTTAGTTGTAGGGAATATTACTGTATATTACAGAAAAAAGTTTAAACTTAAACGAAACCATCTGTAATACAATCGTTTAAGCTAATGTCAAGTCTATAAAATATTCTGTTTAAAACTTTATGATTGTAATTCATCTTTCTAAAAGTGGTCGTGAGTTAATGGAGCACATATATCAGCTTGCTCCTCCTTGGAGAACGTCATCTCTGTGGAGGTAACAGAGTTACTGAGGTAATTGCAATTTACTGATGGTATGAAGATATTGAATACCATGAGACCTGGGATATGTCTCAAGAATATATCTTACTTTTCAATATTTACGAGTAAATTGATACTTACATTATTTCCTTGCCTTAAACTCTTATTCAACTATGTCTCACTAAGAAACCATTTAATAATGTTAATAATCAAATTTATATTAATTTTGTAGACTGTATAAAAGAAATGATACATTTATATTACACTTATCCCTTTCAACATACTTTTTTTGTTAGTTGTTGTAAGTTTCAAGAGTAAATGTGTATCCGAAGACCCCATTAACCTTAGACTCACTAAACAAAACAAACATAAACAAAAAGGAGAATTTGATCAAATGTCTAGTAGTGTTTAGATGTTACCGAAGTGAAGTACATTATTTGAAAATACAACGTGACAATTCATGCCACATTTTAAAAATAGGGCAAAGGTGCACTTTAGAATATAATTTGACATATTTTTTATTAAAATGGCACAAAATACACATTCAATCAAACTCACACAAGCCATGCGTGGTGACTGAAGACGTCTTCTACAGAACTGTGTATAGAATATGAATTCAACAGACCTGTCTACAACTAAAATATAAACATTAATTTTTTATATGGATCAAGGTCCGTCTAGAACTGTACATTTTATTGTATATCTGGAATTATTATATCCCGACTGTATTCTGGTGTTCGACCTTCTAGCCACATATCCAGGATGTCTATTGTTATTTGTTCAAACCCTGCACATTTTGACAGGTCAATATTAAAAGCTGTTAGTTGCATAAAACTTACAATAATTATAACTATGATAGGTGTAGCCTACGGTATCTAAAATAAAGTAATATAATGAATATTAAAATAGAACAGTTTTTAGGTATTATTGTAACAGCAATAATCTGGTAATTAACTATTAAATAGCATGACTTAAATATACATACATATATTAGGTTATTTTAGAACAAATTAGGTTACAGTACAACCAAATTATCACCATAATGTGTAAATATTTATGATTTTCGTCGTCGTGATTTTTATGATTATGGGAATTTACTAATCGGATAATTTTTAATAGTAATTAACTATTGTGTAGATATGTATATGTGGTTTTAACTCAACGCCTGTTTATTGAAATACGTAAAGGTCGAACATGGATGTGCCATTTCATGGTGAGAGACTGATATAATTGTTGAGGGGTTTGATATAAAGGTCAATTCCATATCTCTTCCCATGAGAGTTTTTTGTACCGTACAACTTGCACTTTTAATCTCATACCTGGGAGGTTTGAATAAAACAAAACACTATTATTTGTTATGAATGTTGTAATCAATTCCAAGAACAATGAATTGTGTTTTACGATATATTTATAGATTTACTAGAGATAAATTTTTAATTATATCGTTAAATATTTATCTATACTCCTGCAAATCTTTGTACAGTAGCTGTATCAGTCTACCTTCTTAGGCATTTGTCTATTTTCACTTGACACTTTTTGATTTTTTGCAGATCTTTCCCGCTAAATAAGTTTTTCAGATAAATTGGGGTTCAACAATAAAAAAACTTAATGCCTCTTAAAAATACTTATGCAGTAATACCAGTATTTTTGTCAAGCCTTCCTAGAGATAAACTTTAATAAAAATAAATAACCCTTCTAAATCGAGGTATGTTCTCTACGAGACTATAAATAAGATGGGGAAGACAAAGGTTGTTGGACATTTGCCATCATTACGTGAAAGTTACCAATCACGACGTTTCGATTTGGTAGAACCCAAACCTTTTTCAAGTGCTAAAAACTAAATTACATCTACACAAACATGTTATAAAACTACGTTCTTAAACTAAAAAACTTATCTAAATTAATTATTATCTACATTTTAACCTAGATCATAGAATGGGGTATAACAAAATGAACTAAATATAAAAATGTTAACAGGATTAAATTAATATAACCAATTAGGCTCTGTCAAGGTCACGAAATCAACGAAAAAATTTTAAAACACAATTAAATTAATATTCAAATCAGACTGAAATGAGATTAAATTAACTAATCATAAATAAAATAAATATAAGGTACCTGAAAAATACTATTAATTTAAAATAATATTAAACATGCAAAAAACATTATATATGTGACTCGAAAGAACTGAGACTACTATCCAATCTAATTAACTATTACAAATACATTTTAACCTGAAAAGACAACAATTATTAGGAATAAAACAATACAATAATCAAATATTACAAAATGATGTAGTCTTACGACCCGCATTGTTAATTGTCTTGAAAAAGGCTTGGGTTCTACCAAATCGAAACTTCGTGATTGGTAATTTTCACGTAATGATGACAAATGTCCAACAACCTTTGTCTTTCCCATCTGATAATCCATCATTAACAAATTTCAAAAACAAATATAAATAAGATGTTGATCAATGTTGGAACATTGAGAAACAGGTTGAGCTTTACTGAGAAATGCTGATATTGTTTGTGCCTTTTATCTCCAACATGTTCATTGTAAATCTATTATTTATCGTCATTGAAATTGTTCTTGACATTCAATACAATCATATGACGTTATGATCAATATTCTAATGTTTCTCTATCATGGTTTGAACACCATTTTTGTATAATAATAAATGTCTATAAATATTTGAGCTTAATTAAATTAAAATACTTTTAAATCGACCTAGTGGCCAGAAAAAGATTTCATTGTTTTTCACTAATCTAAAATAGAATTTTTAATTTTTTGTTTAAAGACATATAGCAACATAACTTATATTAATTCTTTATTTAGTTACATAATATTCCATTGCGTTGAGGAACTTTACTGTGTATTACTATAGTTCTCACTGTTTCATACTATATTTAATATGTTAGTAATTTTATCTCGGTTTATTTATTATTCATTTGATAGCTAATATTCTTTTGGAATTTTAATTCAATATATATATCTGGAAATAACGAGTCTTTTCTATGTATTTGTCAGTACATAGAAATTTCTTTATTATTTTTCTTCAAATTTTATTTATTATTTTTAATTACAAAACTGTACTTACTTTAGTTTAGCACGAAGTTACAAAATAGCTTTATAATTCTAACAATCCGATTCACTTTAAGTAACTTGAAACCTACAAATGAAAAACTATAAAGAATTGACCCAATTCGTTGCAATAACAAGAGATTATGTCACTCGTAAGATCTTTCATCTTTGTAAAATTTTATTTTGACATTAATCAACTACAGTCTGATTACTTTTTCTATGAAATTGACACCCCTATTGTAGAAGCTCGAAAATATATAAAATGAAATGAACCTTGGCTAAATCACAAAAATAAACTCGGTACATAAAAATAAGAGTTAAATTAATCCCTTCCTTCCAGGAAACCTCTGGAGGAGTCGGTGACGTCACGACAATATCCTTTGTGTAACTGACAAGGTAAAGTAAGGACACTCAGAGTGATTCCAGAAATGACAAAACACTGGGGGTTTTATATTTATCAGCCTTTATTAGTTTCTCTAATATCAAATCACAAAGCAAATAATTTACAGAACATGTATCAACGCATTAAGTTTGGTTTCAGCCAGTTGGGTTTTTAATTTTTTTTATATCTTTTTGTTTCTCTGTGTTCGTCATATTTACTGTTTTAAACAGCTGATTGTTATTTTTTTTACTCTAGAGTAGAATTGAAAATAAAAAGTAAACGAGGTTAGTATAATGTAATCCTATATATTAAAACAATCGGGTCATTTAGTTCACTCACTTTCTGAACTTATTACTTGACCGATTTTTACGCAATCTTCTTATTCAAAAGATAATTTTCTAAGTCTTAACGGAACCCGATTTTTTTAAATGCCCATAGCTTTTTGTCCTACACGGCGTCAAAGTCACAATGTTATTCTTATAGAGATTAATTTTAATTGACCAGCTGGTGGCATAAACAAATGTTAAATGGTCAAAATAATTTGTTAGATTAAACATAGAGAGCAGCACAGTAAAATTTAAAGTTAATAACTATAAAAGAGTGAATACATGTCTGTCTATGTATATGTTATTATCAGCCGTTAAATAAAATGAAAATATTCGAAATAGGCTTAGTAATAACATTGGTTGTTCATAATTATTATACTATAAATAAACAGTGTGCAAATCAAGCGCAGTGAGTGAGCTACTGTAAATGACTTTAAATAATATGATTTTACTTAATACAGTTTAATTACTAATATTTGAAGTCAAAAGTTACATGCCGAGGCGCCACAAGCGCAGCGGGTGACGTAGGTTGGCGCCCGAAGCGTGCAGGGGTGTCTCCTAGTACTTATTTATTACAAATTGTTAAGGTATGAAAAATATAAACTACACGATTATGCCCCTTTTCACTAAAGTTTTAATAAAGTAGTTTTAAGTAATAGCACAGAATATATTCTGTGGTAATTGTTATTATTTTAACATTGATTGTTAATAGTATTCATGTTGTCATCATATAATAAATAAATATTAATTTCAGGTAATTATCTTGTAAATATTGTAGATAGTACTTTGACGCGGTTGTCACCGGAAAATAGATATTATAGTTATGACACCGGCCGCTTAAGCCTAAGATTGATTTCAGGTAATAGATCCTTTAAAAAAGTGTATCAATAACTGTGAGATTAAACATAAAACTCAAAACCAATTGGAGGTTATCATAGAGGCACGTTTCCGAATCCTGCAATTTAATGTATTTAAGAATTCTGCATTTTGATTGTTAATATTATTCATGTTGTCAACATTTGCATATTGTTTAGTAAATAAATATGGATTTCAGCCATAGATCCTTGAAAAAAGTGTATCAGTAACTGTGAGATTAAACATAACACTCAAAACCAATTGGAGGTTATCATAGAGGAATGTTTCCGAATTCTGCAATTTGACGTAATAATAGTGATGTGTGTTATAGAGAGCGCCAACTATAATAAAGCTAGATAGAACGTCTTTAACAGTTTTACTACTATTCAGAGTAATAAAGAAATGAAATTAAAATTGTCTCTATTGTTTATACAAATGGCGAGGTTAGGACTACACCTAGGCACCCTCTTACACCTAACCATTAAATAGTATGTTTCCAAATTTAGTTTGCTAGTTAAAATATGTATCAAGTTTTGTTTAATAGGGTGGGTAAGTATACTAATAAGAAATCATAAAACTGTACGCAGAGTGTATATTCAGTGTTTACTTAGATGTTAATATATTGGATTGTAAATAGAAGGTATGGGGAGGCTTTCCTTAATATACAGGATGTCTGAAAAATCCGTCCCCATTTTTTAACCTCTGCGGCCGCTGACATATTCTTGACTCGCTTTGCTCGTTGGGGGCTTCGCCCCCAAACCCCCTTGGGGTTCAGGCCAATTCGTTGAATATAAAAAGTTCACTGCTGATAATATTTTCCGTTAAAATGTTATTTATTTAACAGGACAAATGTTTATTTAAAAAAATCATGGTTTCTATAAATTGTATACAACATTTATTTTTAAAAAAATCATGGTTTTTATTCGGAAAAAGTGATAGTAAAAAAAGTGATAGTGCATTATTAAAAAAAACATACGGAAAAAGTGATTTTAAAAGTAAGCTGTTAAAAAACTAAAGTTATTAATTGATTCCAGTTGCCTGTTAGTTAACTATTCGATCACCTGCAGCATGGTCCATCCAGTCTCGCTATGGGGAGGCCGGCAAACGTAGAGACCCATTTAAAAAATATTTAAATCCTCAAAAAGTATTGTTTGAAAGATTAATTTAACTATTAATAGTATGTGTGTTTGCCTGTTAGTTAACCATTCGTTCAGTGAATGAATGGAATATCCAATCTCGCCACGGGGAGGCCGGCAAACTTAAAGACCATACTCCAATAGCTAAAATGTTGGAGAGTTTTATTTTAGGCAGGACCCCTTGCCTACTGCCTAGTATTTACAATAGCTAAAATGTTGGGAGTTTTATTTTAGGCAGGACCCCTTGCCTACTGCCTAGTATTTACAATAGCTAAAATGTCGGGGAGTTTTATTTTAGGCAGGCCCCCTTACCTACTGCCTGGTAAAGTACATTTTCGGGTTCGGTCAACTTACGACGGGGAATTTTTTAAAGCAGACCCCCTAGCTTACTGCCAATGACACAATCGGCGTTATAGAAGAAGGTCACCGTACACAATGTTTTTTGCGTAGGTGACCCCTTCAACGACTCTTTCAGGTTGAACAAGGACTACGATATGAGTATGGCTTCTCACTCTGCTGAGAAGGACGTACAGCTGGCCATGTGTAAAGCAGTCCGTGCGAAGATCGACTCCGACGTACTCAATTGTTTGGCCTTGGCTTTTGTGGCCAGTCATTGAGTATGCTAACATGAGGGGAAATTGTCGACGACAGACACGAATCAGCGACCCTTCGGCCAACGCAAACCTAAAGGTGATTCGAGGAATACCAAAAGTTTGCGTGCCTCCGGGAAGTCTGACAGTGATTAGCCGTTTGGTAATCGCTGTCACAATGACTTTAGTGCCGTTAACGAGTCCATCGGCAATATTCAAGTTCCTCATGATAGGGCATACGGAGCCAACCTTAAGTCGCAGGACATGATCTAGTACGCCTTTGCCAGTGGCTTGATGTAATAGCTGTACATCCACGACCATATCATCTTCGTTTTCCTTGTCCATAGTGTCAGCACTTATCAACTCATGAAGTTGGCCATCCAACGAGTTCAAGAATTGATCATTGATATCTTTGACGTTCACGTTCATAGTTAAAAGTATCGCTCTTCTCGCACATTGATCGGGGTCACAGAGAATTTGGGATGGAAAACCTCACCGATCAAGTCTGTTATGGTCGTGAGATATCTTAGCCCAAGAACAGGAATAAGGTCCTCACAATCACGGCCTTCTCCAAACATCTTGGATGGAATAGCTCCGTTGCCTACTCCAAGGAGGAATTTGGAGTAGTCATCGAAGTGAAACACAAGCAATATCACACAATGTGCGAGCTTTTTCAACAACGGGTGCTATTTGCCTAAAGTCCCCTGAGCAGAGAAAGATCTTATTTCCAAATGGGACACTAGTATTCATGAGATCTCGAAGTGACCGGTCGAGGATCTCGAATATGAATTGGTGCGCCATTGGAGCCTCATCAAAGACAATGACCTGTGCTACTCGGATGAGCTCTGCTCGTTGGGACCCGTTGGTAATGTTCCACACGCTCATGCCACAATTTCAGCTGATCGATGATTGTTTATTACCGTTTTTTGATGAAAACAAAAATCTCAGTTTTGAGGTTATTATGACAGGATTATTGAGTGTCGAAGAAAGAAGTAAAATAGCCTCAAGGTACGAAGTTTAGCAGTCTGTTGTACAAGATCAAAGCTGGTGGAGGGCTGATAATGGTATAAACGCAACTATGGATGCTAAAACTTAAAAAAAAAAAAAATGCCATAGCAAGTGTGAGAGACGACCCACGGTCTGGAAGGCCTTCAAATTCAAACCATGAATATATTGTGAATACTGTGCAGAATATGTTTGTTCAGAGTCAAAAAAATCAATCAGAAGGAAAGTAACAGAAAGTACTCACCTGTTATACAGTGCATAGTTTGGAGGTACATCTAAATTTCTGACCTTGGAAGCCAAATTATGTAAAGCAGCTATTTGATGATGACTGTGACAGACGCATGGAGTTTTTCGAAATCATGTTAGCTTGGAAGGAAAAATGCCCCAACTATTTCAAGAATATTTTATGGTTAGATGAAGCTGTGTTCCATATTGGAGAATTTGTTAACAGGTAGGCTATAATTGTCTCTACTGGGCTGCAGAGAAGCTGGGTGTGTCATTTTGCTTAGAGAGAATGCAAACTAGGCCTACGGTTACAGTGTCATGTGAGTTTACGTCAGACCATTTTCTTGGACCCTTCATTCTTCGTGATACCATGAATAGCGATCAGAAAATGTCATCTTAGAACAACTCTAATGAAATAATTTTCATGGAAAATGGAGCTACTCCACATTACCAAATAATTGTCAGATAATGGCTTCAAGAGAACTTCCCAGAGAAATGGATTGGACGAGGTGGCCCACGCCCTTGGCCGCTCGAAGCCCTGACCTAACGTTGTGCGACTTCTTTTTGTGGGGATGGTCTAAATAGGAAAGGTACCTTATAAAACATAAGACGGTCTTCTAGAGCAAGCCATAAAAGATTTTCTTGGTAATGTACCAGGAGATCTCCGCAAATCAACTCAGCAAGTGGAGGGCAGATTACGAAGATGCGTAGTGAATGTAGGTGCTTATGTAGAGGTGTAAGTTTTAGTGTAAAATAAATGGTTTTTAACATGTTTTAACAGTACTACCTTCTTTATTTATTTCATCCCGGAAAATCCTTGAAACTGTCATATGAAAATAGGGACTGACTTTTCTGACACACAATAGATTGGACAGGCATTCAGTAGTCATTCAAGATAAACCCCACCCACCTCTACACACATGTTATGAAGTACTGACCCTCTAACCCACCCATAGCAATCTATAGTATACTACCCCCTCCCACGGTTACCCATACACGTAGGTTTTATTCCTCCCCCTCCCCGCCTACATACCTACCGTGGTATTGAACCCCCTAACCACCTCTCTTCCACACACCTACAGTGGTATTCACCTCCTCCCCACCCATACACGTACAGTGGTATTCATATCCTCCCAACCCATACACGTACAGTTGTATTCACCTCCTCCCTACCCATACACGTATAGTGGTGTTCACCTCCTCCCCACCCATACAAGTACAGAGGTATTCACCTCCTCCCTACCCATACACGTATAGTAGTGTTCACCTCCTCCCCAGCCATACACGTACAGTGGTATTTGCCTCCTCCCCACCCACACACATACAGTGGCATTCACTTCCTCCACAGCCATACACGTACAGTGGTATTCACCTCCTCCCCACCCATACACGTACAGTGGTATTCGCCTCCTCCCCACCCACACACATACAGTGGCATTCACTTCCTCCACAACCATACACGTACAGTGGGTGTTCACCTCCTCCCCAGCCATACACGTACAGTGGTATTCACATCCTCCCCACCCATACACGTACAGTTGTATTCACCTCCTCCCTACCCATACACGTATAGTGGTGTTCACCTCCTCCCCACCCGTACAAGTACAGAGGTATTCACCTCCTCCCCACCCATACACGTACAGTGGTATTCACCTCCTCCCCACCCATACACGCACAGTGATATTGATAAAAACAGATAAAATCCATAAACTTACATTACTAAAAAATTCTCGATAGCCAATAGTAGACAACTTCCCACTTTTTGAAAACCACTTTCAAGCCATATTTTACTGGTGTTTTTAAATAATTCTAAGAGTATATATCTGAGTAGATTGACTGTTATGAGAGACAATATCAAAATTAATTTGACTATATCAATTAATTCACTTGCCACTGCCCTTAGTGATTAAAGACTAAATTAAATGTCGACGGAACTGAATAATAACTGCTTTTTGACTGATTGTCAAGGAAACCTTGTTCATGTTCCGATTATCCTACATAATCAATGATATCGATTCCATTATCATTAACATCCAATCTATATTACCTCATACCTCAGCAATATCAATACATGTGTAACTAACACTACTGTATGTGGTATATCCCTTTGGGACCTAATACACGTATTGAGGGATTTCATGATAGATAATTATCTGCAACTGAAATTACGTTCATATTTACAAACTTTATTCTTAATAATATAAGTAAAAATTGAATACTGCTAATAATGTTGATGAATATTATACAACATGTAATTATATATGCTAGTAAACCTTGTAAATAATGAGATTACAAATTAAATCTTGTAACTTTTTTTGTTATCACCTTTCGTAGAGTGAAATATGTTTCTCCTTACATATCCCCTCCCTTTCAAACAAATATATTTAGTACTTACCTGTATGGATTTTCCCTGAAGTAGGACTAACGTTGTGTCTGTTCATTAAATAAGGATAACAATCTGTACAAGTTTATTGACTGTGGATCATCTTAAGTAATTTAAATTCAAATTATTTATTTACATCATAGATGTTCAATGAATTACGGTGCAATTACAAACAATATAAAAATTAAAAAACTAAAAAGTGTTGAACAAAATACATATAATCGGATTGTACAATCGATGTGATCGTATCACAGATCAAAACGACTGTAAAAAGCCCTCCGGGTCAGAGAACGTCTTAGTTTCCATTTTAAGAAATTTACATTTACAGATTGCTTTATTGCAATCGGTAATTCGTTAAATCAATATGGAACTTAATGACAAATTTACTCTCTGCACGTTTCCAAATTAAAATTTCTTAAGTTAAAAGTGACTGGTTTCTTGTGTAGACCATATTATGTGATGTACATTTTTGAAACGAGATTTAATTTGAAAAACTAAAATGTCTAAATAAACAAATTAAAAAAGACTGGACGATTAAGATTTACTCAGTCACAGACTTCCATATACAGCTATCAGCCCAACCGAGTCTCCAGACGATTATCCGGGACAAATTTTGTAAAATAAAGACTCTTTCTAATTTATGCTGGCATGTGAATCCCCAAAAATATTTCCACAGGATAGAACAGATTTAAAAATTTCATAGTAGAAAAAAATTAAAATTTCCCTGGTTTGAACTCAACGTAGTTTCTATAGTTGTAGTCAATAGTAAGTGTCATTTCAGATTATTTTGAATAATTACGAAGACTTTGTGAAAATTTGGGAGTTTAGTGCAACATCATGCAACTGAATATCAATATGTTGATTTAGAAAGGAAAATTGAGGAGTAAACTGTATGATTTTGGATTTTAATGTATTTAGAAAAACCTTACATTCCTATTTGCTGGAAACTATTGGATCGAATGAAAAAAGAAATCGAAGGATTCTCTCAACGACCCCAGATCAGTTGTTCTAAATAATATACTCATATAATTTGCAAAATAAACAATACGTGATTGTTTTATTAAGCTCGGGGACATGATTAGAAAATAAGATAGGTCTTTATAAATTTTAGGAAAAGTAAGGGTCCGGGAACGGAACCCTGAGGAGTCCTGTCACCTGGAGGTATTCATAGAGCACAGAACTAATCGAAGTACACAGAATCATCACTCACACAAGTTAATAATCAAGCTGAGTTGCCCTATTTAACACCTAGAAGCCTTAGTCCACACATTCTGGAGTGTCAAAGAAGGCAACTCAACTTCATTATTAACTTGCATGAATGATGATGATTTTGTGTACGATTACTACAGTAATAAATAAAGCGTAAATAATCATAATAGTTCTGGCCTAATATGGTCGTTTACAGAATCGTTTTCAATAATGTTAACTTCTCTCAGGCAAATTATATTTTTAAAATACTTTTTATAAAATAGACACTAAGGATTCTTTTCATTCTAGGCGTTTTAGATTCTAAGATTCTTAATCAATTTAAGTGTTTTATTGAAAATGTTATACATTATCTAATAAATTATATAAACTTAATCACTTAAATGAGGCTTCAATATAAAAATGAAAACAAAAACACAATTAAATAATATATTTTAAAACCATAAAATGTATATATCGATGTTTAATACGAACCATATTGTAGCTGTCCTGGAGATATGAATACGTTTATGCGAATTAGCCAATTTAATAATTATGTAGTTCAAAATAATGTTTTACGAATGCCGGTAAGTATATATTAAGTTCCATCGATGCATTAAATAAGCCATGGTGATAAATGATATATAATTATCTATAATTAATTCTTCACTCTTTCCGATTTCTATATTTTGTGGAATGTTGTTTGTTTATATATTTTTGTCGGATGTTTTTAGAACAGTCATCTATTGGTATTAGTGGTATAATTGGAGCATATATTCTATAATTTACGTGACATATAGGCCCTATGTAACCAGTAATGAATTTTTATAAAGGCGAGAAACCGTTGTAAAAAAACTTACTATTTTTCATCATTACTAATTATTTTACGATAGTTATTATAAAAATGGTAATTATAAAGAACAGAGGTCCTGTTGATTTTTTTCTGAATATTCTTTTTTCATAGTAGATACATATAACAAACAAGGATATAATCTTTTTTTAGCAGATGAGCCGAAAAAATTATAAAACGAGGAAAATAATTATGAGGGTAATCAAATTATGCGGCGTTTTGTTCTGATTTCGAATATTACAAGGTCTTTGCATTTTTAAGCATGTAGCCACAGAAATGTGCCAAAATCAGTAAGGTTATGTTCTGTTAGGATAAGGCTAGGGTATTGACAGGTTAGGATGTATTAGGTTAGGTTATAATAGGTTTGGTTAGGTGATGTTGTTTTAGGTTAGGTTTGGTTAAGTTAGGTTTGTTTAGGTTTGGTTAGGTTAATGTCAAAAAACAATTGTTTATTATTTTCTTGATAATTACATTCACATTGCCGCTTATATTAATCTCTTTAGTATAACTGCTATATAAGAACTATATAAATATATAAGTAACAACAGCTAATTGAAACAGTAACAAGTAAATAATATAAATATATCCAATAAATAAGTCAAGTACTCTCAAAAATAAAAAAATTATTTATTTTTAAAGTAAACTAAAAACAAAGGACATTTATAGTTAATTTAATACATTAAATAAAAATGAATCAGATTGTAGAGGTAGACAATTTTTTTGCGTTTTAAATACTCCCTCCTTTAAATGTAATATAAATTTAAGTTTTTTTTAATTTTCGGGTATTTTTAGTACTATTTAAGCTTTCTTCTGGATTACGACTGGTAAGTTCGAGTTTCATTATCATAAACATAGTGTACTCAATCTTTTACGGTACAATCAATAGATATTTCTTTATCGAATAATTGTTTGAACTATAGTAAGTCAATAACAAATATACATAACAACAATTATTTAACAAAAAACCAACAAATAATTTGTAAAAAATATAACAACAATTAATTTAAATAAATAATAACTCTATATCTCTCAATATTTAACAAATATTAAGTTAGGTAATATAATAAAGGTTAGGTAAACCTAGGAACCTTGAAGGGTTTCAGTCAGCAATTGTATAATACCTAATACTATTATTAATTAGTTTGGTTAGTACCCAATTATTGTTAAAACGTTAATACGCTTCAATTCTTAATTATTCAATTGAAACATACAGTGATATTGACCATATCAATATCAACATAATAATATCTTTGTACCCACAATAACATATTTACGAAAAAAGATATTTTTCGTTTTTGTTCAGTATAGTAATTTTTTCGACTTTTCCACTTAAAAGAAAACAATATTCTTATTTCTTAGCTTTTTATCTATTGTTATAAAGGTTTTCAGCCGAAAAATCGACAAAGCCCCTATTATATATAATTACCAAATAATTAGAGTTATAATTATTATATCTTCGTATGCAAGTCACAAACAGTATTTAATTGATGGTCATAAATGAATTTGGATCATGAGCATGTAATTGCATTTGCATTGTAGTAATTTATGGAATCCATCATTAACAGCATTTCAATAATTGGTGATATTATTAGTTAAAAACAAGCCCTCGAGTTAAACATAAATTAACTCTAGTTACTATGAAATGGATAACAAATAAAACACAGTAATTTTTAAGTAATATTTCTCTTATAATCACTGTTTAAACTATTTATTAATTAAGAAGTATTAATGAAAACTTGTAACTAATTGATATAATTTTGATAATCACTTATAACTAGAACTGATTTTAATAATACTTACATGTGATAGTGGACAGGTGTGTTTCATTGCCCCATCATAATTAAAGATACCTCTCAGTTCATTTCAAATTGAAGAATTTATGGTGTCATAAATCTTAATATTGTCTTTCATAATGAGCCAGAACAGTTTATTTGTACTTAGTTCTAAACGTAAAAGAAGAAAATTTAGTTTGGACGTTAGTATAGATTTATTAAATGTATTGGGTTATTTATGTCTAAAACATGTATGCTTTTTAGATTGATACACATAAGTTTTAGGCGGTTAAATAAATAAAACCATATTTAATATAAACAAGTTAACCATCTATCAATAAATTTTTCCCTGAATAAATTTTTTACATATAAGAAACAAACACTTTTATTCGTAAAAATTGTATAAATAAGTTTCAATCGAATACTATTAAAAGGTAGGCCTAATAAAGACAAATTGCAGCTCAAGATCAGTTTTACAAAAAGCCAAGCCAATACTTTATAAATCAAGACGATATCGCAAAAACCTTTTTAAGTATTTATGTATTTTATAAAATAGCAATACAACTAAAACATAACAATTACTATGGTCATATCTAAACGTTGTAAAACCATACTAAAATATTTCCCAAGACTAATAACTACAAAATGGATTTTCGGTGTCACAATAACACATCCACTAATAAATCGTTGGATAACTAAATGTCGCTAAATCCATACTATTACTAAATATAATTTACTGATATAGCAACCATACAAATCATAATTTACTAAACAATCACCATACTCTTAAACAAGATATTTGATTAAAAAACTAATTAATATAAATCAAATAATAATTTTGGAAGTGAAAATTTAGTAAATAAATTCAATTTGACAAATTTATTGGAAACTTTTTGTTTGGAGAGCTTTGTTGGAGAAAATTACACTGACAATAATGACCATACGTTCTAATTGTCCTAATCATTTGTTGCAGTAATCCTTCGTTGTTTACCATTATAATTAAAATTAACTATAACTATCTGTACGGGGTTACACTAGTTAAAACATATAAAGATAGATTAGATAATGGGAGAAACAACTCAACAATTAAAAATCCTGAAATATGCATCCTATTTATGCATATAGAGGAGATGATGTCATGCATGATTAATAACTTGTCAAGGAATTAATTTAAAACTGTCTTACCTTTCAACTGAGTTTTTAACTAAATTTAGTGTATCACAGAAATAATTATCTAAATTTATCGTATTTATATATTAATAAATATTATAGTGGTGCTTCTTTACTTGAATCCATTTAGTTAACAAAATAATGATTCATGTAGTGATAAAATATATTTCCTTGACTCATAAACAGATCGTAAAATGCGCTAATCATAGGGCATTTATTCAAAATATTATGTGTTTATAAATGTTATCAACTATTAATTCACATGTATTTTGAATTTGCATTACATTTCTCTACGGCATTACATATCAGAATATTTTCAAGCAATCGCGAATTGCGTACTTTGATGCAAGTTCATTATTTTAATACATGTTTGTAAAGTTTATTACTTGTGAAACGGAAACGACTCTAGAGTCAATTAAGTTGTTTTAAGTGAACGTAGCCAAAGTATTGCAGCTGTTATGTTTATATCTTGGTCCCTTACAAGTTTCTTGAAATTACTTTATAACTGTGATCATACGGGTAAAATACCTCCACAAATTTTTCAAAATCAAATGTTTTGTAAAGATTGAAATGGAGCATAAGACGTAAAAGGTTTTTTTCAATTACGTGTTTCCAAAGGTCAAACCATCTGTTTTTACTGTTTTTTCTCCCAATATTCAAATATAATACAATTAACAAATTATGATTTGTACTGTATGTGTTCATAATGAGATAGCTGTTATAAATATTATGTTATGAAGTTATGCATTCCAGCTTTTAATCTTTTTTTGTAATAACATTGAGTAACGGTTTAAGGAGTGGTTTAACCCTTGTCCAGAGGCGTGATTGTATGATAATCCGGCCACCTCTCATCTCCATTACTAAGGGGGAACTGACCGTCCGAGTGGCAGCTCCACCCAATACTTTTGCTATTTCCAATACTTTTTAGGAGCTACAATATTTATTTTTTCCACGTGTTATATAGTAATCTAACATTTATCGTTGTAGAAACTATTTAATGTCATTATGTCAATAATCTTTATTGAATTATTTTTAAATTACCAAGGTTACATTGAAAGCTCCGAAATATATTGTGAATGAGAGATAAGCCCTCGTTTTTATCACCAACATGAGACATGTGTACAATGTAATACGTTACGGAGGATGACCAATAGAGAAAAAGCTTTTTTTTCTAAATGATATAATTTTACTATATATTTACTAACATATGTTCGGTATATTACTACAAATAATAGTTCAACATAACTATATTAACTACTAATAATGTTCATGAAATTATATAATACCTCTGCTCCCACCGTCACATCTCAATAATCATGGATTGTTCATTATTTAAAACAATAATATTGTATAGTGTTTATTATAGGACGCTACAAGTATACGGAGTATAGGATCAACAAGGATTTCAAGTTTTCTTAAGAAAAAATTATATTTTCAATCAAATATAGTTTTGTATTCAACCTATTATAGTCTTATTATATTTCTGCTGGCTTTTACAGAAGTACAAATTTTAAAAAGAATAAAAAATCTTACTAATAAAGTTGATGTTAAATCTACTAATAAATGTGTTAACAGTTGCTAAATAAATCTGAAATATGTTTTACTTTTCAGAAATTTAAACGTAGCCATAATTTTATTTTTAAAACGGCACCTCTTGATCTTTAAATAGATAAAATACTCGTTAAGAACTCTAGTTTTATTTTCCTGTAATTATCCCTTGGCTTGGACCAAAACTAAAAGTATTTACAAATAGCTGCACTGTATCGAAGTGCTGTAGCCTGTGTACTTGTGGGTGACCGCTCAAAGGGTGCCATCAGCTACTAAAGAGTCTGCCGTGCTGGCCCATGACAAGGAGTTTGGTGATGTTCTCAGACTAAAACTGAGTTTTATGCTCATCAGTTAGCTGAAACAGTGTTGTATGGCTCGAACTCCAAGATAAGTTCAGTTGCCCTGACTGTTGAGTTATGAATAAAGCTGCTAATAATAAGTCTGATCTATAATGATCAGTTGATCTGAATTAGAAACATAGAATATACTCGTTCATTTGAATTTACAAATAGTTTTTTAATTAACATAATACGTGTTGGTACATATACATTACAAATAAAACGTCACAAAACACAAGTATATTACAATATAAGCACAAAATGCATAAGTATATTACAATACAAGTACAAAATGCACAAATATTATGGTGATCGATCTCGGTGAACCACGCTCACCTTCTCAGACCAGAGGGATTCGCCTCTGGTCTAAGAAGGTGAGCGTGGTTCACCGAAATCGATCACCATAATTTGTACATTTTGTACTTGTATTGTAATATACTTGTGCATTTTGTGCTTATATTGTAATATTTGTGTTGTGTAGGGTTTACTTGTACTGTATTTAAATAGATTCACAACCCATTTTTACCCATATCTTTACGATCAGTGTTTTAAAACCAATAAATAAAGACCTATTTTGGCAAATGCCTAATTAAGTGTTAATTACAGCCATAATAATACATTTAATAACTCTTACATAAACCTTTTTTAAATGTTTAATAAAGTTCTGGTGAAGTGGGTGAATGAACGAATATGGTTCATCTTTTTATATGACATAAACAAAACGAATTAGAGTCAAATGCAGTTAATAGACCTTGTCTGAAACTGGGTGGGTTTAATTACTTTCTTCTTTTACCAGACCCAGACCGTGTGTCGACTCCGCTAATTAGGCTACTCATTACGGCATTGTTTTTTGTAGCACGGAAAACACTTGTACATATGTTTTTTAATTTTAATATTTGGTTCCATAATTTTTTTATTCTTATTTATCTTTATTACAAACTATTTTGCTCATCATTTATTTATTCACCAAACCATTTAAGGTTATTTTTTACTATTTTACTATCATCAAAACACAAACAAACAATTTGGGTGAATACAATACAGTGAATGTGAGCGAGTGTGTTCTTGTTCTAATGATACTCAAAGGGCAAATTATACTGAGACATCTGTGTTTGATAGTATTTGGATCTGTTGATTCTAAAACAGTCTATAGCTCAACTTCCCATTTTAGCTGATTCTAAAGTCACAGCTACGTTCACTGTATCTTGATATTTTCGTGATCTTGTAGCACTTAATCTTCGTAAAATTTGTAATTTGAGACATGTATCTACGACATACTTCTCAAAGCTACATTAAAAATGCTAGCCATTTTCCTGAAAGCCTCTAGAAAAGTATTATTTGTTTGGTAAATGTTGTATGCCAAAGAAATAAATAGCACTACATTGACCATTGGCTTAATTAAGGATTCATAAAATCCATTAGTAATAGCATTAACTCATGGAAGATTGTGGTTAGTTCGTTGGTTTTACTTATGCAGTCATATATCGTAAATATGTTAGTGAAACGGAAAAATAATTAATGATTCCATTTGTTCGCTGTAAAATGTCCAGCTGTTTCTAACTAATTTATACTTAGGGTGATTAAGTATAAAATCAATAACACTTGATATATGGTTCATAAGTAAAAAAAATGTAGCCTATTATGTAATGGACATGCTGTTGCAAATGACTAATAATTATAACTTAGAACTTGTGTTATTTTCTGCAGTTTCATCATAGGTTAAACATGTTCATTTCAATTTTACATTTTCTTTTTCTTCTCTGAACTCCTCTGAATATTGTTATTTATAATGCAGTGTACACTTAACTTTCCATTCTATATTTATTACACGTTCTTATAAACACTACATGCCAAAATCAGCTTTATTTACAATTACTCAAACTTTCAAAAGTCAACTTTGCTATAGTATAGTACTTCTTTATTCTCAGATGTGATTCAATTATCTTTTGCTAGCTAACCTTATTTTTCAATCTTTGTGATCATCTGGTGCTTGTACTGTTGTTTATGTGTTTTATCTGATAAATTGTGCTTTTATGAGTTACAAGCAAAAATGTGTTGTGTTTTATGTTTTATATTCTACCTATAAAATGTGAAAAGGGGTACGTAGATGTACCCTTTCCAAGAATATAAAACATATTAGGTTTCCTCAAACTTTTACAATGTTCAAAATGTCAATGTCTCTGTGGATGATGAAGAAACCAATTGAAATCTTCCACGTGCTTAGGTCTAGCAGCATGTACTCAAGTCAGAATCAGAGAAGCACCAGTAACCACTTCTAAAATGGAAATTGGTGACATTTAATAAGTACCAGGGTTTTGTTAAACATTGAACACAGACAATAGTAGGAATATAATTTCTTTATTTAGATAGTTTGTGACAATTCCTACGCTATGCTGTAAAATTCATAGAACTCGATTCATGTGGACTAAATATTGAACAATAAAAGAACAATTTGTTATTTCCTGAGATTAAATTACATTGTGTATATTTGGATATTGAAATAAAGTCTTTGCAAAAAACTTCATAATATTATTGTTAGGCCAATGTATATTTTTGCCTAACTAAACCTATGGGTTTGTTTAACAACGTTTTGTTACATTATTTTATAAAATTGAATATGTTATGAAATGTACTTGCAATAGAAAATTAGTTCAAACTCTATAAAGTTTCAATATAAATTAAGCATTTTCGTGAAAATTGTCTACCTTAAATAAAAGGTAGATGTTTCCCATTAGAAATAAAATAACCAATATTTGTTACAACAAGTCTTTTCCTGTCGAGTCAGATCGACATGTTTTCTGCGATTCACAGGTTTTGGTGACGTGTTACGTTTGATTCCTCCCCGTAGATCCGTGGTTGGTTTTCGTCCTATCTGTATCAAATATCAAGGCAATTTCGTGTAGAGGGTATTCCACGAAAATAGTTCGTGCAACGGATTTCTTACCATGCTTTGTCGCCACCTTTAGCTGAGTTGAGTTCGTCGCTTTTTTAAATCCTCCTTCGGCCCCTTTTCGAAGTTCAGCATTTTTCCTACGGGAAGCTTTTGAGAAGTTGTGCAGCAATGCGCAGTGTGAGGGATTGTTTGATTGTGCTTGACGTTTACGTGTCTGGCCGCCCTTTGAATTAACAATTAGACTGTTCTCTGGAAGCAAAATTCCTGAGACAGAATCATACAGGATTATAGTATCCATATTTTAGAATTATAGAATAGGATTTATAGCAAAGAATAAACACATTCAAAGAAATGACAAATAATTATATTAAATAAACTATATCATAAATATTATTATTTGATACATTAAAACTAATTTTATTTCATTACAGTACACGAGAAAAGTTTTTAAGTTTTGATTTTTAATCATAAATACAGTATTTTGAGAAAAAGTTAATATTTTATTTTGTTTAAAAACTTTTATTTTCTTCATTTTCAATTAAATTTTTCTAAAGAAAAAAAGTTCGAAGATTCATATTTGCTCCTATGTTTGAGAAATTAAAGATAAACAAAAATAAATTTGTAGCTATTCTTTTATTTAGGAGAATACGTTAAATAAAACGAAATAAAATAACGTTTAATCGAAAATGAAATAAAATAAATGTGAAGCAATTCTTTTATTTTGTAGAATACGTTACATTTGAATGCCGCTTAACGGCATAATGAATGTTCCATCTTCTCCAACAACATTTATAAAACTCACTGAACTCCTTGGTTTAGTTACAGTAGGTGTGTTTTGATTCAGTAAACAAGGCTGTTGATGAAACTGTCACTGAAAATAATGGCTGAGAAATATCCGACTACTGCAAAATACATAGCTGAATACGGCTATCTTTGCTACTAGTATTTATATGGGAAAAGTTGTTCGTGTGGTGATATTGGCAAAATGTTGTAAGAGTCTAAACAAAAAGAAACATTCACTTAATTTTACGATAAATTATGAAGGGTATGGTGGAGGAATGGAATGGTGAGGGGCAGAGATATGTTGATGTCATGT